>JAFBJQ010000257.1:0-85952 GCA_016785345.1 Trinectes maculatus
TTTTTGACATACTAACCCCTTACGTTTTGGTCCGATTTTTGACCCATGCCGTAATGAGGTTATCTGGCGTCTAATGGAGAAAATATCACCCTGGGGATGATTTCACACTATCTTCTGCCAATCTAGCGCGTTTTTTCCACTTTTAAACAATGTCCATTTTTGGCAATTTTCGACATACTAACCCCTTACTTTTTTTTTTTCTAATCAACAAAATATTATCCTGGGGGGTGTTTGCACGCTATTTCCTGCCATTCTAGTGCATGATTTCCACATATAGTTCGTGGCCGGCTTTGGGCATTTTCGATATACTAACCCCTTATGTTTTTTTGCAATTTTTGATCTACGAGTGAATGAGGTTTTCTGGCGTCCAATCAACAAAATATTATTCTGGGGTGTGTTTGCATGCTATTTCCTGCGATTCTAGCGCGTTATTTCCACTTTTAATTGTTGGCTGTTTTGGGGCATTTTCGACATACTAACCCCTTACGTTTTTTTACGATTTTTGGCCTGTGAGAAAATGAGGTTTTCTGGCATCTAATCAACAAAATATTATTCTGGAGGGTGTTTGCACACTATTTCCTGCCATTCTTGCCATTATTTCCACTTTTTATTGTTGGATGTTTTTAGGCATTTTCGACAAACCCCTTACGTTTTTTTGCGATTTTTGACCTTTTGAGAAAATTTGTTTTTTTGGCGTCTAATCAACAAAATATCATTCTGGGGGTTGTTTACACGCTATTTCTTGCCACTCTAGCGCGTTATTTCCACTTTTAATTGTTGGCCGTTTTTGGGCATTTTCGACATACTAACCGCTTACATTTTTGTGCAATTTTTGACCTATGAGAAAATGAGGTTTTCTGGCATCTAATCAACAAAAAATCATTCTGGGGGGTGTTTGCACGCTATTTCTTGCCACTCTAGCAAGAAATAGCTAGAGTGAAATTTAAAGTGATATTTCCACTTTAAATTTTTTACAGTTTTTAGGTATTTTTGACATACTAACCCCTTACGTTTTTTTGAACTGTTTAAGCGACGAGAAAATTAGGTTTTCTGGCATTTAATCAAAAAAATATCATTCTGGGCGGTGATTTCACTTTATTTTCTGCCATTCTAGCGCATTATTTCCACTTTTTTGCGATTTTTGGACATTTTGGACATATTAATCCCTTACGTTTTTTTTTTTTTTGCGATTTTTGACCTATGAGAAAATGAGGTTTTCTGGCGTCTAATCAATTAAATATTTTTTGCCGTTTTTGTGTAAATTTTCGACATACTTACCCCTTGGGGCCTACTTGTTTATGATCATTTATTTTATTCTGACCATGCCCCTAATCACAGACCATGCCCCAATTACAGACCACACCACTAATCACAGGCCACAACCACCAGGTCAATGATTGGTTCTTGTAAATTGTGGGCACGCCCCTTGGGGGTAGTCTATGATTTGGGGCGTGATTATTTCTATAGTTTTCTATTTTCTTTTTGACTCCGGAGACATCCTCTTGCAGGTCTTTGTTCTTGAACTCTCGCTGCGGGTGCTAGGACATTTCCTCCTGTAGTTTCCTCCACGCTTCAGGTAATATAAACGGAGACTAAATAAAATATGAGAAGAGTAAAGTTAATATCAGTAAAATGATTTTGCTTTAAGGTAGATAAATGGACATTTTTAAGAGGACAGGAGTGTCTCTGTGCAGTATAGTGTGTACTTACCCCACGAACTGATGTGACTGCATCTTCAATATGTTATCTGTTTACATGTTACCTGTTTATCTCACTAACTTATCTCAGTTCCCTCATGTGTGAAGGGGGGGGAAAAAAGAGTAAAAAAGTGTGAATCAATGTGTGTTTGTGTTTACCTCTTGTTGAAGTCTAAGCAGTTCCTGCATATGGTGTTTCCTCAGTTCAACTGTCTGCTTCTCAAGCTCCTGATCAAACTGTCAGCTCACACTGCACTGGCCCATGTGTATCACTGGAAAGAGCCAAAAACACACACATAATGAGCCTATAAATGTATAACTGATTCAGAATTCCATAACGTTCAATCATGCATGTATGTTTGTGGACATATATCTAAGTATATATGTCAAAAAGGGATAGTGGATGTTGCAACCAGTACACATTCACTATGACGCATGAAGTTTTCTGAATGTGGGCTATATAAATAAAATTGATTTTTTTCAAACAACATACTGTACTATGATGTTTTGGTCCACTGTTGGGTTTTATGCCTTACTATAGTAAGGCATAAAACCCAAAGACTATAGTAAGGCATAAAACCCAAAGACTATAGTAAGGCATAAAACCCAAAGTCTATAGTAAGTCATAAAATCCCCAGAGTATAGGAAGGCATGAAACCCCCAGACTATGGTAAGTCATAAAACCCACAGGCTGCAGTAAGGCATAAAACCCAAAGACTACAGTAAGTTATAAAACCCACACACTGTAGTAAGTCATAGAACCCACAGACTATAGTAAGGCATAAAACCCACACACTATAGTAAGTCATAAAACCCACAGGCTGGCTGTAGTAAGGCATGAAACCCACAGACTATAGTAAGTCATAGAACCCACAGACTATAGTAAGGCATAAAACCCACAGGCTGTAGTATGTAATAAAACCCCAGACTATAGTAAGGCATAAAACCCCCAGACTATAGTAAGTCATAAAACCCAGACTATTGTAAACATAGTATAATAATAATGCCATAGTACAACAAGGTCAATATGTCATACTACAGTATGACATGAAATAAACATCATTTTACAGAGACACAAAATAGTCATAGTGAGACATAAAATGTATCACACTATAGCATACAAATCCTAGTAAAGCAAGAAAGTCACCAGGTACTGGTTTCAGAAAGTGTATTCTTTACACAACCAAACAAAAACGAATCTGAACAATGTGTTTAGCACTGTAATATGTTGGTGGTACTGAACTCCTCTTAAAACACACCAAGTCTGTCACTACTGCCCTCCCCATCATCATTTTCTGCTCTCCTAAACCAGAATTTGCCAGGCAGGACACCCAACCACCAACGCGCAACACCCAGCCCCCACTGCAATTGGGACAGGGTAAAACTGGGTATGACTAGTCTTGGATATGAGTGTTTGAATACGTGTGCTAAGTGGAGCTAGTAGAGAAAGCATGGGGGACTGATAAGCCGGGTGGGCGGAGAGAAAGTGGGATGGATGAAGGGAGAGCAGGAGGAGGGAGGCAGTGAGAAAGCACGGTGGACACAATTAGATAGAGGGGGTGTAAAAATAGGAGGGCAGACAGAGGTTTGACATACTTAAGACAAAGACCACATCTTTTTAGTGGAACTTCTTTCAGCAGCTGAAGAAACACCATTTCTGGGCTACAACTTCATCACAAAATAATAGGAATTTGATGTTGCATGTGGAAAAGAAAACTGAGACTTTTTCAGTTCCACTGACAATCTGGATAGTCTGGCGAGAAGAGGCAGCAAGAGAGCAGAGTTGCAGGAAGCCTAAATACCAGCATACCACCACTAAACTGATAAGCTGTCTAAAACACTCAAAGCTCTTAACTGTTCCTACACAAGTTAAAATTTCAAAAGATATAGTAATAGTAAAGCTGCAAGCGCTTTATTTAAGGCTGAGGGGAGAACGTGTGCACATGGGATTAACTCGACAGGATTGGTCTCAAGAAGTAAAAACAAGCATCAACAATCTGGAGGAAGAACAGCAACAGGTCCACCGGGGCCCACAACACAATGTAAGTACAAGAGCCGCTGCATTAGTCAAAGACATTTAAATCCTTTTAATTTAAAACAAAACATGCAGACATCTTCACACAAGTGACTGAAGTGAAAATGAATTATCGGAGCATATGTACTGAAAGAATGAAACAACTTATTAAAATCTTAATAAAAATAATGTATGCATAATGCTTATTTCCTAACAAGTTAAAGGTGAAAACTCTCATGTGTCTGAGAAACAGCTTTAATTACAGCAGCTGCTATGTTCTAGCCAACAGAGTAATAGAATGAAAGGACAAGCTCCCTGTATCATCCAGGCATAAAAGTACCCTAAGAACTAGCTGTGCATGTACACAATGGTATGCATGCAATGACAGAGTTTAAAATCAAGCCAATCGTCACATTCCACCAGCTATGTTAGCCTTGTTGCACAACAACAATGTAAATTTGTTTATGTGGATCAAAACACGATACTAATATGAAAAAATATTGAGAACAGTGAGTAAAATGGTTGGTGCAACTGAATGTATTTTCAGTAAGGGTCTCGATGAGTCATCTCCCACACCTTCCTGCCAGTCCTTCCTGTGTGACCTTCCACCTTACAACACTTGAGACAACAATGGGAGACACGCATGGAGATAAACAATGTTAAACCACCAAGGACAATATCATTAATAGTGAGTGCCACTGTTACCACAGATATCCAGTGAGCTCAAAATAAAAGCACATCATGCAGTCATTTAATTTAAATTTCACATTGACCCAACAAATACCTACACATACTAGATTTCTACACCAAAGAAAGCCGCTATCATAGTCTTTTTTTGGTTGGCTAAATGAACAAACTGATGTGCTGAGGTCATACACACTGTGATTAGGCCAATGCTGTTGTTTTTTGGCAGCTGGCCTGGCCCTATTATTCACAGATGTCCCCTGTCTGGTTGGGGCATCACTGTCTCCTAACCTTTGAAAAGTGATGATATCCTCTACCAGACACAACTGTGTACCACATATTGTGTAAATCTGTCTTTGCACAGAACAAATGCAAATGTAAGAAGGTTGAATCACAGCAGAACTTGAATGGAAAAGTGAGATTTAAAAATTATGAACTGTAATAGAGTAGTATAGTAATGTGCACAGAACACAGAACGTTTTAAAATGTTAAGCAACCAGTGTTCAAACATTATGCTTATAAAGCTATTATATAACATATTATTTATCAAATATGTCTATGACACTTGTTTTAACATTAACAGAATATTTAGGCTGAAGTGTGTATTTGAAAGAAAAAAAATCAATTGATAAAACCAATATAGTGATCGCAATTATCGATAGCAACCTGTTTTTTTTTTTTTCAAATCAGATGACTAGTTGTTTTTAGCATCTATACTGTTATTTCCGGTGCTGATGTGAGGTGAAGTGGCGCACGGCTTTAATATAATCTATATTTAAATCAATATGTCACTAATCAACAGTGCATTTGCAGACACCACCTACTTATCTACAAACAGACTTATGGCAATTAGCCTTCTTCTATCTGTTAAATAATTTACATACAGCAATTCTTGCCCCCTTTCCTTTTGCTCAATCAGATCTGATAATCATGACCTTCTAGTCTACATCACACAGGACATGCTTCCTGGCAGATAAAATCTTCATGAACTCAAGGTCTTTAAAGCTTTGAAGGATGAGATCTGGCTGAGTTCAAATGTGTTGAGTAACTGCTTGTATCAGGCACCATCCACACTAGTGTGGTTTCAAATGAAACCGAAACAATTCTGTTGCAGACTACTTTACTAATCCAGTGATTTTCAACCACTGTGCCATGGCATACCAGTGTGCCATGAGAGAATGTCAAATTCACTTAATTGGTCAAAAAATACTTAGTCACTGCAAATGATTGTGTGTGCCTGTGTTACGGCCCAAGGGCCAGGGCTGTATGTTGTCAGATGTATTGATGACATGTCTGCAGACATCAAAAGTGTTGTTTTGGAAACTTCTTTGATTGCTGGTGTGCCACGGGATTTTGTTTAATGTAAAAAAAAAAGTGCCGTGGCTCAAAAAAGGCTGAAAAACACTGTGCTAATCCATTGTCTTTACAGACTTCATCTGAGCTCATCTGACAGCATTACTGTTCTGCAGTGGCAATTTTGTTGACCCTGATTTAAATTTTGTTTAAAAGTCTATCATTCATACCCACTCATGATTCTACTGTATTTTTTCTTCACACAGTACACTATGAGTATGAGTGGTACTCTAGAGAAAGGGGCCCACCATCAGGCATTGGACCTATCTGAGGAACTGCCACCTCATCACCAACATCATCCCACCAACCACCACCACCTCAACCACACCAACTCTCTGGCCTCTTCCACTGCTGTGAGTGGGGGCACAGAAACACATTGTGTTTCACATGTAGTCATACCTCCTCCATATTCTGCAGCTGAGACTGGTGGTGGGGGCAGTGAAGCTCCTCTGGAGTTGAGGGGGTCGCTGGACTGCTGGGCCTGCTCTGTACTGGTGACAGCTCAGAACCTGGTCATTGCTGCAATCAACGCCTGTCTGGCTGGAATGGTGTTTGGTACCATCCTGACACCAGCCATCGTCATGGTGGTCTTTGGCTTCCTCTGCCACTCTACAGTAAGAAAAGGGAGAGCAGGGGAGTGGCTGAGCAGTGTATGCATGTTGAAGAAATTTGATTTACATTTATTGTGGATGCATGTCTATAAAGCTCTTCAGCAGATTGATTTGATGAGCAGTGAGAAGAATATTAGTCACTATCTAAATGACATTTAAACAGTGCTGTGTGCTGTGAGAGATGTTAGATGTTAGTAAGAAATAATGTTTATATACAAATTTATTACAACTAAACAAATGATGAGTGGAACAGGGATATAGTTACATCTTTTGATAAAAGACCTGAAAGTCCTAATCTCATAACTTTGATCCAAAAGACTGAAATATATTTTGCCTGGAGCTGAGGGTGGAATTTGGCTCAGTCAGTGATGAAAGGTTTCGTAATCAGATAAGTCTATGGTTCTCTCAGATGTTGAGAGATGGATGATCTGGTGGAAGAGTGTAAAAGGTCAAGAGTCCGGATGTGAAAGCACAGACATTTACAGGCTGCTTGGTATTTAGTTGTGGATTTAAGAATGTTCTGCAAAAAGACAAAATATTTATGTGCACAGTTTTAAGTGATTAACAAGAAGAATATGTGAATTAGGAATAGGCAACACAACTATTTACTTGACGTACAAGCCCCAAAAAGTCACTGTGGTTCACAGACAGAACGGAATTTCTGTAGGCTCAAGACCCCAATGACCGGAGAGATCAGGATCCTCTCTGCTCTCTCACAGTTAGACCTCATGTGACAGCAGCTTAGTGGAGGATTAACCAGGACCTGGGAGCAATGCGAAAGGGGGAGAAATCAAAAGGCAAAGAAAGTAGAGAAGAAAAGTAGAGAGTAGGGATCCTCAACGTGAGCTGTTCACACTGGGAAAACTGCAACAGAAACAAACCCAAAACATTCATTCATAAACAAAAACACACTCAAGAAGATGCATAAACCTGGTTCAGCTATACACAAAAACAAATCCTAACATACATGAGTCTATATAGTCTTACATTATAATCACTGCTGCATCCTCCTTTTACACTTTATCAATCAATCAATCAATCAATCCAGTTTTACTTGTATAACCCATATTCACAAATTACAGTGGGTTAGTAATGAGCATTGATAAGACATGGATGTAATGTAGGCAGAAAGAAGACAGAAGAGAAGGATAAGGTCTAAATGATGTGTCCCCCAACAATCTAAGCCTATGGGAGCATGACTAAGTGCTGATCAAAGTTAGACCTCGACCACCCGTAAGCTTTGTCATAAAGCCAAATTTTAAGTCTGCTCTTAAATACGGAGAGGGTGTCCACCTCCCTGACCTAAGCTAGGAGATGATTCCAAAGCAGAGGAGCTTGATAGCTGAAGGCTCTGGCTTCTACTCTGCTCTTATGGATTTTTGGAATTGTAAGTAAACCTGCATTGTGAGAGAGGAGGCGTCGACTCGTTTTTCAGCCAGGATATGTCTGATTTTTGCTATACTACGGAGGTGAAAAAAGGCAGTCCATGATGTCTTTTACATGTGAGAATCGAGAGATAGATCAGGATCAAAAATAACTCCTTGATTTCTGGCAGCTTCACTGGGGGCAAGGACAGTGCCATCTCAAGCAACTATATCACTAGATAATGGCTCTCTAATGTGTCTAGGGCCATTTACTGGAGCTTCAGTTTTGCCCGCAATTAATAGTAAAAATTTTGAATTTTGGCACATCCAGGATTTGATGATGAAGACGTGCATGGAGTCCAAGTAACTGATTTGTTTCACATCGTTACATTGAAAAGGTACAGGTGAGTGTTGTCTACATTCAAGACAGTACATCAAAACAATGGCACAGGATTAATTCATTCACTAAAGTAGCCTTAGATGACAACCGGCATATATTTAAGCCTGTTCTTATGATCCATCATTATCCACATCTAATTATCTTGTTTTGTTCTGTTTTTTCATGGTTTAATGTAAACTTTTATTAGGTTTGGATGTGTGTTTATTTTCTGTTGGATTAATTTAACATGGCAAGGGACAGACAGTCTTTATGGGGTATATGGAGGGTGACAGATCTAAAGGAAGCTAGAGTGGTGTGTAAGACTACAACTCTGCCTCCTGGTCTTGACTCTGGTTTGTCATTTGTGGCTAATCAAATCTGCCAGATTCTTAGAAATGAGAGAGGCTCCAGACAAAGAAGAATGGATGCTGTCTCTCCTCATCAAACCAGGTTTCCCCCCCAAGGGTTTGCCACACTCGATGGACTGCTAGCGGGGGCTAAGCTGGGTGGCTGCGCACCGGCTACTGGGCCCTGACTAGCTACGGCTCTGGGTTCAAAAGTACGGAACAGGGCTTCTAGCTCACGTAGCTTCGCCACCATTGCTAACAACAAATTACAGTTATTACATGTACCGTTACCACTAAAGGAGCCAGGGGAATAACTGAACATAAGTCACTGAGAGCAGGAGAGAGGAACAGGGAAGGAGAGCGCGACAGAAGCCATTGCTAATGGTTAGCTCAAACTAACGCAACCAGAGACAAACGAGCAGAGAATATGAGAGGGCGAGGAGTGCTGACGTATTAGCGGTAGTGGATTGGCGGCGTACCGCAGAATCTTTACAAATTCAGAAACAGTAAGAATTAGGCATAGAATTAGTTCAGCAACAAAACACAACCACCAGCGACAACGAATCAGGAAGTGACGCAATACGTTTACCTTACGTGGGAAGCCACGATTACTATGGTTACTACTCCTTTGTCTTGCTGTTTAAGAGTTTTATTGAAAAACGACAATCAAACAAGTATAGCTTGAAAAGTATACATAACAACAAACAAGTGAGCCCGGGGTTATGTAAATTAAAGAAAAAGGTTAAAGTAAAATGTTTTAATAGCCTTCTGATTCATTGAACTATTAAGTAATTTAAAGTTCCATTTCCTTTCTGAATATCACAAAACAAGGGAATTTCTTATTTAGTTTATGTTTATGAATTTGGCCAAAAATAAGATCATATTTATTAAGAAGTAGCATTTACCTGTCATCTTTTTGCATGTAGTGATTAGCAGGGTAATATTTGTGTATAAGTTTATAGGAAGCCTCCTTGACCTTGTTTGTAATTAGAAATTTATGAGGGATTTATTATTGTTGTTGTTATTGTTATTGTTACTGTTATGAGGGTCAATGTGATCAAACACCTCTTTGAGGATGAGAGGGGAATCACAGTAAGCTTTGTCACTTGAATCAACCGTTATAGAATTGCTGTGATGTGGTCGCTTTATCACATTGAGAGCTTTGTAGATTTCCATAGAAGTTACAGCAGAAATTAGAAATAATTTGACATTTTCAGAACGGACGCCACTAATGTTTAACTGGTGGATTAAATAATTTTTTGAACAACCAGAGATGGTTAGAGGAAGGATCTCACAAAGGCTCCTTCTGCTTTGCGTCGGTATAGAGTATATCATCAAGTTTACTCTATTGGTCTTGGAAATTCAATCTATCGTCCTGTGAAATATCTTCAGGCGACCTTTGATAATAATTTCTCTTGCTGTCAGAAAGAAATCTATCTAGCTATCTATTTTACAACTGTGTGACATTCTTGTAAAGGATTAAACCAACAGTGTTCTTCTAAAAATTGATCAAAACCAATTTTGAAATTATTGAAAATTTTTCTTATTGATTAATTATCTTAAACATACATAATACCTTAGGTATTCATTTGTTAGCATGCACTCTACTATAGCATATCCGCTCCTCCCCAAAAGTCTCTCAGTCCTGCAGCTCATTTTCTACTCCCCGCAGTTTCCTCATATAGTCGAATGTTCACTTTATCCTTCATGGTGTGATAAGGATAATTCAGACTGGATGTCTCATTCCTCCCCCACTTTCAAATCCTACCCAATCACCCCTTCTTCCACAACAAGCAAAGCAAGTACCTTATTATGCAGCTTATACCGACTGGCGTGTTTAAAAAACTTGACAGTGTGGAATTAGTCCTTAGTGTACTACTCATTTAGTACATTTATAAGAAACACAACTCCGACTACTGACACTTTATATACACATACTGCAGAGCTCAGCTCACACCATCTCTTCTTCTTATTCATTATTCCCAGCACCTCACACAAGTAGCCTATCTTAACAGTTAGCGTTAACTTGATTAATTTGAATTGATTAATGTAAACAAACTACATTGGAAGCATACAAGCACCATTTCAACTCTGTATTAATGCTATACAATTTAAAGGAATTTTTATTTCAACATGGCAACAACATTTGTTTCACTGTAGTTTCCTTATGTAAGACAACTCTCCATATTTGCCAGGCTGAGTTGCACCTGACACCTGACCTCCCACTAAAGCAAAAACAGCTTTTGTCCAAATACTAATAGAAAAATGAAATCATAAATCAAGGAATAATAATAATAATAAGGTTTGTGACTGACATACATCTGACATATATGCCGTTGAGTGAGAACAGAGATTACAAATATTGACAGGGGTGCTATACCTTTTCGCCATATCATAACAAATAAGCTTTGTCCTCTCACCTCTGCAGGTCCTCCCTCATGGGACAACCCCCTTCTGCTCAGACCTGCTGACGGACGGAGGCTGCGTGGCTTTATTGGTAGTGGGCTTCCTTTTGGTGACCCCTCTGCTGGTCCTGGCACTGGCTGCATATTGCCGCCTAGCCCGTCACCTCCAGCTAGGCTTGTGCTTCATCCCATACAGCCGAGCTGTGTACAAGAACCTGCCAGCAACACAGCACCGTGGCCTGGGCACTAGCTGCTGCGGTGGCAGAGATGGGGGTAATGGCAGTGGGAAGGCAAAGGTGTGGGTTTGAGAGATAAAAGAGAAGTGTAGACGACCATTGGCTATTTGTGTACCATTGTAACCATTAGTGTAGACGACCATTATCGTATGATATACGGGGACATAAATAAGCAAAAATTAGGCAATGTAAAAACAGCAAAATGCAAACCAGCTAATGAAAAAGGTGTAAGTGGCAGTTATAATAATCACCATATATAATATATAACAGATAATCACTACTAAGTTAAGGCTAAGGCCTTAAAGTCAAACATTATTGACAAGAAGATAAACTATTTGTTTGAATTATTTACCTGGACAAATTTAATTTTAAACTTTCACAGTCAATTTACTGCAATTACTGTCACTGCCACTGTTAAACAAAAGTGCACATTTTATTTACTGAAGTTATATGAAGCATCTTATCTGACCTGCATTTGACTTATACTTTCATCAATGTAACAAAGGAATATAATAACTGAAAACTGCACACCTCACAAAGACTGTGTTAACACAGAACATAGCTGTATCATCACATGTATTTTGTTGTTAAGAAAAATGTCTAGTGAAGTTTTCTATAAAGCAAATTGTGATTCAATCTTACTTTTATTAAGTTATATAAATAAAGATTCAGATTCACATGGAGTCATGTCTGCCTTGAAATAGTACGTGGTAGAATGGGTGGGGTCTTCTACTGGAAAAAGGAAAGATTAAGTAAGATTGTACACGGTAAAAATTTCAACAAACTGACCTCAGCAACGGCCAACATCAATGTCGGAGTTTCCTAGAGCCAAACAAACCATTAACCTTTTATACACAGTCACTATCATCAGAAAAAGTCCCAGGAGAAATCCAGTCTGAAAAATAATTACAGAGGAATTGAAACAATGCATTAGTTAAAGTCACCCAAGTGGATAAAACTTCAGTTGAAATCAATTTTCAAACCACACAGTGCAAAAGTAGCATGACAGATGAGACACTGTTCTCGTAATATGTATCGAATAGTAGGAGAGATGAATGACCACTACGATAGAAATTAAAAATGTCCCGTTTTGTCACATGCTTCACTTTAACCAATCTATCCTAACACAGACGTTTTCCAAGACAAAAAGGGAGAAACAAACACATGCAAAAACCACATCAAGCTGCTAAGTACACAAAACATGCCGCAATCACTTTCTCCACACAACTCAAATGCAGGACGTGCATTAAAAAATAGCAGGAGCTTTGTCGCCATCTTGGGACCAATAACGCTAATTACGCTGTCAGGCGCACTAAATATCAACAAGTCCTCAACTTTAATTTGTTTGTGTTTGACAGGTCGCAACTTCAATAATGAACTTGCTGACTTACAGAAAAATCCTGTTCCTATTTTGCAACTCACGGCACGTCAACATAAAGGCGTTAAAAAAAATTAGGTTTTGAAGGCAAAACGTTTTAAGCAGCAGACTCACCGGATAGCGAAAGTAATATTTAGCTGAGGACCACAACACACCGAAAATTACGTCTCCAGCTCGGTGCTCCTCTTCCGACTCTTTATTTCACTCTGGTTTTGCTAAAGATGATAAAATACTAAATATATATAGAGAGAATATAATGAATGTTGACACCTGTCCGCATTGTCCCTGAGATGGGGCGTTGATTTGCTAATCAGGTACATGTGCGCGACTGCCTGCGCTAGTTACCCGGATGGAGGATGAACGTCTACAGTAGTCACATTTGGAAAAGATAATAGCAGGTTTTTTATGAACACTATGAGAGGTGGATGTAACAGATGTTAATTAATAATAATGGAGGTGATTTGTGAATGTGTAAAAAAATGATGGAGGGATTGTAAATTTATATTCTTGATGTGCTTTTTCTAAGTTCATCTAATTTAAGGCAAAGATATGTTGCAGGACTTTAAATGTGCTATATTCGTCAGTCATATTTAACAACACACTAATCATACAAGAAATGATCTCAAAGGAGAGGGTAGCAAAAAAGTCATGTTCACAGTAAGAAATGATATCAACTCTAAACGGGAATAAGAGATGATGTGAAACGTCAGGGAAGACAGTTAAAGTGGAGTTTGGGTCAGGCATCGTGCCACTTCACATATTGCCTTCTAATTGTTGGCTGCACACGTACCCAGGCAATTAGCTGTTAAGCTTCTGTGGTGGAGGAAGGTCAAGAGGAGAAAGGGGGAAAAAAAGAAAGGGCAGACAGGACAGTGTGCGGCCATTTCCAACCGATGAGGACCGCAGAGGCTGGGCTGCTCGGTTTCTTGTTTTTTTATTCTCACCTTCTAGTAAAGGAAACTGAGGTAAGATAACTGCAGTGATTTTCAAGGTAGCGAGAGAAAGCTTGGAAAGGAAAGATTTGCAGTCAAGGACGACGTTGTTTTTTTTTTTAACTCTTGGTAAAAGTAAGATTGTGGACTGTTTATGTTGTATTTTGTTATTTGGATACACAGTGCGAGTTTGTGGCTCTGTTTATCCACAGCATGTCATCTGAAGGACAGAAGACACCTTCTACAGCTTCTGTCAACTCAGTCTCGAGTGACAGGTAAATGGAGACTCACACAAACATTTCACTGCATTTTTCTGTGTTTGACAATAATGCAGTCAATGCAAATGCAGGTGATGTATGCATAGTATCATTGTCTTATTTTGGTGATAGTTTTAATGTGTGAACAATGCATAGAGCTACAGTTTCTCTGGCATTAAAAAGCCGATAACATATAATATGGATAATTGTTTGATTCCCTTTTGTTTTAGCAATGATCGTGCGTCCACGTCTTCCCTGGCTAAAGACTCCCCATCAGGTTCAGTCTCTGAAACACACAAGAAATCGTCAAAGAAGTCCAGGAAGGGCACAGATAGTATGAACAAAGTCTACACCTCTGTGCTCAACAGTGTTTTTGGGGCTGTAAGTGGCTGACACCAACATGTTGTCATTTGCATGAACTGTACACACGAACTGTATTTTCTTCCTCTGCTGTAACCTTTAACCTGTAAATACAAGTTGCGGTTGAGGTGTCCTGTCAAAGTTGAGGACATCATTAGCCAATTAAATTTGTATTTGCCCAAGTCTTTTTAACTACTTAATATTCAAATGTTTTCCTCTTTACAATCAAACACACAATGATGAAGGCAGATACATCTACACACAAATAAGAGATTCTATGTCAGACAGTAAACTATCATGAGGAAATGAAGCTGAAGTCATGCAGTTTACTTGCACTCTTGTCCCTGATCTTTCTGGAGCTGCTGGAGCTAAGCTGGTTGAGTCTGCAGCACTAATAGCTCATTAGTTGGGAATGAATGTCACATTTCATTTGGATCATCCAGTTGAAGACCATTGGCAAACCACTGGTTTGACTCAACTTAAAGAATATTTAACTAATCCATTACCAGTATCATGACAACAGGATGTCACGATATTTTTCTATTATGTAAAATGTAAACTTCTAATCTATTACATTAAATTAAACTGCAACATCCTGTATGTTTGACTGTTCCTGCAGGACAGAGAACTGGCCCAGGCTGAGTTAGATGGTAGGCACCAGTGTCACAGCACACACACATAACCTTATTATTTACGCCTTAATTACATTAACAGCTGCATTTTGTCATACCGTTAACTGATTTATTTTATTCAAAATTATTAATGTTAATACAGGAATGGCTTTCAAATTTGAACATTTTCTTATGAAGACCAAATGTAACCTCAGTGATCCCATATCTTTGTCACAGAGCTGCAAGAGGCCTTCAAGGAGTTTGACTACGACCAAGATGGCTACCTGAACTACAAGGATGTAGCTGAATGCATGAGGACAATGGGATACATGCCCACGGAAATGGAGCTGCTGGAGATAGTGCAACAGATAAAGATGAGGAGTAAGAGCCAGGAATCCAACAATATTCCACTGTATTAAATTAGATTGGTAACACCAAGATATTTTATCTGACTGTATTCAGATTTTCAAAAATGCTCTTATTTATCTGTTAATGTATACTTTAAATAATGTAAACATCAAACTTACTTGGTTACATATAAATACACAGTTAGGTTAGGTTGGTTGTCTTTGCTATTGAGCCTTTTTATTAGATTTTCCTCAACTCCAGTATTTTGACTTTCCTCAGTGGGTGGATTAATGGATTTTGATGACTTTATTGAACTGATGGGACCCAGGATGATGGGAGAGACTGCTCACATGCTGGGCCTCAAAGAGCTCCAGTCTGCTTTTGTGCAGGTCAGTCCGTTAATAATGAGTTATTATTATATGAGAATGCTAAAAGGATCAGTCAGAATAATTCAATTTTTGAGAACTGACATATAACAGACCTGAAGGTGTCTGGATAAATGTATATCAGTTCACAAGTTTAAAAAAAATGGATTATCGCTTTTTAAAATCAAATATATGATGGTGTAATTACTAATAGTATCTTACACACAGCAGCGACATCATTTCAGTGCTTCCTGTTTTTAACAGTTTGACCTGGATGGAGATGGAAAGATAAACCAGGATGAGATGAAAGAGGCAGTGAAGACACTGCTGGGAGAGAAACTGAAGAAAGGAGAGCTGGAGGAGATCCTGAAGGAGCTGGACATAAATGCAGATGGAAACATTGACTTTGAAGGTGGATATTAACAATAGGGCACTTTTTTTTCATAATGCAGATTATAATAAGAACTGAATATTATATATGTGCTATTACAGCATTTTTTTTAAGCAACACCAATTCAATGTAGACTCAACTTGCTCTGCTTTGTCTTCTCCCTCCTTTTGTTTAGAATTTGTGATGATGCTCTCGATTCGCTAGGTGCAGAAATGACCACATGAAAGCACAGAAAACTCTGCTGGATTATTCCACAGACAGGAAATATACCTTCACCAAAACATCACATTTTGGTAACTAGGGTTTGGTTGCTCAAGTAGTCGGAATGATGCAGTGTGGTATCATTTACAGTTTTTTTGGTACATGTTTTGGAAATGAATCGTGTGAATTAATCTGATGTGTTTTGCTATTTTAATAAATAATCCAAACTCACCTTGTTTTTTACATTTAATGCAATAAATAATCAAATGAACAAAAAACCTTTTAAACCACTCACACAGACTTTATTCAAAAAGTCTTATTATTTGAAAAGTCTTATTAACTCCCACTCACTGTAGAGCAAAATGGAAATGATAAAGTAATACTATTATCTAGACACTTATGAAATAAATATAAATTAATGTCATTTTTATTTGTTAACAATGCAGCTTTTAACTGTTGTCAGTTTGACTGAATTAGAATTGGAGAAGCATCTGCACATCCAAAAAGATGCAGTTGTATCAAGAGAAAAAAAAATCACATTTCAGAATAAAATCAGGCCAACATTTGATGGTGCTAGAACCAACCATAAGCAGACTACTAAATCATCTCATATTTGAAAAACTACTGGCATGACTCTACATGAAAGTTAATCTTATTATTTTGGTAACATTAAACTCAGAAAAATCCACAACATGCAACACGTGTGATAAAAAACTCTTGTTACCATGTAATAGGAATAGAGAGATGTTTAACCTTCTATGCGTCAGTGTTTCACAAGTAGAGAGGAGATGAATGAGACAATGTCATCACAGGAACCTGGACCTTTGCTTTTACACATGCAATGTTTGTGTTTTTCCTCAAAAATACATGTGAAAGTCAGATTTATCTTCTCAACCTTCATTTCAGTCATTCAATCACCTGGAAAGTCTCAAACATCACTTATTCACAGTCCATACAGGACTGGCAGCCCTAAAATAATTAATGTCAGAGTTAAAAGAATACAGAACACGTCTCATATAATGTATCAATCTTCAGCAAATCCTGGGGTCTTGTCTTACTTGTTCAGTAAATCCAGCAGACATGTGCTACAGAGGGCCAAAAGCAAAATAACAATCCATTTATCTCAAATAAACCTAGATTACAATCTTCCTGGCCGCTCCATGTCCGTCTCCTGTAACTCTCTGACTCGTCCATTTCTTCACCTCTTAATGTTTGCTTTATCTTTTTCTAAACTCAAAACAATAACACATACCATCCAAAAAGCAGAGAATGTAAACAATTGCATATATGTTTTTCTAACACATGAGTAGCTGCTGAATTCATTTCAGGTTTTGTGACATTTATGGTGTTCACATTGGCAGGGCTGAGAGTGTACAGACATCCACAGTATGACACACACATGGTGCTTTGGATTGGAGTCCTTACCCAGCAGTACAAGAATGTATGATGAATTAATGTAAGCGTTTTTGTATTGTAAATCCATCTGTGGCAAGTTCAGAATCAACCACAATATCATTCATGCGTGTTTCATCCAGTGGTCACACTTCAGTCACTAAAAAAACACATCACATCATCCTTCACTGTACATCCTCTAACACAACAAGCAAGTGGCTACTATGCCTGTGCGTGCCTCCTCTCCGTTTCTTTCCACATATTATCGAACCTCTCAATTTCCTTCTCTCTTATTACTTGTCTCTCCTTTATTTTTCATTCCTTTCTTCTTTCTACTAAGTCTCTCTCAATGTTAGATAAAGACGGATACGTTTCTACTTTTTCATCCATCCACGTATCATGATGGTTTCACTGAGCAAAAGGGCAACTGCTCAGTTTCTTTCATTTGCTGATCTCCTTTTGACTACAACTCATTCGTAATCTCATCAACAAACTCACCCATGATGTCATGCACCCAAATGTCTCTTTCCTCCTGTGACGTGTCCACCAGGAACACTGTTAACTTTCTGTCCCATGGGTTCGTGGCTTCTTGCAGGGCCTCCAGCTGGGCCACGAGTGGTTTCTTCTCTACATGGTTCCTGAAAACAATGGAAGCTTCCTCTGACCACTGCCTGGGCTTTACTCCTATGGAAAGTGACAGAGCGGAATTAGTCAGTTATGAAGTCAAGCTCAATAACAGCCCATTTGTGCTGCTTGTTGAATGTCATCTGGGCTGCTTAGAAATTGTTAAAACAACGTTTCATTAGTTTCATTAGTTTTATTTATGTATCTTTATTAGGAACAACAGTTGATAGGAAAGAGTAAATGATTGATTTGAATGTGATAGCAGTGACGGCTATCAGACTGGATTCTGGCAGAGCTTGGTGGTTAGCTTGACTCCACTCACCAGCCAGCTGAGCAGTGATTCCCTGGAATGGCAGTTGCCTGAACTCCTTGATCAAAGGTCTGAGCTGGGTGCAGCTGACCAGTTCATGTTTACCATAGTCCAACTCATAGACTGATACCAAGCCATTGGTCAGAACTCCTTTCACTAACACACGATGCCAACTGAGGGGAGAAATGTTTGCCGTTATTCAGTAGATATACAGACAGAGAGAGGACAAAGGTCAAATCACAGTAAACAGGTGTTTGAAAGTAATATCAAAACTTAACTCACTTGTTTTCAATTTTAGCAGCATATATATGATTCTTCTCTATGTTGAGAGGTTTCTCTTCACTTTTATTGTAGTAAAGAATCATTTCTCCCATCAACACCACCAGTTTGTACATATCTCTCCACGGTTGGAGCACAAAGTGGCCTGGATGGCACGCCACTGATACATATACATCTATGTTGTTTCCTGGGAAGATGATTACACCAAACTTCTCAATGGACATATGATTTTACAAATTCTGGATTGCATGCATTTTCAATAAATAATTACAACAAATCGTGCCTTCTTCAGCTACAGCTAACATCATTACCAGGTGGCGGCAGTTCAAGTAGTGGAGGCAGCTGGAGAGAGGGTGATGGCGCCTCTGGTTGAGTGATGGTTGCTATGTTCCCTCCTCCACTTTCTTTTTGTCCTGGCAGAGCCTTTCTGGGATGAGGTTTGGCTGAGACAGGAGCAGAGGTTGGATTTCCATTAGTGGAGTCACTGGTACTGGATGTCTTGGTGGACAAAGGGGTTGTGGCAATCTTAGCAGAGCTGTGAAGTGAAAACAAACAAATGTGTAAAGTAACACTCGTGCTTAATGTCAAGGCAAAAAATGTGGGTTAGTGTAGATCAGCAGAAACCTGTGGCTTGTCAGGAAAACATCTGGTTGCTGTTTGAACAGGTCAGACTGAGCCATCTGATTGTTGAGGCTGCGGCCCAGGTCGTGGAAGTTCTTATCGGTGAACAGGTAGACGTAGATGGAGTGCTTGATTTCATCCACCTTGGCAACCTTATTGGCAATTTAAAAAAAGAGACATACATGAGGAGGGGAGGATAGAGGAGGGGAAGATATGAGCACAGCAAGGACACAATAAGAGAGGGATTAATGTAGAGGAGGTAGAAGGGAACATGACCATTTCCAACACTTCAATTCAGGCTTCTTATTAAGTGGTTGTTTGTTTGATTCCAATCTATATTGAAATTTCTCAGGGGTGTGTCATCATGCTGACTGTATAAAAGTATGAAAGGTTAATTTTAAGAAATGCCTGACAGACATTTACCTTCATGCTACAGTCAGTGATGTTTAGCACTTTCTCTCGAAGCCAGTGGACAGCATCGGGAGTCCAGGATCCAACACTGACAGCCAAGTCAGCTAGGCCGCACTTGATAGCCTAGACACAGGTTGTTGTATGTTATTTTGTTACAGAATGTGCATCATCAGAAAACAAGAAAGTACATACAAATATAATGACTTCTAAAGTGCATGACTACTAAAAAGTTAAATTCTCTTGACTGTATTTCAGCATGTACTAAAAACACAGATGCTGACCTGTGGTGGGATAGCCATGAGGTCAAAGAGGAATAGTGGGGGAATCTCTCTCAGCTCAAACACCTCTACAGATGCCTGGACACCCACATCAATAAACAGGATGTCCAGCACTCTGCTGCCATGGAGGTTTGTGATCTAAAGTCAGAAACATAGACAAGGAAAGCATTTTTATAGGTTCTCTGTGTTAATTAAGCATGTGAAATATTTCACAGTCTGCAGGGCATGGAGGCAGCTTACCTCGACACGAGACCATTTGCCTTTGTAGCGAGCCATACAACCTTTCCCACAGAAGGGTCCAGATACCAAAAACTCTGACGTTACCTGGAATAAAGTCAAGATAAAACTTCATCATTGTGTGTCGCTGAAAAAAACAGAGTTTACGCCACTGATTTGACTACTTCCTGTAAACGATGAGGTTATTGAGTACAACTGCCCCCGTTATGCAATACTAACAATGCTTTCTCAACAGCACACGGTCAGTGCTGGAGAATAATTTAATAACTTAGCATACAAATAACAATAAAAAAATAACAACTGCTGATTACTACAGAGACAACTCAAGTTTATTGATTACACCTGTCTCCGCAGGTTGTGGACTCAGTATAAAAAATGACATTACTTCCCTGCACACCTAATGGTTATACATGTAACGCCTTTGATATATAAAATATAAAACCCTGGTAAAAGACTCCATACTGTGATTTGTTTCTTAACACTGACATTAATTGTTTCTGAGCTGCAGCTACACTTTTACACGATAGCAAAGGCACAACTAAGGAAAGAATCCGCTCGTCTGGCCTGCCAACAGGTTAAGTGGCTTGGCAATGTCTTAGCTGTCTTAGATTATCAACCTAATCCCCAGTCTGTCCACAACTCTGCCTGACAGAGGCAAAACAGAGAACATTCAAAAAGGCTTTTTTTAAAAACGAATTGAAGATCTTATTCTGCTCTCTACAGAGTTTAGATGAATAAATATTTGCTGCTCAGACATGCATTTACAACAGCAGGACAGGACAGTAATGTGGCTTCCTCTAAACCATCTGACAGAGAAGCTCGGGCAGTTGGATCTTTAGCATGGTGTTAACCTGTGAGTGGAAGTATGTCTCTATATTCTCCAGTATCTCATTCAGCTTGGCAAGGCCTCTGGAGGGCAGCTGACAGTAGATGGTCCCATCTGAGCAGACGCTGCTGACAGTCACATTCATATAAACGCTGTTCACCTGAGGAGATGGGCTGATAGGAGTTTAGTGTGCCATGTACTCTCACTCACGCAAATAAAGTATACGCTCATTGCTTATCTGTACCTTTAGTGGGCTTGCTAGTGCCTTGTCCTGCAAAGCTTTCATGCAGGCAGCATTAATGTTGACATCATCATCCTGCGACGTGTCATACAGGACAACCAGCGGAGTCTGCCCCCTCTCTAGGATTTCAGCCAGTAGGATTTTACCACCTGCCATTATCTCAAACCTCTTCAGTACTGCTGGCTCCTGACAGAATGGCTCCAGACCTGGACACAAACTCACACAGTTACATTTATTTGAAATTCTGATAGTCATAAAAGGTAACACAGGAGAAACAGGACTGGACTTTTTATCGCCCTCATGATGTGTTAATGCAGACTCACCTGCTAGTTTACACTTGGTCACCTGAAAAGGCAGTCTGAAAAACTTCTCATTTAGCTCAAATATTTTGGTTTTGCTGATCACCTCTGAGAAGCCATGATCCACATAGTACACCTACAGAGGCAAAGGTAAACGGGATCAGTATCCTTTTCTCCTAAAAAAAACCTAATTTATACTTATACTCGGGAAACCTTAATTTTGACATGAGGGGGTAGTTCAGCAAGATAAACTGGGATAGATGTAACTCATACTGCTTTTTTTAAAAAAAGCTGATATCTTATCAAGTCTTTCTGCGAACTTCCACATTAATTTCCACCTAGGAAAGTAAATTGAGAGTAAATCATAGTTCAGCCACTATGATTCACAACTTATTCTAATCTTTACAATTCACGTTGTTTTCCTTCCACTACCAGTATCCTCAGTCCTTTTCTCTTTTTGACCTCATACCTTGACCTTGTCTGCCATGACATCGCAGACTTGTGCCCTCAGGATCTCCTCTTCCTCCTCAGCTCTGACAGCAACAAGCTGACCTGAGGATGGAGATGACAAGGGAGCTAGAGTTCTTTGGTCCAGATCGTAAAACTCCCTCATTTCATCCTCCATTGATTCCTGGGCTTGAGAGTAATTCTCTCCAATGTATCTAGGAGAAGACAAGAGACAGTAAGAGATTTCAAGACCTGTCATATCTTAGAATTATTTCATACTTACAGTTTTCACCTACCTGATTATAACTTCATTAGTGTTGGTTGCCTCCACCACTAGCACAGAGGGGTACTCGTCTTTGGGGATTTGGAGAGAAGGCACTGCCTGATTACTGAGCCGCCGCCCCAGCTCCTGCCTCATCCTTAGTTCCTCTTCACTGGTTGAAGAATCCCTTGTATTACAGTTTTCATCCTCTCCTCCACCATCTCCCGAGCTGCTCCTCCTGTACAGGATGGCCCTCTTAGGGTTTTCAGGCATCGGGTAATCAATAGTGCAGATGTCAGAAAGAAGATGAAGGTTCTCCAAAACATGTTTGGGCAATTTGGTCTGGCAAAGAAACAAAATAAAAAAGACATTAAATGCAGGTTGCTCTGGACTTTGGTGATGCGAAGTATGTGATAGTGTTTTAGAGTATTACTGACTTTGTAGGTGTCCAGAAAGAGTTTGGGCAGTGCATGTGCCCACAGGCCGTTTGAGTACTTCACAAGCAACTCTTCCAGTTTCAAACTCAGGTCAGGGCTGAGGGTGGCAGGGGAGGAAGGAGGGCTGGGAGACGAGGAGGATGATGGTGGAGATTGAGGAGAGCAAGAGCTGAGGGTCACGTAGGTGGTGGAAGGTCTCTGCTGGTCAGGAAAATGCATAATTTTATCTGTAGGGGTATTTGATGTTGAGACAGGGGCCGTAGTGGAGTTTGGGTTAATGAGGGGTAAAAGGGTAGATGTTGTGGTCTGTTCCTTGGCAGGATAGAGAAGCAGCTCTGATGGGTTGCTGCTGCAGGTTTTCTCTACCTGGAAGAAATAGAGAGGTCTCAGTATAAACATTACTGCAGATAACAATAATGCATTTTTACAATTTCATTTGTTGTTGACAAGTGCAACTTCCTGAGTCACAAGTACTTTAAAATGTTTCTTAATCTCTGAATCAAAGATGTGGACAATATGCATATTTACACATAATAATATTATGATAGAGATAACTATTTAGATTATTTTTTGGCAACAGAAATCCATCACATAAACACAGTGACATAAGAAGTGCATACAGAGCATATGTGTGTCCAGGTCTCCAGGTCGTTGATGGCCTCAGTGGGGAGGTCCTGTTTATACAGCTCTTTGTAGATCTGAGGCAGTTTCGATACCCAGAATCCATTACTGTACTTCCCCAGGATCTCCTTGATGCGGCCCTGGACGTGCTGAGGATTGTAAGCCTTTGCTTTCCCAGAATTGAGGCTCTCATTCAGATTCAAGGGTGCTGGAAGATCAGTGAAAAAAAACATCGGGGAGGGATTCCGCACATGCACGTGCGCACGCACATACACACACAGTAGGTGGGTACTACTTCTCAAGGTTTTGCCATCTTTCTCCAGGACATACATTTGAGTCTTGGTAGAAGATAATTTTAATCAATAAAAAGAGAAACATTTTTGAAATGATAATAAGGCATATTCACAACACAAGATATTCTTCACTTTGTGTTTACATACTACAAACTCCTCTTCATAAAGAGGTAATGTAGCTCTTAATAGGGCTCACTGGCTTTTAAACCAGTCAGTGTTGCAACTTTTAACAGTTTCCCTTGTCTTCAGGTGTCTGAAACTCCTGGGCCCTTTAAGATACACTCCTCCAAAGTGTGCCGGTTATTAGGGGCCACAGCTTTTCCCTTTTTCAGATACGCAACATAATAAATACATCTTCAGTTTAAGTAAAGGCTTGTCTGGGAGGAGTTTAAGAGAAGGAACGCTGACACAGGGAACACTGACACAGTTAGGGGCAAATGAAACTTCAGACCTTTAAAATAGATCTCTTGTCTCTTAGTATCGTAGAACAGCTAGTCACCACTTGCATTACGTATACAGGTCTGCAGTCCATTTTGAGAAAATAAAGGTACACCAGATTTATTTTGAGGGTAGTGAAGAGGTGCCTGTCCTACTTACAACCAGTCTGAGGGGAGTTTCTGGAAAGGTGAGCATGTACCTCCTTATGAAACCGTGACGGCAGGGTCATCCTCTTGCCTGATCTTGACAAAAGAGAAAAGTATGGTTATTATGGATGTGAAGAACATTTTGAAGGGGACAGATATTTTTTTTACCTTTTTTACTTCAAAATCCTGTGACATTTATGTACAGTTAAAAATGGATTACTGCACACTGTGGACTACATTGCGGTGAAAGTGGTATATTTCAGACTTCTCCTCAGAGCAAGACATCAAAAAATTGAGAATACATAACAAAATCTCTATACTGTATAAAACACCCATCTCTTTGGTTAAACACAACCCAAATTTTACATTTTTGTAATTTAATCATAAAGGTCAAGACTACACTTCTTCTCACTTCAGTTCTCACATTGTTTTGTTGTACATCTAGTTGTAAATGGATTTAGCATAAATAGCATTGACCTATTTTTGCCCATTCATCTACACTTAATAATCCAATGTCAAAGTTAATATTGTGACTATAAACATGACATCAAAGGTTTCAGAATACTACACAGTTATTGATTTTTAGTGATTTTACAAAAAAATGTAAATATGTAAAAATAGGAAGCAAATGGCCAACTTGCATCATGTTATTCTATGACACAATACTGTGTTTGAAAGCATTTACAGCAGGTTAAATGCTTCAGGGTACAAAAAAGTTGTTGTTGACTTTAATATGAACAATTTTGTTGTATTAAGTATTAATTGTATTATGGCTTGACCAGTGCCAACTGAGCCAGCATTTGCTCTTCTATCCAGGCACAGGAAAGCCTCCTCCTTTCATGCCCCCTATGCTGTTAATAGACATACACACACACATATGGACGCAGGCACGCACACACACACGCACACACTGTCCAGTGGAAGTTCTAGAGAGATACAGAGAGATGTGCTGATTCACTCTGTGACGGTTTAGAACCGTTAATCTACAAGAGAATAGAGCAGGGATTAAAAAGGGCTCAGACCCCTGCTTTGGGCTTGTATCCTTTGCCAACACACAGGCTTCCCACCCTGTTGCCCCATTGTGCTGCACAGAGACAGTGGCCCACTGGACACCCACAGTGACACAGACAGTGGTCTGATGTAAGTTGTTTTCACAGTGGACTGATGAACAGAGCCACGAATGGATGAAAGTGGGAGAACAAATCAATGAGATAAATTAACCTTGATTCACTGTTTAAGCAATTTGAACTGATGATTGCTATCAGTGTTGGACAATGTCATGTGCTTAACGCAATCAGGATCACTCTGAATACAGAGACTGAGCATAAGTACTGACTTTAGAAAACAGATTATTACAAATACAAGCCAAAGGAAAGAAGTAGACAGAGACGAGAAGGTCAAGAAGAAAAAGATGCGTGAAGAGACAAATGGAGAGAACCAGAAGAATCTAGAGTGCATATCCTTTGCTCAGTGCTGAATAGGCAGCAGCAGGGAGGCTGTGCGCACATAAACCAACCACTAAATTTCAACCAGGCTCCCATTCACCATAAGCCAACAGAAAGAAAGAAAGAAAGAAAGAAAGAAAGAAAGAAAGAAAGAAAGAAAGAAAGAAAGAAAGAAAGAAAGAAAGAAAGAAAGAAAGAAAGTCATTAGTACAGAAAAAAAATGTTTTCATTAACTATCTCACTCACATTAACTATCTCACTAACAATGGGGGTAACCCAAAAAAATCTCTTTATTCTGTGATTTCCATTTACTTCTACATCTACTTCCTCACTCACTTCTCTACAGACTGGTTCCCCGTCCTGTTGGGTGCGTTCTGATTAAACATCTTGTGGGGATGCATCCCAGTCTTGCTCTCTGACAGCCAATCCCTCATATCTCGGACTTGTCTGAAATCTCCATGTCCTGCTGCTCGGCCACAGCCTCCTCTACCCCCACCTCGTCCACGATGGGTTGGCTGCCTCAGCGAGGTTTGAGGTTTGGCTGCACAGAGACAGAAAGCAAACAAGAGTAATCACCCAGGTCCATCTTATCATGAGACAGAGCACAGATATCTGTTAAATATATTTAGACAGTGGATGTGATGAATAACATCATATATCATATACAATCAGAGAACCAGAAACAGGCAACAACTCAACATTGCAAATTACAGATGGCAACTTGAATAAAGAATAAACAAAGAACTTTGTTTATATCAAAGAAAAACTCAATTTCTCCTGTGATTATGCTTTTAGATTCATCAGTTTAATTAAATTAAAAGACTGCTTCCAGTACGTGAAAAATAATAATAAATGCTTTTTTCTTTATTAAAAACATTTCTATGTCAGGCTCCTGTCTAGAACTGGTAGAATTTCTACTAGCTTCAGTAAGTATCAGTCCAGCGTTTATCAGTTTGGTGTTATATGCTTCAAGCTCAGAATGACATCACATTTCTGCTGAGAGAGATCATCTTTTTACCTTGTTGTGCAAAGCCCTGAGTCATTTCCACTCCACACTCCCTCTTCTCCTTCACCCATTCTTCCTCCTACTGTTTCTTTTATATTCACTTTTTTTATCCTCCACAAGGTCTAGAACTTTCTCTTGCTTTTCCTCTGCTCTCTTGTTGTTGAGTTTCATTAATTCTTTACAGTGACAAAACAAACAGCCAGTTAATGAGTCTACATCTTCAAAGTGCATAAATAAAATAGAGTATTTTAATTTCTGTGTTATCCTTTACTCCCTGGTGAAAACACTACTTCTAACCTATGAGTTACTGGCTGTCAATCAAGTCAATAAATGAATCAATAAATAACAGACACTTAGCCGTTATGCACACAGAGCGGCACAAGCTTAATGTTAACATGCAAATAAAGGCAAGGAGAAGCACTCGCACACATACACACATATCACAGCAAACGCTGCATCACCTCACCCGCGTGGGCACACAATCTCCAGTCTGTCTCTTCCTGAATAACAATATCCCCAGACAGTGAAGTAGACAGCAACAGGGAGGGAGAGAGAGATGGAGAGCTGGATTTGCAAATCAGCTGCTTTTCTCTTGCAGCTGAGACTCGACAGCTATAGGCCCTCTTAGCCTAGAATCTCAACACCGCACCCCACTATCCCTCCTTCCCTATCATCTGTCCACCCCCTCCCTCCTTACCATTTGACCATGCCACTGTCTTTCTTTCCCTCCAGCCCTCTTGGTGCCACTGCTCCTCTCTCTTTTTCTCCCCTCTCTCTTGCTTCTCTGCACTACCACCTCCTGCATCCTCCCGACTCTGTGAATATTCTGCAACATCACAATCAACCGAAGGTGTATATGCTGCAGAGGAAAGCTGTGCACACACTGCTGTCTGCAAAGGGAAAGTGCTGAATGATGTGTGTGATATGCCTGTTTGCATATATGCATGTTTGGTTTATGTGCATAAATGTATGGTTGCATAAATGTAAATAAAATAAAAATTACAAGTGTACCTTTGTGTATGCCTGTGTGTGTGTGATATTCTTAGTGCTGAAGGAACTGCATGACTCCTCTAAATTAAACCAGGCCAGCCATTCATCCACAGCCTCTGCATCACAGACATGCAGCCTTTTTTCCATAGTTGAATTGTCATAGTACTGATAACACCCACTGGACACATGCTAAGTCTCTCATGCTGCAAAAGGCAAACTGTGGTTGTGATGAATGCCTGACAAGTGCAGGAGAAATTGTCATATATACTTTTATATACGGTTTCGCACATTTTCATACAAAACTGTAAGAAAGCCAGCAAGGTAATACACAAAGGCAACTTTTTTATGGTATCAAATGTCCCATATATATTTATACTTTATTATACTTTATACATTAAACTAAGCTAAAGTATTATCTCATCAGTATCCTGTACCCACATGGCACTCATCCAGGTTATAGCAAGTCAAACTAGCTGAAATATACCCAGGGTCAGATGCAAACTGCAGTAGATGTTGCTCTTCCACTGCAGATCTTACACACACTTTCTGGTCCTGTCCTTTCTTTGAAATGTATTGGTTTGGAGTGGTCAAAACTTTGTGTGAGGCACTCAATATTACAACTGAAACAAACTCCCGGACTGCGATATTTGGTGTCTACATAGAGAAATTCACTAAAGCCCAGTTTGATGTTATTGCTTTCACCTCATTAGTAGCTCGTAGTATTCTCCTAAGATGGAAATCCATCACACCTCCATCACTAGCATGCTGCCTTGAGGATGTTATGCTCTTTTTTAAGTTGGAGAAAAATACATTTACATTTAGGAGGGCAATGATTTTTTTTCTTACCAGAGATGACAGCTTTTTATTGATTACTTTAACTTAAAAGAACTGGAGATAGAGCCCATTTAGTCCACCCTTGCCTTCCACCTACTGTTACTGAGAGAGCACAGTGCATGACTTTTACTAGGCTATAAAAAAGTACCTATGGCTTGTGGTATATTTATTTGATTACGTTTTTATTCATTTTATTTTTATTATTATCATTGTTCTTATTTTTTCCTCAACTCCCCCCCCCCCTTTTATTTATTTATTTTGTGATATATATTTTTTGACAGTTCCAAGTATAGTTTATCAGTGTTGATGTTATATTGCTGTATAGGAAAAGAAAAATATTTTGTCTCAATGCATCTGTCCCATTATATCATATTTCATTGTATGTATTACTAATTCCTATCAATAAACAGATAAAGACTAAGCTAAAGAAATTGCGGCATATCTATACTACTACTGTGTGATGGTAGAATAAAATCTTACCACTGAAGACAAGTGGCGCTGCTGGTTTGACCCTCATCTGTGTGTTGACCAGGTGGAGACGACCCATCTTCTTGGAGCTGTGCTGGCGAGCCATCACCTTGGTTATATGGGCTGCCTCGTTGGCCCCTGAGGCAAAATAGACCATCTGAACACAGAACACATGAATAAAAAACAATCACAAAGATGAACAAGCTATTTACATCACATACACTAGGGACAATTATTTAATGTCACGTAACTGATCATTGATGTGATCATTGTTTGAGTGGGTAATGGGGTAGAGCGGTCTCCACATTATATCTGGACTAAATATGTTATTTGAAATAGGTTGTTTTGTGCCACTGGTGAAAAAGAAAACACACACACCTCTCCAGAGTGGTTGCACTCCATGTGAGCTACAGATGGCATGCTGGCCAGCAGTGTGTCCAGGTGGTTGTGTCCCATTTGTTTATGTGGTATCTGCTCCCCAGTGAGCTCCTTGTACTCTGACTTTAGACGGGACAGTGACACTCCACCCTTGTTGGACTGGAGGATGCCCCGCAGCATCTTCTTTACCAGCTCTCCATCAGCCATCTAAACAGAAGAAGAAGAAATACCTTCATTGAGCCCACATGTGGGAAATTAATAGTACAGACAGTACAAACAGTTAGTATATAGCAGCATGCACATTCAGAGCAGTAGGCTGCCCCCCAAAAGAAGCGCCCAGGGAGAAAATTCAGGGGTTAAGGGCCTTGCTCAAGGGCCCAAGGTGGTAGACTGCAGCAGACGGATTATTCCTGAACAAAAACACCCTATGGAGTAAAATCGTAAAAAAGATATATATGATTCAGCACAATCATTATGTAAGTTGTAATGAAGCTTCAGTGGTTCTGTACGTAGGTATGATCAGCACATTAAGAAGGACTGGAGACACACCCTCCTCAAGCATCTGAAGCTTTACATATAGAGGTCTGTCCCAATGCAACAGAGAGCCAACATTTAACTGCCCTCCATACGTGTAGCTGGTTATTTAGGCAAATTTAATATATACATACAAAGGATGAGTCCATCTCTTCCTTACATCTCTTCTTTATGAATGAATATGAACTGTCTATTTTCTATACTATTTATCTATTCTGTCTATGCCATTAACTGAAAGGTTGACTGTAAACCTTTCAGTTCATGGCAAAGACTCACTCTCTAAACTTTAGAGAGTGAGTCTTTAGTGCTGCGCAAAACGTAAAACTTTGATCAAGACTAATGTGACAAGACGTTGCACTGGAAAGTGAAATGAACTTGTCGGATTTTCCTACCTCCCAGTAATAGAGACGTGTGAGCCGAGGTGAGTTTAGGGACACTTGTTGATATGATCACTTTCTGCAGCGCAGTGAAACTATGAATGACGTAACGCGTCACAGTTCGGCTCCACACCCTCCATCGGCAGTCAACTGTTTGGATAAAGTTCCTCGTCCTTTAATAATAATAAATTGTAATTGACACTGAACGTTCAGACAGATAGAATAACAACCAGAGACGGTACCGGACCGGATGGACCGTCGACTCTGGACACGACACCGAGCGCAGTGTACTCCTGCCACCTCCGAGACAACGGCTCGTCAAGATAAAGACAAACCGCTACCAAAACACCGGAAACACTTAAATGTTGTTTTCATAATAAAATTACACAAATCCATGCTTATTTGTCGTTACTATGAATACAATTGCACAAGCTTTATTTTTTAAGTCTTTACCGGATGTACAACTTTGAGTCCTAGCTAGCTTTAAAGTTTTTGAGCCATTCTACTCCGGAATATAAGAGGGAAAAATAATGAGCCGACTGAACTTTACCATTGACATATTAATTTAAGTTAGAATGTGTTCTACCTTCCTCTAAACAGACGCGATGGTGAAGTCCAGTAGCTGTCGTTGCTGACACCGCCACAGGGCTGGGTTGTGACCGCAGATCTGTCACGGTGTGTCTGCCAGCCTGTCCGGGGACAGCCTCTCCTCCGCCACCTGATTGGTCCGCTGTGCGTGGGCCACGGGATAATTACACGTCAATGTGCATCCAGGGGCCGCAACTTAAAACTATATTTACTGAAGCTATAGTTTTTACATGCGCTTTTTACATACACAGTTATCTCTAGTGCTTTGTGTATTCAACGATTCCCAATAACATTTCACATGTCTCACTCTCTGGTACTTACTTATTAGCCTACTGTTCTGTACGTTTACTGTATATGATTAACAATCCAACAAATCAGTTAATAATAAGACAAATGCAGGATTAAAAGCTCTGATTAAGTATCTTATATTTCTCTAACTGTTTCCCCCAACGCCAGAAACACGAAACACACACAGTGTGGTGTGCTTTATAAATATATAGACCATCATTATAGACCCATCAACTCACATGCATATTTATTATACATGCATAATTAATACTTATTTTTCTTTTTTTTTTTTAAATTTGTGCTTTGCAAAACTGACATGATGATATAAAATAGAAATCTGAATCGCCAATATCATCCAAAGACAGATGACGCACCCCATCCCTGTAGAGGCCGGAGGTGAATATAAAAATAGTCAACAGGGGCGCTAATCTTAACTTACCCTCTGTGTTCTGTCAGGCTACCGGAAGTGATCTGTCAAATGCCGGAGTAGAGGGTCCAAGCTTGGCAGACAAAAACAATAACAGAAAATCATTGTTTGTCCGCATGAAGAGTTTCATTTAGACATAAATATCTGTGTATTTCAGGTAAGGCAATTTTCAATAAGCTGCTATACATGCTGTGTACATATAACTGTACGATTCTTTCGGACTTTAGCTTTATTGCTAACGCTATATGGCCAGTTTTAACGTTAACCCCTTGGTATTAGGCTAATCTAACTGTTGACTCAATTCTGATATCCATCTGAACACAAAATGGCAGAATAAAGGGTAAGATGAGTTGGTTTAACGTGATGTCTTGTTTGTCTTTCCGTATTACTTTGACATAGCTACATAGCAGAATATATAGATTCAATTATAATCAACGCCATGCGATGCAGTATTGTTAGCTAATAGCTGATTATATGACTGAGGGAGTTCATTTTTAATATTTGTTAATTTGTTAAACATTAAGTTGTGTTAATTACACTAAATAAAATGGTTAATTATAGCAAAGGAATGAAAAAATACTTTTAATTGTTACTACATTACAACCGAATTGTTTACCCGTTGCTACCTACATAAACGTAAGCTAATGAGATAAGTGGAGTGGATACATGTAAACAGCAAAGCTAACATCCACGTGTACTTCCTGTGGAAGACACAGCAGCTAGTTTCAACAACTCCCTCCTCTCTGAGTTTATATGAGCAGTGACGTTTTGTGATGGACCACTGGGATCCACCACTATTATCCCACTCGCATACAGTCCTCTCGCTGAAAAGAGGAGTGAATATGAATGTAGAGGAAAAGTAGCATTTGAGCTCTATCTTCTGGAGGTGAAATCATTCTAATCTTTAATTATGGCTCTCAGCAGGCGACATTCTTACAGCCCCAGGGTGAGTAACACGGAGAATAAATATTGTTTGATTACCTCTCATCAGTCGCATAATTTTTCAACATTTTAACAAAGTTGTAACACTCACCATAAAGTCAATGCAGGATTCGCCTTGGTATATGATACTGCTTGATACTTAAGCAAATATAATGTGCGTTAGCATCATTATGCTTTAATTATTCAAAACTGAATATAGGATGAAATTACTGTTCCCATGTGTAACCCATTGTTAAGATATTGTTCCATTAATGTTAAGTCATATTTATCCTTGATGCTTCTGCTTATCTGCTTCTGCTTCTGGAAACCTAACTAATACAATGTCACAGCTTCTATCACAGAGATCACAAAAACATTTTCTATCCAGTTTCTGCTGTGTAGTTTGAAACTGTGAGTCAGTGTGAATTCCCGTGTCCCTGCAACTCCACTGAAGGAATAGATTTAACTGCAGTCCTAGTTTATCCTGAATGAGCATCTTTGTGTGAGCAAGATATGGCATGTTTATTAGGAAATCTGTTGTGGTCTGGGACATATGACTGGGTGCATGAATGTGTTTCTGTGCTTTGTGGCCTCGGGACTCCCTTGTCAGAGAATATTTCTGATTCTTAAAAGTGCCTTAAATAGCTGTTGCAGGGAGAATTCTGGGGTTTTATTGTTACACACAGAACAATAATTTTCGTTTGGGGAATTTTCTTTTGGGGTGGGGTGGGGGAGGGTTAGCAGGTTTAATACATATTAAACCATTATTAGAATATCTATTTGTCATACATAACCCTACCAAGTAAAATCTGTTAAAGCAACAGAAGATACCATGTGTGTTGAGATAAAATAAATGTAAACGTTATGTAAAGTATGTAAAGACCCCTTCCTCCTTTGTCTCTCTGCTTCCTCTGTACTCCTCATTGTCATTGGTAACTTTCCTTCTTTTGATTTCTCTTTCCCCTTCAGGTGACTAGCCCACTGATCAGCAAAATGAGCAGTGCAGGAACAGTGGAGAGTGGTAAACCTCCAAAGGTCAGTCCCCTTTTAAAAAAAAAACAGACACAGAAGAGCAAGAAACATTAATAAAGTATTCAATAAATTGTTATCCATCAGTGTATAATAGCACAGTATCTTTTCCTCTTGTCTCTACCTTTTTCTCCTAGATTGGCTCTACAGTAGAGGTGATAGGGAAGGGTCAGCGTGGTACCGTTGCCTACATTGGCGCCACTCTCTTTGCATCCGGGAAATGGGTGGGTGTCATACTCGATGAACCTAAAGGCAAGAATGATGGCACCGTGCAGGGAAAACGCTACTTCAACTGTGAGGAAAATCATGGGATATTCGTCAGGCAGTCCCAGGTTAGTCACATTTTTAAAATTTTACTTAATCTTTATTTAATTTAGGCTTTATTAAATTCAGGACTTATTAAGACTTATCTTAATAAGTCCTGAATGACTTATTAAGATAAGTCATTCAGGAGAGACATGCGAACAATGAAACAGTCCCAATTAAGGTTGTTCGATATTGGCTTTTTTACCGATATCCGATATACCAATATTGTCCAACTATTAATTTCTGATACCGATATCAACCGATACCGGTATATGCGGGGTCCACTACAAAAAACTATATAATTTCAGGTCAACGAAGCAAACGTAAACAAAACAAACGTGTCTCAAAAACTATACAGTACATCAGTCATATTTTGACATTTTGAGTTAGAGGAGACGTAGCTGAAGAGTTTGATGTAAAATATGTGCATGTTGTGTAAAAGTTGTGTCATAAAAACGTAAAACCAATAACAATAATTTCCGATATTAAATTTTAATACAATTTCGGCCGATAGTATCGGTAGGCCGATAATATTGGAGATCTCTAATCTCAATTATGGCACTTCAAATGAACGACACCACAAGGAATTACATACATACAGTATGTTCTGATGCAGCGTGTATATATTGTACACATGATGGTGGTGGTCTTCATACACCATAGTCTATTATTATTCATGTAATCAGATTAATTGCTTGGCCAAGGGTTTAATAGACTTACCTTTTAAAAATCTGTATCAAGTTACCCAAACAAAACAATGCTATTTCATTTAGATTTCACTAACCACATTATAGTCCATAATAGTGATTTGTTCTATTACAAAGAAAGATGTTCTTGTGTCTGCTTTGTCATCCCCTATCTTCATGTTGTCCTGATCACATATTTACGGTATGTGCCTGTGTATGCAGCTTCAGGTGGTGGAAGAGGCCTCCAGTGCCACCTCACCAGATACTCCTGAGCTTGGCACTGCCAAGACACTCAAACAAAAAGGTGAACCATAGTTATAAGTAGCACCTCATTGTAAACAATAACAACAGTCAATAATTATAATATTGTTTTTTTCTTTCCTCCAGACATTCCAGAGACTCCCAGAACATCCAAACAGGTAGGCGACCACTGCTAGCACTCAACTTCTCTTGTTTTCCTTTCCAGAGCAGTTATGCTGGTGTAAATATAATGAACACAATTTATCAGATCTTTTTAAAGCAACTAAATGGATTTCACAGTCACGATGTGACAATCAACCCACTATGACTTTAAATTTCACAATATTTTTCTTCTTCTCTTTAGGTCTTTTGTTTTAGATTTATAATTTGTATTTTGCCTCTCAGCTTTTGGGTCAATGTCTTATTTGTGTTTTATTATTTTATTAATACATATTTTAATTTTTTACAGCCACCAATGAATATTAAAAAGGTAGAAATATTTCAACTTAAATATTTTCTTTGCCTTGGTTGTTTCCAATCATACTAATGTGCCAGCTCATATTTTGCTTTTAAGTTACCCCTTCACTGTCCACATCACTTATCACCTATCCTATTTCTTTTGTGAACAAAACAAAAGCATCCAGCATAGACTTTAAGAGACCACCATCGTGACTGTTTTAAGGCCATTATGATTTTGCCTCTGTCATTCCTCTTGACATTAACTGATGTTTTGCCACAGTTTTAACATTGTTGCATGAACTCACAGTTTGCCTCACAGTTAATTGCTTCATTAACTATTAAAATGGTGTGAAATGGTGCATGCAGCTATCAAACAAATGATCAGTGGACATAATCTAACATTAGGTATGCTTATATGCTGCTAATCTCTTATCTTGCACCACCACTGGATGTGTGTGTGTGTATATCTGTGTGTGTATGTCTGTCCCTCTCTGCAACTCACCTCTTACTCTCCTCCAGTCTTCTACCCGCCGCTCTGCCAAGGTGAGCTTATCTACAGTGGACAGGGGAGGTCAAATGTTAACACATCAGCATGATTTAAAAAGACATTAATTTTGAAAAGATCTAATGTTATTGTTTAAAATTATTGAAGGTAATGAGCAAGTTAAGTGAAGAACACAACCTTAAATGTCTCTAATAATACTGATATTACAACATATAGCATTTAGCCTCTACATCATAATGATGCAAAGTTTTATTAGACTTTACACAGCAGGATTTGCTGACTTAAATTTGAAAGCTTTTATTATAGAAGATCCTGGCTACACACTTGAACCACTGAGACATGAATACTTCACGTAGCCCTCTGATTTGTTTTGGTGTTAGTAAGTTGTAATTTGTGATTTAAAGTTCATGACATTTATCTATTAGATTTAAAAAGTTTTAAAAGTTTCTAACAAGGCTCACTTTGCAGCTGAGTTAAAAAAAAAAGTCCTAACATAGTCTTGATGATTACACTGGCAGTGGAGCACACCTCGTCTCGCATCTGCCACCTCCCTCCCCTCCCTCTTGGTACGTCCCTCTGGCCGAGCCAGCCTGCCATTGATGGTATGCTCTGTTATATCTGAGTAGTTCACCTGTTATCTGAGTACCTCACATGTGGTGAAATGTTAGTCAGGGAAAAGGGGTGACTTTTTAGTCCTACGTGGCACAGATATAGTTCAGTCAACTGTCATAAGTGTCTTTCAAGGAAACATTTCACCTCTCTACAACTAGCCTGGGACACCCACTCTTCTAATAGATTCATTAAAGTTGTGTAATGACTGTGGGAGAAGCTCTTATGTGAAATAGATAAGGTATTGACATTCACTTACTTAACACTACAGAAACAATGCCTGTATAATTTAAAAACTGGAATCGCTCAACTCACTGCTTCACTTACCCCTTTCTTCCTCCTTTCTCTTATCTCTCATACCCATTTGTCTGACAATAATGGTCCTTTGTCAACAGGCATCTCGTGAGAGCCTGTCATCCTCTCTGTCTGGTGATGTTAGTGAGGTGAGCTTGTCCTCCCACCAGGGAGCACTGGGAGCTCCTCTTGTACCCCAGCCTAGTGGGTCACCTGCAACAGTCACTGCCCCAGTCCCTGCTACTCCAAGCAAGGTAGGTTACTGGCAATTAAAAGTTTGGACAACTTGGGACAGAAAGCCCATAAAGACGTTTACTCATGTATTTCATATTTCTATATAGAATTAATTTACATTTCATATTAAAAGATAAACATGCTCTTTTAAAAGAGGATGCTTCTGTAGGAGCCATATTGACCAAGCCGATGGGTTCCCTCTGAAAATGACAAATGTGGATAATAATACCTTAATATACAACACTTTACTTTGGGGTCGTGATGACCTCAAAATACACAGCCACATGAATGCATTTATGTATGTATTATCGCTACTCTTGTACGGACTGACGAAAACCCAACCACACAACAACCCAACAACAGGAATCGGTGACAACTGGAGAAACAGGAACCAGCAGAAGATTTGTCAGCCTACGGAGCAAGACAGTTTTTGACGTGACTAACCCGCGTGATCTACCCCCGATCTACTAGAGCGAGTAGGATCTTCAGGTTCTCGTCGTTGTCAAGCTTAATACTAGGAAGGCTGTGCAATAGTAGTGTGAATTGTTGTAAAAACTGTGCTTGTAATAAGCAAGAACCGCCGCTGGACCCTAGTCCTTTGGAACCACTGTGAGTATGGAGCAGTCACGGTCGAGCTCACTTGCCAGTCTTAAGGGCGATATACGGCATGTTTGAGGATATAAAAGTCACACTCGCTGCCCAGCTGTCTGAAACTGAAAGACAAAAGGACCAAGAGGGATGGTATGAACCAAGAGCCGCGACCTTCACAATCTTGTGATGGACACTGAAAAGTGGTGTGCCACCATGAAGAAGACTTTATCAGCCCGGTGTACCTGGCGAGCCTATTCTCAACGATATCAAACCGGAAGATAGTGTATCTCCAAGCCATTATGGTGGCAGGGGACATTCAGTCACCTGTTCAAGAGCTTCAGGTCCATGGTGTGTGAGAAAGAAAGAGCAAAAGAAGAGCAGAGAATGCAGCCTTGAAGGCACCCCTAGAGGTTTTAAAAAGCAGAGTAGAAAAAGGCCGAAGCAGAGCAGCAAAAGGCAGAGGCAGAACAGCACAAATGGCAGCTGAGAGCTAAATTTGAACAGCTCGAGTTGGAGGCAGCATTTGCAGACTCTGACGCAAGAATCTGGGTGCACGAAGAACAAGAACATGACACTACGAGAAAAAGTACTCACAGCAACACATCATACTCTAGGGTAGCTAAACTAGCTCCAACTGCAGCTCAAGGAGGCCAGAAAGCATCTGCTATTGCCACACTGTCGAGGCCTCCTGTGGTAGACTCACATACACCAGAGCAAGTAGGATCCTTAGGTTCTCATTGTTGTCAAGCTTAATGCTAGGAAGGCTGTAGAATAGCAGTGGTAATTGATGAACATGAAAATTGGGAAAATAAAATAGGATTGAACAAACGTTGCTGCTACAGCTACATTTATCATCTTGGAATGTGATTTTGGTGGTGGCACTTGATCAGCATTTGTGTTCCTTTACTGCCTCAAAGTAAAAAATACTGGCGAATAAATAAACCCCCCTGACTTTGCTAAAGGCGAGAATATTCAAACATGATCTGTTAACTTACCACCCTGTTGTTTACTCTCGCTCCCCCATCATCCTTAACAGGAGGAGGAATCGCTGCGTGCTCAGGTGAAAGACTTGGAGGAGAAGCTGGAGACACTCAAGATGAAGCGGACAGAAGACAAGGCCAAACTGAAGGAGCTTGAAAAACACAAGATCCAGTTGGAGCAGCTTCAGGAATGGAAGATTAAAATGCAGGAGCAGCAAGCTGACCTGCAGAAACAACTCAAAGAAGCCAAGAAGGTAAAGATAAATACAAACAATGACTCTCTAGTAGATTGTTGCCATGGTTAATAATATGTTGTGACTAGTATGAAAGTCTTACACTTCGTTCAATTTTAAACAAATTTGGCATAGTCATAAGGCACAGCTTCTTTTGCTTAATTTTGTAACTTTGAATTTCAGGAAGCTCGTGAAGCACAGGAGGCCAAAGACCGATACATGGAAGAGATGTCAGACACAGCAGATGCCATTGAGATGGCAACACTGGACAAAGAGATGGCTGAGGAGCGAGCAGAGTCATTGCAAGTGGAGGTGGACACACTGAAAGAAAAAGTGGAGGAGCTCTCCATGGACTTGGAGATTCTTAGACATGAGATTTCAGAGAAAGGTTTATACTCTGCTGCCTAAATGAAAAAAGGCTCTTTGTCTCTTACCGCTTCCTTTCTTCCTTCTTGTCATTGTCAGTCTCCTGTATTTATGTTTTGCTTTTCCTCAGCATTGTATTTTTTTTTTCTTTTGCAGGCTCGGATGGAGCAGCCTCGAGTTACCATGTCAAACAGTTGGAGGAGCAGAATAGCAGACTGAAAGAGGCTCTGGTCAGGTCCGTCAAATGTTTCTGGAATAGAATAGACTGGTTCTTTGCTCCTTTTGATTAACGTATTGCTGAATTTCATGTAAGCATGTAAGCATGAACACTTTAATTTAATAGAAACAAACCATTCACAGTTTTCCTGTTCCTCCTCAGGATGCGTGACCTTTCTGCTTCAGAAAAACAGGAACATGTGAAGCTGCAGAAGCAGATGGAAAAGAAGACTGTTGAGCTGGAGACTCTGAGGACTCAGAAGGAAAAACTGCAGGAAGAAGTCAAGCAGGCAGAGGCCACTATCGATGAACTGAAAGAGCAGGTGCGGTTAGTTATGAGTTCCTGGTGCTGCTTTTGTTAGTAAGGCTATTTTCTCCATTCACGCATCAGCATTTAAAAGAAACAAGCGGTGTTAAATCAATTTTTCCACTTACAATCTATTTGTCCATATATGTTTGCTGGTGTGTACCATCAGGTGGATGCTGCTCTGGGGTCAGAGGAGATGGTGGAGACCTTGACAGAGAGGAACCTTGATCTGGAGGAGAAAGTCAGAGAACTGCGAGAAACAGTCACTGATTTGGTTAGTGCATCTGCATTGATTATTCCTTTTCAGTAGTAACACAATTCAAGTTTCCAATTTCTTTTGTTTCTAAATTGTGTAAAAAAAAAAGTAACCCTAGAGCTAAGGGTTACTTAACTAAAGTTAACTAAAATTAAGTAACCCTTAGCTCCTTGCTGTGCTTTTCCTGCACTGATAGGAGTCAATCAATGAGATGAATGATGAGCTCCAGGAGAATGCCAGGGAGACTGAAATGGAGCTGAGAGAGCAGCTGGATCTGGGCAGTGCAAAGGTCAGAGAGGCTGAGAAAAGGGTGGAGGCTGCCCAGGAAACTGTGGCTGATTACCAGCAGACCATCAGTAAATATAGAGAGCTCACTACCAGGCTACAGGTAAGTGAAAAAGGAAAAAAGGAAATTAGCTCCACATGGACATATAAGCCCAACATTTTCTTGCAGTACATTCAGTATGTCCTTTTTTCTTGTACATAGGATGCTAATAGGGAGCTGATCACCCAGCAGAATGCCAATACTGAACAAGTTCAGCAGCCACCTGCAGAACTATTTGACTTCAAGATCAAGTTTGCAGAGACCAAGGCCTATGCCAAGGTAGGAGGCCCACATTAAGACTTATAGAGATTTACCACTTTCAGACCAGAGACTGTTTTGCTTGCAATATTTCATTCCCTCACTTTAAAACAAAAAAATCTGTGTCTCCAGGCCATTGAAATGGAGCTGAGGAAAATGGAAGTGGCTCAGTCAAACAGACAGGTGTCTCTCCTCACCTCTTTCATGCCAGACTCTTTTCTCCGTCATGGTGGCGATCAGGACTGTATACTGGTCCTTCTTCTCATCCCCAGACTCATCTGCAAGGTAGGATGCTGTGAGAATTTTTGCTTTTATATTGAATGATTCTGTTAATATAACTACTAATCAATGTGATTGTATCCTGGAATCTGACAGGCTGAGCTCATAAGTAAACAAGCCCAGGAGAAGTTTGACTTGAATGGGAACCTGGTGCAGGGGACAGGGCCCAGAGGGCCTCAAGGAGAACAGCGCAGCTTTGCCTCAGGACTGGTTTACTCCCTCAGCCTGCTGCAGACCACCTTGCACAAATATGAACAGTATGCACTGCAGCTTCATCACTTGTGTTGGAATATAAATTGCTAGGATGTCTTAAAAACAAGTAGTTCACTATTGATTAAAACAATACTAGTTGTTTATAGATTAAAACTATTACTTTTTTCGAGAATATTAGAATCTGTTAGATTGATGATATAAACCATAGTCAATAATACATTTTTGCCCTTTTGTTTTCACTCTAGGGCTCTGAACACCTGCAGCGTGGAGGTTTTTAAGCGCATGGGGACACTTTACTCTGAAATGAACTTCCATGAACGCTCTCTGGACTATTTTATCGACTTGCTGCATAAAGACCAGCTAGATGAGACTGTTCAGGTGGAACCTCTGACCAAAGCAATCAAGTACTATCAGGTAACAGAAACTATTGGGTGTACATTGAAAAAGTAATAGAAACGTACAATTATCAAATTCATCATAATTCATAATTCCCATAGATATTCAGGTTAAATTCATGTCTCATTTGTTAGCAACATTATATTCTTGGTGTCCGACAGGACATCTGATTTCAAGCATAGATTTGTTTGTGATAGAAGACTAACTTCCTGTTTCCAGCAACTGTATAGCATCCATCTGGCGGATCACACTGAGGACTGCACAGTGCAGCTGGCTGACCACATCAAGGTACTCAAAGCTTCATCATGCTGGAATATTTCTTTTTGAGGAAAGCACCTAGAAAAATATAATGTGCAACAGTAAGGTTTCCATGCCACAATGTCACTTCCAGTTTACCCAGAGTGCCATGGACTGTATGGGAGTGGAGGTCGCTCGTCTTCGTGCCTTCCTGACAGCAGGTCAGGAGAGCTCTGGCCTTGCTGTGCTTCTGAAGGACCTGGACACTTCCTGCTCTGATATTAGACAGTTCATTAAAAAGATTCGCCGTCGCATGCCTGGAACAGACGTAGTTGGAGTACCTGCTGCTCTCAGTTTTGGACCACAGGTATGGTTGACTTAATGAAAAAGAAATACACATTTATTATCATATAAATATTGTGTGTTATTGAGACTATGTCAAATGGTTACTGACATTTTAATATTGACATACACATTACTGATCTACAGTAAATGTTTGACTGCCATGTCTTATCTTGTGTTGCAGGTGTCAGAGATGCTGACAGAGTGCAGACGCCAGCTGACCCGTGTGGTGGCCGTATTGCAGGAACTGGCTGCAGCTGGAGCTCAGATGGTTGCTCCCCTGCCAGAACAGGAGGGTCTCAATGCTCTCAGACTGGAGGATATTGCCTGCAAGGCTGTGGAGCAGGTACTGTGAATAATCACGTGTTACTCTGCAGGGTGTTAAATAATCATCCAGAATACCACTCAGTAGTAGTTGCAATACTAAGTTTTGCTTTAGAAATATTAAGTAGATCACTGTTTTAGGTTGCTGTTGTCTTGTTGGATTAGCACCTGTTCTTTTTTTAGCTAACGCTGACCTCTTTCATCACCAAGGTATATGGCTCCCAAGGGCTGAGTGGCCCAGAGTGTTTGCGTCAGTCCTGCAGCTCCGTCATTGCCACCATGAACAAGATGGCCACAGCTATGCAAGAAGGAGAGTATGATGCGGACAAACCTCAGGGCAAGGTATTTGCGTATCATATTGAGTATCATATTAAGTTCTAATGCACCATTCAAATTCTCACATCGTTATCATATTACCTTACATGCTAAGACTCCTCCTGTGGAGATGAGAGCAGCCACAGTCAGAGCTGAAATGACTGACGCTGAGGGTCTAGGCGTTAAACTAGAAGACAGAGAGACGGTCATTAAGGAGCTGAAGAAATCTCTCAAGATCAAGGTAAGTGCAAAGAAAATGCCTGCAGAAATTACTCTCACCTCTGAGAAATTAATTTTGGGGAATAAATTGTAAATAAATAGTGAGCAATGACAAGAATCCTCTCCTCCTTAGGGTGAGGAGCTAAGTGAAGCCAATGTCCGTCTGAGCTTGCTGGAGAAGAAACTGGACACCTCCACTAAAGATGCAGATGAACGAGTGGAGAAGATTCAGACCAAACTCAATGAGAATCTTTCCCTGCTAAAGAAGAAAGAAAAGTAAAACCCATGAGAAACACACACATAATGAACATGTTTTAACACTGGAGATGAGCTTTCATCTTTCTCTTACCTGTTCTCTTGAACTTCTGATTTTCTTCTTCACTTCAGGGGGTTTGAGGAGACAATGGACGCCCTGCAGGCTGATATTGACCAGCTGGAGGCAGAGAAAGCAGAGCTAAAACAACGCATCAATAACCAATCAAAGATAACCATCGAAGGCTTGAGAGGCCCGTCTGCATCTGGACTTGCCTCAATTGTTCAGGCATCAGCAGGAGGTAACCTTGTGTTCATGGTTATTTTCAATGCATCCAATTATTATCATCATCATGTTTTACGGTTATTGTTACCATTCTCCCTTCCTCTCTCCAGCAGGTCTGTCTCCATCCATGGGGGGGCCGGTACAGGTGGTGGACTCCCCTCTCCTCAGGCAGCAGGTTGAGGTTCAGCGACTAGGCATCAAGCACCTTAAGAATGAAAACAACAGACTCCAGGTTCACTGGTTTGGCATTGTTGGTACTTTCTTATTTTGCTGGCTGTCTGAACTTGGTAATATGGACCTTGGTTGTATCTAATTGCAGGCAGAGAAGATGAGAGCTCAACTGGCCTCCCTACCTCCACTTTGTCCTCCCAAACTGCCACAAGTATCCAAAGAAAGCTCCATGCCTCCACAGGGACTTAATACTGGCATCTATCGCAGGACTGACCAACTGCTGTCAACACTGCTGAAGCTTAGTGCAGAGTGTAAAGTGGTGGACATCACTGGGAAGACAGCAGGTGTGTGCACAGTTATTTCACCTTTTTAACATCACTCTGAATAACTGTGTTTGTCATCTCTGTCTGTTCTGAGCTGTTTGGCTCAATTTTCTAAATTACCTCTCATATTTCCTCCAGTTAGTGCCAGTGCCCAGCTGTTGGAACAGACAGCTCGACTGCAGAACCTCAGTGATGCTCTGGACAAGCTCAAGGTAACAACTTCAGAAACTAATCTTGTTTCCTTAGCATGCAATGAGTCACAGCAACACAAAAAACTATTATCTGGAAATGTGTGTTCTCTCAGGGAGAAGTAGCTGAACATGTAGTCTCAAATCGGCATGGGGCAAAGGCTGCCTCCGACTTTGCCACCTTCCCGCTGTCCTCTTTTGTTAAGGTAAAGGCACACACTGCTGAATCAAATCACCTGTGACAAGAATTATTAACGTAGTTTGTTCTCAGTACATTTGCACATGCAAATCACCCTTATTTTGTCTTAGGCCAAGGAAGAGAAGCAGGGAAGAACTGTGTTTGTAGGCCGTGTTTCCATTCCCTGCACACGCGGACAGGAGCAAGTACACCGCCTCGTCCTATCACAGCAGCAGCTGCACCAAGTCCACTCCCTCCTCATGGTGTGAGACGGGATGCCATGGACCCACAGCCAGGACTGAGGACACACTGAAAAAATATCATTATTTTCCTTCTAGTTTCCACTGACTTTAACATTCTTCTTCATTTTCCCTTTTTGCTTTTCACTATTCTCAGGAAACCATATCCTATATTTTGCAAGTTAAAATAGCACTAATAAAATGAAGGCATAGTCACATAACCATAACTGATGTTTAATTAATTTGAAATAAGTATTAAGTGTATTTGTCTCAAATATGTTTTCATAATTGAAACTGTTTCTCTGCTCCTATGTTGCTCTTTGCACTCTGTGGAAATGGGGAAATCTATGAAGTCATCTTTACTGTAACTGCACCTCTTCAGATTCTTTTCTTTGTATCTTTTATATTTGTCATAATAAAGGAAATCACATCATGAACTACAGTGTGCTATAGTAATATCAAGAAAGCAATAAAGTTAGTTGTTCACTTCAGAACAAGAAACACCAGTTACTATTGTGTCATATTTAATCATTCCTTATGCAATGCCTGTATACTAGCATCAGTCTGTTGTGAACAGATTAGTTGCTTGAATCTATAGTCTTAATACAAAGATCCCACTGCCAGGTTTGGTTGTACAGGAAGTGTAGTTGAATAAGATAAAAGTTTAAGGTAGCACTTAAACTCTATTAAACTCTAACCTCCTTAAATATAGACTTAGTGTCTCCCAACTGTCTTACAGTGACAGTCTACAACAGTGGTTCTTAACCTTGTTGGAGGTACCGAACCCCACCAGTTTCATATGCACATTCACCGAACCCCTCTTTAGTGAAAAATAAAATATATTTATATATATATTTATATATGTTATATGGCCAAGCAGGGTGTGTAATGACGTCCGAGGTGGAGGCTCTGCCGAACCCCTAAAACCGACTCACCGAACCCCTAGCCTAGGGTTCGATCGAACCCAGGTTAAGAACCACTGGTCTACAATGATGCTGGAAAGAAATCTATATCCATATGCAAAACAATTACATGGTAGAGGCATCTTGTAATGCCAAGCCTGGTTGAATTTAAAAAGTTATTATCTCTATCATGAGCCAGTGTTTGGTTTAGTACTATTTGGAACAAGGCCTCTTAAGTTCTACATACTATGTCTTATTTTCTAAGTTTCTATTTGAGAAAACAGATCAGAATCGAACCACAAAAGAAAAATCAAATCTTTAAAACTACTCACGACATGTTGCTGGACACCATTAGAATAATTATTTTACTAATAGAATTGAGAAATTAAAATATGCCAAAAGCTGTTTTTAATTCTTTGAGTCAGCTTTAATTGAACAGAGCACCTTATACAAAAGTGCAGAATTAAGATAAGATAAAATGTCATCAAATGAAAATACTTACAATCTAGTGGTTACCAACGAACATACAATTTCAAACAAGGAACAATTGAAATAATTGACAAAATGAATAGGTAAGAAACGAAATGGCCCAGTAGCATTTTTCTGTATTTCTGAGGCCATGGATATGAACGCCGTTTCTGGTATAATGCTTTCTCCTGCTTAGTGTGGTTTGCAGTCAGAACATAGATAACTGTTATGAAATACAGTAAACTGGTGTATGATCCCAGAAGCTGGGCATATATAAACATAATAAGAATTTGAGGCCTAAAGTTTGCAAAATACCTCAGTAGTAAAGGCCATAATGGAAGTATTGATAGGGTCTGTGATGGGTGTATGGAGCATAGTGGTGTCTGCTGTGTCGGCTCCTCATCACACACTGATGATGGTATTCATTGTATGGCTCGAAGTGGTGCTGAGGTCTGTAGTGGAAGCCTACAAAACAACAGGTTTTAGAGTGGATATGCCATCAGCTAAATCAGAGGACCCAATGTTACACTGTGCTCAAACCAGTTAAAGCCAAAAAAAAGTTTCCATTGCAGCGCCAAAAACTTACCATTTCCTGATTGTCCATGTCTGTACTTGCGTCTGTGGGCTGACACGGGAGGCTGCCGTGGGAGGGCAGGCCTGTAAGCTTTAGGAGCCTCATGCCTATGCATCTGTGGCTGCTGTTTGTAGTCCTCGAAGTTGAAGAAGCTAACCGGAAGGGAATCACTGAAGAACTCCTCGCTGTCGCCATTGTGTTTTCTCTTTGTTTGATGCTTCTCTGTGATAGAGATGAATAGAAAAAGAAAATATGAAAGTAGCGAATGGAAAAGTTGAAAGATGCAAAGCAACTTTTTAAACTCAGTATTGAAGGGTTATTCTTTCCAGTTTGAGTCTTTGAGTAAAACTTAAAACTAAAGAATCTGTGGATGCATAATATCCAATTTTAGACAGGAACTCTGTACGCAGTCCAGAACCTCCCATTCTAACATGCACTATACAACCATTTTGGAGAGGGATTGTGTCTGAATAAAGTGAGAAATGTCATCAACATATATTTCTGTGGACAATCTGGTCTATTCATATATCAGTTCATTTGCACTTTAAAGTGCAAACTGAGTTGTACTTTTGTACTGCAGCTGGCAGCATTAAGTTGTTCAGTGTTTGGTTTATTGTGATGCATTACCATTTGTTTAGAAATCATCTCTATAAACACATCAATACCCCCTGTCTTACCTGCAGCGTCGGAAGCATTTCCCCAGACTGGCTGTTCAACAGTAACCTCAGTATGTTCTGAAAACACACAAACTTGGACTTAATAAAAACATGTGAAGATTATTTCACCATAATAATACTTGAGTTATAGCCCAAAACTCACCTTTAACTTTAACCTTTACCATAAACTGATCAGTTCTAGTCACCCTATGTAAGTGTTTAGGCCAAATATGAAGACGTGTATGAAGCATTCTGAAAACATGTTCATGAGGCAACAAAAATGTATTTAGGTCACAGTTAGCTCTAAGCCCACTAATTTCTAATCACTTCTTCAAGTCTAAGGGAATGTTTGGGCCAGATGCACTGAAATTCCCTCCAGTGATTCCCCAACAAAACGTGAGCTCAGTTTGATTAACAACAGCTGTAGATGTCTATGTAACAGCTGCCAGTAAAGTTGATATCTGAATTCTATACTTTGAGTTTCAGGCTATACTATACACAGCATTAAAATAAAAGAAATAAAAACGGTATGCCTAAACCACAAGTCCTGTTTAACGGTACGGATGTAAGTGTGTGTTAGTGTGTGGGTGTGTGCATGCGTGTATGCGTAGTCTCCGCCTCACCAACAGCTGAAAGGGTATATGGCATATTGACTCCCCAGGCCTGTGCAACATGCTGTAACAGCAGGGAGGTTATCCTGCGGTGGGCAAGGGCATTCCAGTGGACACCATCCTGTGTGCGATGGTGCAGGGCGAAGCGGAACTGGAAGTGGAGGTCCAACACATCCATTCCATAGGCGTCAGCCAGAGTCCCACTGAAGAAGTTTGCTTCAATCACATCAGAACGCAGGTGGGGGGCTTTGTGCTCAATCTGAGGTGAAAGAGAGGACAAGGCACTAATGCTTCAGTCACACTCTTATGTTAAGAGTAGCAGTAGAGGGCAGTCAGTTTGTGACTGGAAGCTGAAAGGGTCTCACACCCTGTTCGATGTAAACAAGGGAAGCAAATTTTGCCGTCACAAATGCAAAGATGTCACACTGGATGTGAATTTCCCAGTAAGAAGAGATATGTTTTGACAGATTTTTTCTACACTGACCCAATTTGACCAGATTTCCACATCTACTCATGATACAGTCGATTGCTGAAGACATACCTCAGGCACCAGGAAACCACCTTTGATCCTCTCTCCTAAGGGCATGGCGAGGCTCCATATGACCAGGCTTTCCTCAGGCAGGATCCCACTCAGCTTGTTGAAGAAGTTACACAGATTCTCCTTGTAGCTGTCAGTCCAACTGGAGTTGTATCTACAAACATCAACACAGATGCATGTGGTAAAACCAAATTTGCAATGCACAAACTTATCACAGGCTTAACCTAAACTCATTACACCTCCAAGTGCTTATTATGTTTAAGAAGATTTGTATCAACCAAAATTGAACAGCTGAAAACTGTTCTCAGCCACCCCAACACTAAATTACAGTAGAGACTATTCTTAATGATCAGTACTTCTATGAGAACAAATAATACGAAAGAGTACTGTACTGCAATCTGCCTACGCACCTTGAAATGTCCCAAATGCAGGAGTTGACAATGATGACATCTGGTTTCAAGCCATAGCGGAGGTCCTCCAAGATGCTCTGCATGTACCAAGAGTAGATGCGTGTCACAAAGTAGAAGCGGACCAGGTGGTGGGCGGACTGAAACTGCCGAACCTCTCTGTATTCAGTTCCATTGTGCATTTCGCCCCCTTCGACTAAGCAGTCCATTTCGAAGTTCAACTCACCCTTAAAAACAGAAACATAAAGCTTATTATAATTACAACAGTAAAACTTATGTGATAGTATGTAGTTCCTGCTCCAGTATGTAAACCTTGAACATGCGGGTCCTTACCTTCCTCCTGAGTTGCTGTGTAGTGAGATATTTGTCCTTCTGTAGCAGAAGAACAAGGTCCTTGTATACAGACCGCTGAACTGAGGACGAAATACAGTGTAAAAACCGGCCTTGTGATAATCTGTTTACATCTCAGCAGTGAACCCTGGGTGTCTTACATGGGGTGCAGTCTGATTAGCTACAAACTTTTCCATGCATATATGTTCAGATGTTATTTGTATTTATATTCTACTTACTGGAGTCTCCCAGCACCACAATGAACTTGTTGTGGAGCAGCTGTCTGGCCTGCTGATGGCTCACACGCTTCATTATCTCTCTCTGTCAAGCACAAATTGTCCAATTTCTTCATGAAACTACTGACTGATGAAATTAGGTAGCAAAAATAGCATTTCAGCCATTATGTATAATCGGGGATAATACATTCACTTCACGCTTCTATGCTCTGTTAGCTTTAGCATATTTATGGGCAAATTACTCTACATGTAGTGTCGATTTAAATTTAGACAGAAAAGTATCATTGTTAAATTTAGGAACAAACAATGGTATAAACCTACAAACAACCGAAGTTATTTTGTTGGTAGTAATTCATCTCGTTATTTATTTTCAAGCCTAGCTACAGTTAGTCTGAATGTTTCTGTTCACCAGTTTAAAACTTGTTGACCAGCTGCTATTTTACAACTCGAGCAGGTTAAAGGTGACAGACATTGTTTCACATCATAGTAGAATCACAGATGATGTAACTTACAGTTTTCTTCGATTCCGCCATTATGCCTAAACACACAGGTGCACCCAATTAAATGACGCGTTTAGTGACTATCGGAAATGTCCCCGTTTTTAATAGTATTAACGGACTGCGGACATCATGGCGGACCAACAGATCCAGCAGCTACACCAGGGTTGCCAGGTCTGTTTTTTTTTAAAGGCAGTTGGTTAGGGAATAAATAAATGACAAACTTTGGTGTCAACATCTTTACAGTGTATAAAGGATCTTTTTAAACTTTGTTGGCTTTTCTGAGATTAAAATACACAGACGCACTGAGATGTTCTTTCATAGTTTTAAATGTTATTGCTTAATTTGACGCCAAGCATAAAAGATGCCCATTTATTTTTACACAATATCTGGATTCATACGGATTCATCTGTCACTAGCAGTTTATGCTGTTAAATAAACAGTTTATAAGGAATTGTTAAATTAATAAATTTAATTCAAACATACAGAAAACACAAAACATAAAAAAAACCAAAGAACTTAATTCTTCATACAACTGTAAAAACCACGCAAAGACACATTTTCCAGTTTAGGTCGGACTGTCTTTACATAAAAATATTCATTTACAGTTAAATTGAATCTAAGTAAGTATTTAGTTTTTAAAATTAAACCTTTTTATTACCGTGTGTCATACTCTGAATGACTGATTCAGTTTGTGATAATTTAATTATCCACTAATTAACCAACAGTGGATGATAGTGAATAATCCCGAGTATGTTGCTAAGGTCCTCTAACATAGTCCGACTGACAAGTAATTAGCAATGAATAGCACCACAGAGAGAGACAATGCATTTGCGATCATCGGGCTGCCATAGATAAACTCTTAAGCTCATTTTTAGGATAGGACATGAAACTAGACCAGAACAAAAAAAAAGAAGAACCCTCAATCTGCATACAAACTTCAAAGAACAGCATCAAAAATGATTATGTAACTGCTTTTAGGAATTTTGAATAGCACACACATTTTTTATATACAGTAGTACAATACGTATCTATTATCAAAACATTTTACTATTAGAAGAATTCACGGTCATCATCATAATCTATCATTTGTATCTGATATTTTTCCATCCCTTCTTCTTGGTGCTCTTCTCCGTTCTCCTCTTCCTCCTCTTCTTCTTCATCTTCTTCATCTACTTTCTTGGTCTCATGTTTCGGGTGAAACTCCTGGTATATCCCCGTCAGAGCTTTTGCTGCTTCTAAAGACACTTTCAGACTTCCTATCACTTCCTTTTCTTCATCCATGCTCATGACTGGAGGAAACAGCAACACAGAGCTTTATGTTTCTACGCATAATCCACACAGGCATATGAAAAAACATCCACTACAGCCTGAATCTGAAGTACAGAAATGGTAAATGTACACACCAATGTAGATGAATTTTACGCGACCTTTAAGGAGTGAAATGTTAAATGCAGTATATGAGCTTATTTCTGGCTCTTGTTATCCACATTCTCCTTAATAAAAATAATAAATAAATAAAATAATATAAAAAATGTATACTTATTGCCCGCCAATACCTACTGTCAATGTCTTGTTCAATAACATCATTTCCTGTAAGCAGCAGTTCTTGTAGGTCAAGAAATGCATGTCCCACGTCCACACACTCATCATCGTCGTCCATCGGCTCACTAACTACTGTGAACTTCAACCTGCCATGAGTCAGACACACAGCACATTGTTTAATACTGTGGCTTTTTTCCACACACATCCATAATGACTACTTTATTTATTATACTTCATGAAGACTTTATGTGTAATATTACACAAAAATACAAATGATGTTTTACCGGCCCTGGTTGGGGTCAGTGCCCTCCAGCATGGTGTAAAGATATTGTCGGAGCGGAGCTGAGTTTGAACCATCTACATAAATCACTACGAGACACCAGAGAGACATTTGGATATGTAAAGAAAAGAAAAGAAAACATAATGAGACTACTTGCAAAAAGCTCACTCGCTCACCTCGTGTGAAGTTGTAGTGAATCTCCTCCCCCTGTCTGGGTTTGCGGAGGGACATGGGTGTTTCTGTCGTCTCCATGGGGACGCCGAGCAGCCGATATTCCACATACACTCGCTGCACTGACTTATCCAGTGCTACGCGTGAGGAAGGTTCAAAGGTCAGGCACAGAATCTCAACGCTCATCTTGTCTCTCTGAAACACAGTGAAATTCAGCTGATTTATCAAAAGCAGATGAAACACTGACTAACACACTGAGTACATCTAAAATAAAGTCAAATGCAAGTACATGTGATGTAGTATGTCCACCCGATGTACAAATGACAATGTAAAGTTTTACTCCTTTTCAATCATCTTCTCTCATACACTCAGGTACTTGTACCTTTCTCGTTTTCCGTTTGGGTGGAATGATGATTATGTCACTTTGAGAGGACTTTGAAGCTTCACTCTCTCCTGCACGTTGACAAACCATTAGGAAGAGTTAATACTTTCATTTTAAATTTGATCGAACTGAAAATGAAAGCTTGGTCAGTATTTGACACTTAAACTTGCTCTATGCATAATTTGTATGAAAAATCAAAAAATCAAATCTATCTTAGTAAAGGTTTTTTGGTTTTCTGCTGGGTTAACAAATAACACAATGAGGTGTCAAATTACTGCAAGACACAAAAGGCAGGTATTTAGAGGCCCTATGTGTATGTGAATAGTTACCACTCTCACTCTTTTCTTCTTCCTCCTCTTCACCTGCTGACACCTGATCCATAGAGGGAAGGTCCTGAAAAGAAGAAATGAGATCCGAGCCCATACAACTGCCAGTTTTTAAAAATAGTGTGTTGTCTCGGTGGTAATTACTATTGATCGTCCTTCAACCACATTATTATAGCAAATTCTTCTAAGACCCTTTTAGAGACATTGAATGAGCCCTACCTGAATCATGGCATCGCTAGCAGGGCTTCCTCTTGACAGTGTGGCTGGAGATTGTCTAGGAGACGTTTCCTCTGAAGAACTTAAAAAAAAGATTACATAATTATTTTACATTTCTGATTATTTTATATGAATTAATCTTGAAATCTCCTACCCCAAAGCACAGATAGCATAACGAACCCTCTGCATAAAAAGCCAGTAATCCTCCATCTTCAGAAACAGCAATCTTAAATTTAAATTATTTTTCAAAAGAAAAAAAAATCATCAGCTTACGTCCGAGCTGGCAGATGAGAAGGTGTGGTCAGTCTTGGCTCAGGTTTCAGGTGGGATGTGTCATGGTCAAGATCAGGTAAGCGCTTGGTGGATCGCGTTCTCTCTTTGGACTGACAAGTGTCCACAGGTTGTATGTTCTGTGAGCTTTTGTGTTTTCCAGGTGAAGGCAGGGGCTGTAAAGAGATGAATTTACGAGGGAACATAATATACCAGAAATGGTGAAAACGTATAATTCAGCTGTGAATATACAACTTGTGAAGGCGTTAAACTTTTACCCAGGCTTCTCTCTCGCTCTGCACTGTTGTGGTTTCTCTTGGTGCATGTAGCTGAGTCTACAGAAAAGGCCAAAGAGGGTTTACACGTGATTTATAAAGGATGTTTTCAGTGTTCGGAGTTAAGGTTGCCATTTTAGTCAGCCATTTCAGTCACTTCATACATTGAGACATGTACAGTTCCTTGAGCATTGCTGGTAATTCTTGAAGTTTCTGAAGCAGCAGAACATAATTACCTTCACTCTGGGCTTGGCTATGGGTTTCTGCAACTCCTCCCTTTCAGTGTTTGTATCTATTTGTCTGTCTTCTTTTTGCTGTCTGCCCAGCAGGCCGCCTGCCGATGGGTAGAAGGGGTACTTCCATTTTATCATGATCCTAACCATGCCCCGCGGTCCACCAGCTGGATCCCGCAGAACATAGTCACCTGACAAGACAGAGAGAAAAAACATCCTGACTGCTTTATTTCCAGACTTTCTGGCTCTATATTGCAGACTCCAGATTAATCAGCTGTCTTATCTTTAAACATTTAACTTCTAAGTCTGTAACCCTTTACTGATAAGTAATTATTCTATTTTTCTTTCACTCACCTCTGATCTCCCTGCCTGTTGCCAGGGCACGCAGTGGGATGGGCGTCTTGGCCAGATAAGCTGGTGGCATCTGCTCATCGCTGTCATCACACACATACACCCAAAGACTACTAGACCTGGGCAGAGTATTTTGCCAAAATTGGGATTAGACAGAATTAAAATAACATCTGAGATCTGATGTTATCGGGCCTTTTATTTAGCAATTATGGGCAATAAAAAATACAAAATATACTATTTTTTAATTATTTTAATTATTTATTATTTATTTTTTTAATAATTATAATTATTTATTTTAATTATTATTTTAATACTAAAAAATACATACCTCAAGTACTGTAAAACATCAGCAGTGACTGCTAGTGGGTAGCTGGTGGAATCATTGAACTCTGGGTCAGAAGTGCACTGGACTGTCTGAGAGACATGAGGGGGCAGGTCGTAGAGCCTGTAAGTCAGGTAGGCATCAGGAAGAAGTCCAGGCCAGCGAGCATTAAGGCCCACACAGCGCTCCAACACCACCACCAACTCATTGGGGATACCTCCACCGTAGTCATGTAAGTCCTGCCATTATCAACAAATAATATCATAAACACAGGTCCTGCACATGCTTAGCAGCAGTATCACAATCTTTGCGTAAGTAAAAAATATTTTCTCATTTAGAACCTCTCTCTGTCGTACCTCACAACTGGTGTCTTGCCAGCCATAAGAAATGTGCACAGCACTTCTCTGTGTTACTGTCCTCTTTTCCGCAGGTTTCTCGACCACTGTGCCAACTGGCTCTGCAGGGGGAAACAGGCGCACCCAGAAATCCACAACACCAATGGTTTCAGCTTCATGACCTTGAAGAGAGGGTCAGAGACAATTTGAACATGAGTTGATGCCAGTTTTCAAAACAGCTATTACTAAATGAATTATGGTAAATAGGCGGGCTATTAAGGAATACAAAAATATAAAATCAATACGAGTATTTTCTTATTACAGTATATTAAAGATGTATAGTATATAAATGAGATTCTGAGTTTATGTTAAGTGTCCAAAATCTTTACCTGTGATATTGACATGTCCACTGATACGCTCCCCCCTCCTCTCCATGGCACTCAAAAGAGACATCTCTCCACATCCATGTGTCATGAACTTGACCCCTCCAAACGCCTGGTGGAGTTCCACTCTGACTCTTGACCTCTGAGCTCCCAGCCTACCCAGATCTCTAGCTGTTAGAGCGTAGCAAGACGTGAAGCCATAGTTGGGCTGAGTGCCTGACACAAGAGGAGTAGAATGCACCTCAAAGTCCAGGAGGGTGTAGGTGCAGAAAGTCACAATGTCCTCACCACTGTCCTCTCCTGCAACAATCCTGCCCATCATGCGAAGTCCTGCTGGGGTGAAGGTGGCAGCCTGGAGGTGCAAAAGTAGCAGATATCAGCATCCCGGGAAAAACATTTTATTTCAAATACAAGAACTGAGTTTTCACCTTAAGGTGGATCTCCAGCAGTGAATCCCCAGCTCTCAGCTGAGAAAAAGACATGTCGTCTTCAATGGGCTGTATCACCTCCTGCCCTCCAGCTGGCCAGGTGTACTGTATTGGTATGGTCTGTTTGTAGGTCCTAGGGCTGTATGTGAGCTCTTTCAGTTGGGCTATTGAACAGAAGGACAAAATAAAAGTGTGAGACTCTGAATGAAATCTCAAATAAAAGTAAAAGAGTAAACTGTACAAAAATAGGCATTAATAGTTTTTTTTAAACTGTTTATCACTTTTAAATGAATATATAAGAATGAGGATGTGAAGATTAATGGATCCTTGTCTTTGTATATTGCCCTGTGTACAGGCAACCTGTAGGGTCTATCCTGCTAACTTCCCATAAGTGTAGATAGTATGGATAGTATGGATTAATGGATGGATGGATGGATGGATGGATTAAAGCAACACTATGTAGTTTTTCAGACTTCAAACTATATTTTCAAAATTATTCTGATTGTACAACAATCACAATAGGTTCAATTACACCATTGTCATCGCTCGAGAGCGCCTGTATCGCCTACACTGACAACATGTAACTTCGTGGTTCGGGTCGGAACCATGTCACCAAAAAAACTACAAAATATGACTGCTTTACGGCATACGTCACAACTTGAATTCGCCTAGTTGTCATGGCTGAGGCGCCAAGAGAACTGAAGTTAGCCGAAGACACAAAGACACAAATAAAAGAAAGCAGGAGAGTGATAAAGTAAGAGCCGGGACTCTATGCTTTCACTCGCTGGCGTGAGCTGAAGGAGGAGGAGGGGTGCCACACTGACAGTGACTTGGCGCTGTTACTGTTGGAATAGTGAGTATTGTAGTGGTTCGCCTGGAAGCGGAGACAATCAGTATGATGTCAAACAGGTCACTGCTTGATTTACCATTCGCATAAGCCTAAGGTTCACTCTCTCACACACAGAGCCAGTGTTACTTTAAGGACAAGTCTAAGCCTTTGCTGTTATTGTTATTCATACCTTGCAGTGTGTTGATGTGAAGAGCTCTTTTTGATAACAACTTGTCTTTCTCGGCCATCTTTTTTTTGCTCACAACCCTCTCTCTCTCCATCCTCTGATTCACTGTTTCCAACTCTTCCTTGGGGTTTCAATGGGAAGACAAAAAGCAGAGAGATGAGACAGGTGATAATGTCAATAAGAGGACATTCATGGTTATATATTTCTATATCTCCTTATTGAAATTGAATCTCTGTCGTATATGTGAATGAACCTTCAGGTCTTTACTGATTTGGTGCTCGAGCAGAAGAAGGCTCCTGGTTTTCTGTAACTCCAGCACAGTCTCAGCATGTGTTGCCTGGATGTTCACCAGCTCACGGGGCAAATCCTCCACTTTCCCATCAGCCCAGATAAAATGCAGACCCTCCCTGCTCTCCTGCTGCATCCTAAATGCCTTTAAGCGGTAAGAGACCAAAACACAAGGTTTAAAACCATTTATTCAGTTCTTTAAAGCAATGAGCTACAGGACAACAAACCTTGATCTGCAAAAGAGTTTCACTGAGCTCCTCAACACTCATGTCAAACTCCTGGAAGAGAGGATGAAGTGTGTCAGTAAATGAACCAAAAGCAAGCTAATCCACAGAAAACACATTCAGTATGAGGCTGATGTTCATCAGTTCATCGTCTCTGACCTTGGTGACAGAGTCCAGTCTGTCCTGCAGAGCAGAGACCTGCTCTTTATACTGGAGAACCTCTTGTTCCAGTTGCTCTCGTTTGTCTGCCATCATCACAGAAAGTTAACAGCACAAAAACCATGCAAGCATTTGTTGTCCGAAGGCACTCTTTGTGGACTTATTGTAGTGAAAAACAAGTGTTTCATGTACTGTCAAAACTTATATTCAAAAGGGTTTCTTCTATTGATTATCCCCAGAATCCATTTGTTGAATGGACGCTGCAGCAGATGTTCTGCCAACATGCTGAGACTCCTACCTCTTTCTCTGTCTCTTTGGCCTTCTAACATCTCCTTCTCTTGTCTCAGTTGTTCTAGCTCTAGTCTCCCTTTTTCCTCCATCTCTCCTTGGATATAAGGAGTGCGGAGGTTTTGCCCCACACCGTCACTCTTATGATTCACTTGACTGTGTTTTCCCTCATGGCCACTGTGGTTGCCTTGGGCAGACAAAGTACTAGGACCAGAACAGAACAGAACAGTCTTTACAAACAGGTTAACAACATGCAGTGTGACATAGGTTGTAAATATTGCCCATTTATGGTATTGATTTGATATTGTAATTGTATATTAACAGTCTCTCTGAACCAGACAATTTCATAACCAAAGGGCCATCCTTGTAGCCTCCTGATAAATGTCATTCAGTACATTTATCCGATCGTTTTGCAAAGAAACTTAAACTCACCTTTCTAGTAGTGTGTCATAGTTTTCTTTTATCATGTCTCGCTCTCGCTCCAGGTCTGATATCCTCTCCCGCAGCTGAAAGAAAAATAATGTAATCTTTTAAAAATGCATCATCTCAGGTCTTTTATTGGCAACTTTTTTTTAACCAATTTTTATGTTCATCAATTACAACAATTACCGCTACTAGTGTACAGCCTTTTTCAGGCAGATACTCATGCATTACCTTGTCTAGGCTCTGTAGAGACAGGGTAGCAGTGGTAAGTTGTCCCTGCAGTGCCAATGCTGTCTGTTTCTCCTGCTTCAGCTGTTCAGTCAGCTCCTCCACCTTCTCCAGCAGAGCTCCCTGACTTTCTCTCATTGACCTCTGACTCTGAAAACATGCCACACACATACAGTATGGCCACTCACTGATCAATGAGTCCACCTTCACTCGGGTGATAAAATATTTATTGAGCTTGGTTAGTTCCAAGGTTTTTACCTCTTCTAGTTGACTCTCATATGCCTAAGAAAGAAAGAAAGAAAGAAAGAAAGAGGGAGGACTTTAGAGGGGCTAATAAGATAAACTGAAAGAACAATAAACAATTGATGTACAGATATAAATGGCCCTTGAAGAGACTGTCTAACCTCCTGCAGGTCATTGAACTTCTCTTGTGAAACTCTCAGGGCAGTGCTCTTGGTTGAAAGCTGCTTTTGCAGATGAATCAGGTCTACGTTCTCTCTGATAGTTATTCTGAAAGAAAAAAATACATTTAATATTTAATTTGCAATGTTGCAGTACGAGAATTTGTGGGATTTGCTGCAGCAAACCAATGGCCTCTTTATGCAGAGAAGGTTTAAATCTACTTGAGAAAACAGGAACAAAAACGTTAGTGTAGAGGTCAGTGGGGTGAGTATCTCTACTGAAGCCACCTGTGTCCATTGGCCTGCTGCTTTTTCAGCTCTTTCATGGTTTCATCAAACTCTTTCTCCTTCTCGCTCAGTGTGTCTCTGAGGGTCCGGGCAGCCAGCTCCAGCTCTACCACCCTCACCTGCTCCGTCACACTGGATCTGCTGTATAAGACAGGTGGCATGACGTTAAAGTGGTGGCTTAGGAGAAGTCAGATGTATAACATGGAAAAGTTATTATGACCCATATGGTCATAGTAAGGTCATGGTAAGTCATTTTATTTTTTGCATTTCTCTCTTGGCCCTCATACATTACTAGACACTTACAATCTCTCCATCTCAGCCTTGTTGTCATCCATCATTGGGCCATAACGAGGTGGGGCTGTCTGGGCTGCCCTCCTGACTGCGCCCTCCACTTCCATACTTTTACCTGTTGAAAAGAGGGAGATGAGAGGGAGGGAAGGTCAGAGGTGGAAGAAGAAAGCAATAGTTTCCTTGTGTTAGATCTCAATCACAGTACATACACACCTTTGCTGAACCTGTATGGCGTGCTTCGTCCCAGGTCCATAATGTGCTGCTTGGCCAGGCTGAGTTTGCTCTGTAACACCCCTTTCTGGCTCTCCAGCATAGCCACATGGGCTTCTAGCTCCTGTATGGTGTCCTCCATGTCCCTCTCCTTCACACCACCAGATCCAGGGCTCGCCTGACGGAGACGCATTAGTCTAGTGGACATCCTGGCACAAGAAGGATGGAGTGCAGCAGTAACTTGAAATAATCTTCCAATACACACACACACACACACACACACACATATATATATATATATATATATATATACCTGCGCAGCCTCTGCTCCTGTGTATGTGTGTGTTGCTTTAGCACAATGTTCTCCTCCTGCAGACGCAGACACATGTCCTCAAGGTGCTCTCTGGAAAACCGAAACAGGCGCTGAGGATCTGTTGAATAGAGGGAGAGAGCGAGAAAAGGTGCAAAAGGGCTTATGATTTATATTTAACTTGGAAAAATGAATTTGTATTTCTTTAATTGAAGGTCTAAAACTCAAATTCAACCAGATCTGACATGTGATGAGTTTTTTACTTTTTGTTTTCATGAATTGATGTTTCTTCCATGGCTTCATTTCACGTAGATTATCTAGAGAAAATGACAGGAAGGTGACAAAAGTTGCATTTAGACACACTAATGCTATGACCAATCACATGACCCGACGGTATTCATCTCGTTTTTCACTGTTAGAGATACTGTTTAAATGTCTTCATCTGTGGAGTTTGAGTTATTTATGAAAGCTTCCATTATTTGTTGTAAGAAGTACACATATACACAGACCTGGAACAGTTGGCATGAGCCCCCCCCTCATCACACACACACACACACATATATATATACCTGCGCAGCCTCTGCTCCTGTGTATGTGTGTGTTGCTTTAGCACAATGTTCTCCTCCTGCAGACGGAGACACATGTCCTCAAGGTGCTCTCTGGAAAACCGAAACAGGCGCTGAGGATCTGTTGAATAGAGAGAGAGAGCGAGAAAAGGTGCAAAAGGGCTTTTCTATGATTTATATTTAACTTGGAAAAATGAATTTGTATTTCTTTAATTGAAGGTCTAAAACTCAAATTCAACCAGATCTGACATGTGATGAGTTTTTTTACTTTTTGTTTTCATGAATTGATGTTTCTTCCATGGCTTCATTTCACGTAGATTATCTAGAGAAAATGACAGGAAGGTGACAAAAGTTGCATTTAGACACACTAATGCTATGACCAATCACATGACCCGACGGTATTCATCTCGTTTTTCACTGTTAGAGATACTGTTTAAATGTCTTCATCTGTGGAGTTTGAGTTATTTATGAAAGCTTCCATTTTTTGTTGTAAGAAGTACATATATACACAGACCTGGAACAGTTGGCATGAGCCCCCCCCTCATCAGTCCTACATCTCTGACTGGGAGATCACCGGCTGTCTCATCTACCACAGGCGACATCACACCTCTTCAGTCTGATCAGCTGCTGTTTCATAAGCCTCCGTCCAGGTGAAGTTACAGACTGGAATGTGGTTAAAAATGGTTTTACTAAAGATTCTTAGGCGGCACAACACAGACAGCAAGCAAAGTAGTATTCTATCTTAATATCAGAATTTGACAAACGTAAACAAAGTTTCTGTAATTAGGAACTATCACTCATTTCCTAGGAGAATGCATCTATTTCTCATCTACTCACTCACTCAAGAGATGCCTCAGTATTCTCTAAGCATCAGTTTGTATTATCTGTTCCAGCCCATCCCAAACAATGTTAGTTTTACTGTAAAATCCAATGACATCTTTAGCCGGTATGGCCAGTCAGTGGGACATTTTCATTATTTCCCTCCCACTGTATCACACACGGACACTGAAATAAAACTGCATTATATTTGGCTTACCTGTGTTTGCTGGCCATCCAAAGCAGGTTTACTCGAGTTGAGAAATGTGTAGCGTTCCTGTTTCAGCCCTTGTAATCTGTGGCCATTCTAACACATGTGTGACTCCGCCCTGTTCTTGGATGATATTAGTTTTAATCCCTCTTCATCCCTTCTTTGTTCACAGCCCCTTTCAGATCACTCTTTAAAGGTATGTTTCCTGGTAGAACTTTGTTCAGCAATTAACACCAGTGTTAAATGATATCTTGGAGTGATTGTGTGTCTTTGTGTGCGTGCTTACATGCTGTCCTATGAGTGAACAGTGGTCGTAGCATAATTCCTTCCTTCAAGACTCAAACTCGAAGACAGTCTCTGTGCTCCATCTGCCTTGAGGCTAATCTTGTCTCTGTGCTAATCTGATTAACAACGTCATGTTGTGCCATCTAGGCTCCTACCTGTAATAACCACAAACAGTTATTATTTGAAGGCTTATTATTTGGATAGAACAGGGCTATGATCTGTATCATGGTGTTACTTGGAGCACAAGTGGAAAGAGGAGGTGAGACATATAATGATACAACAATTTTAAGTTTATTGATGGATTGGGCAAATTAGAGATGTGTAATCCAAATTATTCACTGTTGTGACTATAGAGCAAAATTCATATTATTTCTACATAAGACAGTGTTTAAAAGCCTTGAAGCAAAACCACAAAGGCCTGTGGTGACAACAGTTTTCTGCTGCTTAAAATAACAACAAACCAGAAAACACTTAGGTAGATGTTTTGCATCATATTGTTATACCATCTAAATCTAAGCCTCTGTTGACTCCACAGAGAGGACGGATGATAAGTGGTGTTTGGTTGTTGATGGTGTCATTCATTTCCGGGTTAAAAAAGGGAAACATGGCATCAGTGAAATGGAACTGTGTAAAGGAATAGAGGTGTGCCTGGGCCTGGGCATCATAAAAAGACACTGTCCCATCCTCGTAATCCAAAAACACCCCAACAACTCGTGGCCTCTGAGAGACACACAGAAGCTCAGCCTGTCCTGCACATGCCCGGTACTCACAGCCCTTTCTCAGACAAACAGTCCAATACCCGTCCTCAGGGCACAGTGTCACCACACCTTTCCTGCTGACTGACTGCTGAGCTACACCCAAGTCCCACGCTGTCTTGTCTCCCACATCCACCTCCCAGTAGTGCCTCCCTGTGGTGAAACCCTGCATAGGAAGAGTTTCGGAGTGTGAAACAGAAAGTCACAACATTAGTGACAAACACATCCATATCATCCATCCTTTGTTAACCTGAGTGCCGAGGACACATGGTGCTCTGTCAAAACGCTCTGGTATGTCCACCAGGCTCTGTTCAACATCTCCATCCCAGACTTGTGTCCCATCTTCTGATAGTACCAGCCACGGGTTGGCTGTCCGAGGGTCCATACGAACATCAACTGGTAAACAGACACAGTGTATATGAAATTTCAATTTCAAAGTCCTTTTACAATAAAACTGCCACAGAAAATGCAGATCTAATCTTTTGACATTAAATCGTTCACAACAACTGTACCTGCATATTGTTGCATCTTCTCGTGTTCTGTAAATTAGTAACAATATATGAGACAAACAGCATTCGTGTCTTCAAACTGTGAAACATGCTGTAGTGCAGATAAATGAGGACTATTCTAGAAGGTGACCTTGAATGGAAAGTTTTTTCAAAGCCAACTGGAGCTGCATCTCTATGTCGACCACCGCTCTCCTCACATCCCCCATACAGGTGTGTGAATGGATGATGACATCAGAGCATGCATTAGAGAATGAAGGAGAGCTCAGAGCTGGAAACCTCTGAAACAAATCGTCAACTCAGAGAGAATGTAGAGATCTGAGCAGAAAACAGTGATCTCATAAAAAGCTAGCAAGTTTAGTTTAAAACCCAATTTTGTAATTTTTTTCTGACAATGCTGCTTCATCAGTTAATTTGACCATCTATGATCATTATAAGAGAAATCAAATTCTGAGCAAAACCGTGAAAAATAATCATTCTCTAATTCAACCTCAATTTTGCCCTAATAGCAAATGCTAATAATAATAATAATAATAATAAATGCAGACAAATGCTAATAATTACTCTGATTGCTCATTATTCTGCTGGGAGTCGACCTCCTAACCTGCAGAAGATGGAGGTGATCCTCAGAGGAAAGGAGCTGCTCCAACTCCCGTCCCTGACTCTCCAACTCAGTGATTTCCAGCTCCAGCTCTGTGATGAACCTCGCTGCCCTGTGTTCCGCTGCTCTCTGCTTCTTCTGGATTGTGTCTACCAGCCTTGCCTGCCTTCTCTCCATGGAGCTAATCAAAGCAGAGAAGATCTCCATGCTTTCCCTAATTTCTCTCTTTGAGTTTTCCTGGAGACAATAAAAAGGATTAAGTCTGTTGTTTCAGTGCATATGGAATAATGACACACACATACATACAATTCAATTCATTTAATTTCTTCTGTAAAAAGTGTTAGTTACATGTGGGCCTACACATATTATGTATAGGCTATATAACAGCTCAAGTACATTTGTACATTTTACCTAAAGAATACATCAAATTATTCCTTGATCTCATATCCACTCACTTTGCTAAGATGAAGAGTGTGTTTGATCTCCTCCACTTTTTGCAGCCTGTCATTGATCATCTGCTGAAAATCCTCCTTGATCCTTTTCATCTGAACCTGACAAGGAATCAAAATCAAAACTGGAATCAAAGTCCAAAGATTTCTATACAGTTTAATGGAAGAGATGAGGAATTGGGGATTTCACCTTCTTCTCGCGACTCTCTCGCTCCACTGGAACAGTGTTGTGACAGCGGTGGTCAGTCTCAGTGCACAGCACACACACACACCTATGATCACTCCTGCAGTATAGCTCCAACAGGCGCCGGTGTCTTTTACACATCCTGTTCTCTAGCATAGCAACAGGTTCAGTCAACTGGTGAATCTTCAGGGTGGGAACTCTCAGGTGAGGCTCCAGGTGACCCTCGCAGTATGAGGTCAGACACACAAGGCAAGACTTCACGGCTGTACTTTGCTTATCGACACATACGTCACAATGTATGGTCTTTCTGACCAATGACAAGATGCCACTCTGCCTTCTCGCTCGGATCTGCTCTGACATTTCTTTGGCAAAATTGTTTTCGCAAAGCTCTGGGCGGCCCTCAAAGACCGACTGACATTTGGGACAGCTGATGGTATTGCTGGCATCCCAGTGTAATGTGATGCAGGTGAAGCAGAAGCTGTGACCACAGGGGATGGAAACTGGCTCAGAGAAAACATCCTTACAGATGAAACACTGAAACTGCACTTCTGATAGGAGAATGCTGGGAGAAGCCATAACCTGAGAAATTATTAAGTATACTTATTAACAGACCACAATGAAGAAACTGTGAAACAGTGTGGACCATTAACCATTCAAATTTTAAATCACCTCACAATAATTGTCAGTATAGGCCAGATTTGTATCAGTTTTTGTCCTCACTGTAATTAATGGAAGCACTAAAAGTATTTTTATTACAACTATGAGACATCTGACCTTCCTTATCATTAACTTTAAAATATTCACTGCTGCTCGCTGGTCAAAGTCCAGCTATATGGTAATGAGTCAGCTCCATATTTACTCTCAGACTCACGCTGAGCTTCAAGCTGAGATTCAATACATCCATTAAAGAAACAAATACAATTGATACAAGCTTCTGTCCACAGTGTAATTCATCATCCTGCAAGTGTTTGTTAAATGTACCTCGCTCCCACAATTCAATGTGCATGCCCCCACCGTCAAATGCTACCCCAGGCTATGTCCTTTTATACCTAAACACACAAAACAAAGCAGAACCATCACTGAAATAAATGTTTTTGTTAAATAAGAACACTTAAATATTAGTTAGTTTTGGGGTTTTTTTTTTTACCTTGCAGCTCAATGTGAAACTTCACCTCTGAAATAGCGTAGGCAAACATAGGAACAAAGCCAAAGTCCTCTGCATACAGTTGTCACCACTCCCTCTGGGACTTTTCCCTTTCAGATCTTTATTACCACTCTTCTGTTCAGAGGTGGGAGGAGCATAGTCTTACATTTGCTTGGTTTGAGTGGCCAAGTGTTTCGTTGTACAGTATTATACATTCTAAAATGTGCTAAGCAGCTGTAGGAAATACCTTAATAAAGGTCAGACTGAACTGTCATTTTACCACTCCTTTATTTTAAACTACAGAATATATTCATACACATGACCATGACCCTGTCATAAAATCTTGACACTGAGAAATATTATTTCATGCACTATCACCACAGTGACAGTTTGACTACAAGAGTTGAGGCAGACAATAGAGTTGAGGCAAAAACAGTGTTTTTTCTCATAATGATCCCAGCACCATAACAGCTATAATGTACAGAAAAAAAGTTCTTCATAAGCTCACACTTAAAATTCAAATCCTTGATCAGGTGACCTCTGTACTTGACTGACATGAATCCTCTCTGAAATCCATTCACACATTTTAAGCAGGCTTTGAGGATTTGTCAAATGACTTGAGACTATTTTGCCAAAATGAATAGTGCAATAGAAACAATAGCAAAACTCACGTTCAATTTTGTAAAAATTTTTTTTTTAAAAGTTTGGAAAATAGAGAACATTTTTGACAGACATTTGTTTTGTCTTGGCATATGTTTGATTAGATTGGAGGATTTTGTGTCAACATAGTGTTCAATTTTTTTCCTTGTCTTTCTCATGTCTTAACAGAACGAACCTTCACAGACAACGATTGTGTTGACAGTCCATGTCGTCTAAGGAGCTATGTACAAACACACACACATTAACGTGCAAACACACGCGCACAGACACACACAGACACACACAGACACACACACACACATATTAGTACTTAACATAATTTCTAGGAATTAAACAATAAATTAGTTTAGTCTCACCTCTAACAGTGCATGCGCCATATCCGAATCTGACAGTTGAATAAATGACTGTATTCTCATGTTCAGTCCAACAACAAAATCTGTCGACAAAAGTATACAATATGTTACAGAAAAACAAGAAGAAATACAAAACAGATTACAGAACAGCTGTGACACAGTTCTTAAATACGGTTAAACTAGTGACAATACATTGCACGGTAAACAAAATTAAACAAATCCATGTACTTACCGGGCTCTTTGGTTGTGGCTTGAATTTTTTGCAGAAAGGAAACAAAAATTTAAATAAAATTTAAAATGTCTTATAATATTACATTAACATATGTCTTTGCATCTCTTTGAAACTTGCAAAATACAAAACCAAGCCTTTAAACTTGCATTACAAAGAAATGAACAAAGAATGTTATGTTATCAGAGGCGTTTTATATGTGTTTAGGTAGAAATCACATATTAACAAGAGACTGTATTGTTCCAGAAAATATAAGTGTTCGTCAATGCCTTATAATTCATCAGGACATTAAAAACCAAATGATTGCAGATTAACAGAGTAAATAAAATAATGAATGATCAAATGAAACTGAGGTGAACTGAATGAATTTAACATTAATAAAGTGACTCACCAGTGGCTGCAGTGATGTTTAATCCACTGCTCCTGATGTTCTCAAACACAGAGAAGAGAATGAATGTGTATTTAGTTCCAGCAGTGAGAGATGAGACGGTGTAAATCACTGGTCCATTGGCATCTGGTGCAGGGATGTTTCTCTTTGTACCATTAAACTGGAGAATAAAGCTGACGTTGTTGGTCACTTTTTTCCACTGCAGAGTGATACTGGTCTCATCTTGTCCTATCGATATCAAGCCGTTTGGGTTTGGAGGAGCTGAGAAGGAAAAGATGAGCTTTGTAGCTTGCATTGTACAATGGACACATAAAAATGACATCACAGAAGAAACCAACAATTATTATAAAGCATATGTGGCAGAGTGCTAGCTATAGTCAACCCAGATTATCTTTTACGTGCAGACACTGCAATTTCTATGCTCATTTTCCTGTACAGTGACTGTTAGTAACTGAAGATCTTGGTAAAGTAACTGCAAATGTTGCCACTGACCATGATTTATTCTTGCCTCACCTGGAATGTGCCTACTGCTGCAATGGAAACTAAATTTAAATTCATGTCAACAATATAAATGTATTTGTGGGATATACCAGGAATTCATCATGTGTGTCACCATTGGGTGTACTTCCATATGTAACTAATGTAAACAAAACAAAGTACTGAGGTCACATTAATGAAAGACTGATGAAGTGAAAAGTCTCACCAGTGGCTGCAGTGATGTTTAATCCACTGCTCCTGACGTTCTCAAACACAGAGAAGAGAATGAATGTGTATTTAGTTCCAGCAGTGAGAGATGAGACGGTATGAATCACTGGTCCATCGGCATCTGGGGCAGGGATGTTTCTCTTTGTACCATTAAACTGGAGAATAAAGCTGACGTTGTTGGTCACTTTTTTCCACTGCAGAGTGATACTGGTCTCATCTTGTCCTATCAATATCAAGCCGTTTGGGTTTGGAGGAGCTGAGAAGGAAAAGTTGAGCTTATATAAATGTATGTGTGGGATATACCAGGAATTCTTCATGTTACCATCAGGTGTATATCCATATGTAACTAGTATATACAAAACAAACAAACATAAATCTTTCACAGGACTATCTGCTGTAGTCATATACAAAAATACCAAACTTGCCTGTTTCTGCTTTTGTTAATCTAATAATCATATTGTAAGTTTGATATTAAAGACGAATTTCTAAATTAGGAATCAGTATCTGCTACAATTTACTGTAAACAGCCTTAATCAACCAATGAACTTCTATATTCTATACAGTAAGTAAAATAAGACGCATTACTTGTTGTGAAACAGATGAAAGGGAAACGGAGGGCGCAATGGTTATCTGACCACTGTCCTGAGTCACTGAAGGATGTGGTGATACATTGTTCTCCAGTGGAGTTTGGTTGCCCCCTGGCCCAATGTCGAAACAGAGAGGTGCTCCCATCAGACCACACTTTTTCCCGGTGTAGACCAATCCATGCAGAGGTCCCAGGAAAAAAGCTAGTGATGATGGCATTTTCTTTCAGATTCCTTATACTAATAGACAGACAGCAGAATATAATTATTAAATAGAGCATTTGATGTTTTGAAATATAGTTCTTCGTGTGGTTATGTAAGGATATGGTGATATGTTTAGCCACATGGACGACAAACTACAAGCATTTAACTAACTGAAAATCAATGCAACATACTATTGCTCATTATGACCCTGAATCATAATATGTAAAAGAAAGTTTATGTATTTGTTGTTTACCCTCTGTTTCAGGGTGGTGCTGTGCTGTTTCCCTGTTTAAGCATTGAGTTGTAGGCTGTTTAGGTGCTGATTGGAGCAGAGGCTGAATGAAGGTATTTAAAAAGTAACCTAACAGGTCTAACATCTGATATCTAAATCATCTAAATAAAACAATGATAAAAGAGTCTTTATTCGCCCATACTGTACCTGACTAGATCAACATATTTCTCCCTGCAGAATCTCTGCGCATCGGTCCAATTCAGATACATGTATTTCTCGACAAATGATGAGTTGCCATTTACTTCGCCTACATATATAAGTGTGAAGAAATTAAGAAAAAAACGTATCTTGACTCAGGGGAATATAATATTGCTCATGCCAGTTCCAGATAACATACACATGACAGTGGAAAAACAATTTCTCTAAGACACTACTGTTAGAGTATATTATTGTTAACTTTTCTCTATTTAAAAAAACTCACCGTTGTAGCACACAAAAGATCGTTTCACGTTGCAGTCAATGTCTCCCCACGTACCCATGCGGTCCCGGTCACCAAATAATTCCACACAGTACTGTTGTCCTCCAAGATTTTTTGGATGTGCACGATTCCAGTTTCTAAAGTCTCTCTCTCCTGTCCTATAGAATATTTTGTCACTCAGGGACCACTTCCAGCTGTTTACCAAATCATCATAGAGGCCGATCCAAGCCTGGCCTATCGAAAAAGATTTTGATTATACAAAACCACTATGTGTTGATGAAGGCTTTCAACTGTGCAACTGACTTGGAATGTAAATTATTTTACTGAACAGACTCCAATAATGTCTAATTGAATATTTTTTCACATCATATATTGTAGCTTTTTACAGTTGTCTCTATCTGAGTGAAGGTTACAGAAATGGTTGCATGATTCCAAATATACAGCCTGTGATCCCAGTATTATGAACTTGCCTCTGTAGGTTGATGTGGTGGCCTGAACAGCACTGATGTCAGCATGGTTTTCTATGGTAGCCAGATCAGTGTAGACTTGTCTGCAGAAGCTCTGGGCATCAGTCCAGTTCATTGGTGTGCTAACAAAGTGGTACTGACGAAATTGGACAGAAGCAACACTAACCAGGGCTCCTAAAACAAAGCATATTTTCACATATAAACTCACCGTTCTTGTAATGTAACTTGAGGATAATATAAGGAGTTCATATGCAGCAGGAGGATGTTTTTTTTTTTTGGGGCCCTGTGATTAATGTATCGGTGACCAAATATTTAACCGCCCTGTGGTAAACACCTTGAAAAACTTGCTGACTTTACATTGTTTTTCCAATAAATGTTTACCAATATTGATCCTCTAGACTAACAGCATGATGATGTGGTGATTAACACTCACACCTCACAGCAAGAAGGTTCATGAGCAGTAGATAGGAGGTAAATAGACTGAATTTTCTGGTTTTCCGGCAATCCAACTCTGCTCACAGTTCAGCCATCATTCCCTGCCTAACTGCATTCTGCAAAGCACCACTCCCTCAAACATTTGCAGGCTACCTGTGTGCTGCATTTTTACAATTTGTTTCTGATTTTATAACTCATTTGCCTACTAGAATAAACTCTTAGGATACTTTGACCTGGATAAATGAGAACCTTCACAAAAGTTCTGTATACCCAATCAAATATACAGATAGATGTACATAGGTAAATACATACATGCATACATATAACCCAATTTCAAGAAAACAGGAGTCTATGAAATAAATATATGTACAACTTTAGAAATAATTGGTATTTTTCACTGATTAGTATTGTTGTTCGAGACACACTGTGCACACTCTCATCTCTACCTACTGAAAATTAACATGTAACTTAAAAACCTTTGCAAGACATTGTTGCTGTATATCCAAACTCAAAACATTAAAATATACTTTTTATGTCATTTTAATTAAGCTGTACTGCTTTATAAAGATACGAGAAGTCAAGAAAGGCACAAACCTGTAAGTAAAAAGATGATAGACCCGTGATCCATGAGTTGAATCTGTAAAAAATAAGCATATTTAAAAAACCATGATCTTAACTTTTTTCTGTGTAAACAAAAGTGTAATTTCATATTACTTTGTGCAGCTTGTTTGGAGGCTATGAATGTTGATCACTCCTCAGCTACTGCAGGTGTTCAAAATTATTTGTAACGAGTGTACTTTCTTTAGGAGGGGAGGGTCTGCCAACTTGCTCAGAGCAAGAATACTTGTCATTATATTGCTGAACTGAACTTACTGGATGCATACCTTTAAAAATGGAGTGAATACATGAATTGTATTTGTTGGACTAGAAACACAAATATCAATATCTGTCAATTTCACGTAAAAAGGTGTCTGTTTGATGGATTGTTATATATTAGTCAATATATATTGTTATATACTGTATTACAGTGATTTTCAACCACTGTGCCGTGGTACACCAGTGCGTCATGAGAGATCATCAGGTGTGCCATGGGAAATTTGACTTAATTGGTCAAAAAATATTTAGTCATTTCAAATGACTGTTTGTGCCTGTGTTATGGACCGAGGGCCATGGCTGTATGTTGCCAGAAGTATTGATGACATATCTGCAGACATTGAAAGTGTTGTTTTGGAAACGTTTTGTAACATTTTGTAACTTTTTTGATTGCTGGTGTGCCACGGGATTTTGTTTAATGTAAAAAATGTGCCGTGGCTCAAAAAAGGTTGAAAAACACTGCTGTATTATATATTGACCAATAAACACACACACACACACGCACACACACACGCACACACACACACACAATTTATGACGTAAGAAACTGAGTTATGCTTGTAATCAATACATTTAACAGTAAATAAGGGTGACTGATTTAAATGTGACAAATTAGGCTGTAGAAAAAGGAGAAATGGTCTTACTGTAGGCTCCTGTTACACACACTGCTCATCTTGCTAGCAGGAGCCAGTGCGCATGTGTCAAACGACAGCCAGGGCTGAGGCAGATGTTGCCTTCAGGGCCACCGAAAAAAAATCTTTAAACATCATTTACATTTTCTGGTTAGAAAAAACCTGTCTTCAACTATCTTTATCGTATACTGAAGCAGAGATTACCTGTGTGCACCTTATTCTAAACTCTACCTTTCTATCAATTAAATTAGCTGAAGGGCCCATTAGCTAATAGGTGCTAATTTTGTGATCTAATGTGATATGTTGTTACCAATGGAAAGTACTGTTATTAAATGTTAAGTTAAAAGTTATGTTATGTTTTGCGGCATGGCGGTAACGCACCTATAAATTGTTTGCAAGCTGCCATTAAATAAACCCAGACGGTAGTTATAAGCTAGTATAAAATGTTTAAAAGTAAATACAAAATTTGTGCTATAACTATTACTCTCTCACAAGTTCAAATTTCACATTCGTTATCGACGTATCTTAAAATTGGACAACAATATTGAAATTAGGACATTTAATACCTAATATTCGCTAGTTAACCACCAAGTAATAAAGGATACTAATAAAACTTAGCTAACAGTTAGCTGAACAGTTGGTAAGGTCCATACAGGGCTTGCAAGCAGGTTCTATGTAATTCTACGTATTGTACCGTTATTTCAATGATAAACAATGGAAAACAACTATGGAAGCATGATGCAATTTATACTATATATTTACCTTTTAAACTGAGGCTACATTGGTCCTCCCAAGTCCTCCTCACCGCCACCTGTCCCCTGAAGGCAACGTGACTAACTTCAACGGAATCCAGCCCCAATGATTAACAATATGATAATAATTTAACATCACAACTATTTAAAGTTAAAACCATCAACCAACTCAATTCGATCATAAAACTATACGTTTGGTGGACAATGTAAAACATGGCGTCAACCAAAATCGTTTTTTTCGTACATATTAATTTTGTTAATTTCACGTTCCGGAAACGTGATGAGTCAGTTGATCCTAAAAGTAATTACAGTCTTGGTGATCGCAGTATTTGAATATCTGCCGAGTACCTGAACGCAGCACGGGATCTACGGGGAAGGAGAGGAAGAGGTGGAGGCAGATCGAGGGGAAGCAGCATGAAGCATATGCCCGGGATCTAAGCTGACGGACGGGGAGAGCATCTCTTCCTCTCTCGCTCATTCAGGAGCCGTCTGGAAGTGGAGGGAAGCGGCGGTGCTGAGGACAGGATGGAGAAGAAGAATCCGTTTCTCTGCGGGGTGGTGGAAGGTAAGAGCGGCCGACTAAACGACTGACCTCCTGATGGATCATGTGCATTTTGAATAGACTACAACTTGACCTACATTTGCAACCCAGCGACTGTCACCTCCTGTAAGGAGGCTGTGGTTGTGGTAATAGGTGTATGTAACGGTCTTCATTAGATGGTGTTCAGTCAGGCGTGAAGTGGAGGCGGTGAAAACACTCAGTGATGTCTGGTTCAGAGGCTGCAGCCTGTGGGGATGAAATATTCTCTATGAAAGAGTGATGGTAATGATGAATATGATGATGATAACAATGGCAGTGGCGGGAACCAGTGATGATAAGGTGATGATATGAGATGATAAATGAGATAGTTATCATTATGATGATGATGATGATAACTGGAGACTGTGACCAGGAGGTTTTGAGATTACGTGGTAGCCAAAGATGCAGATGGACTTACTTCTGGGACAGAGGAAGATAAATTATTAAAGTCTGTTTTTTATAGTCATGCACTCATATTGCAAACTTATTCTGAAATGCATGTAGATGAATTATACCTGTCCCAAACAGTTGTGAACAAACATATCCTACTTCCACTTAAATGGATTTAAATGCCCATACTCACAATACCGTAGCTGTAACATTAACAATGGCGCCCTGTAACTGATAGGGGTCTAGTTTGCTGAATATACACATATTTTCATTCATTATCTACCTCTTATCTGCAGAGGACTTGGTGAAATGGCAGAGTACTCCCTGGGCAGGTCAACAGACTACCACATGGTAACATACAGAGACAAACAATAGTCTCTAATTAACCAAACCACATTATGAATGTCTTTGGCCTATGGGAGATAGACACAGTACCTGCAGAAACCCCACACGGACACTGGGAGAACATGAAAGCGACATAATATATTTATATATGTGTGTGCTTGTATGTGTATAGTATACACATAAATATCATATGTATGCATGAGATTTGTTTATTCTCATGGTGCAGTCTAAGGAGTGCTGTAAGAAATGTTACTTAGCTGTCAGTTATATGTGAAGGATTTATGTGTGCCATGTATACATTCATGTATTTTATTATTTGTCCACTGTAGGATTCTATGGGAGGCCTTGGTCTATGGATCAGAGGAAGGTTCTCTTCCAGTGGTAAACCAACAAACTGTTAATTCATCCATCATTGGTCAACAGCCCTGCTGTAGTGTTGTGTATAGATGGTGTGCGATGACGGGTGTGCATATGTCATAAACTTTCTCAAAAGAGAGGTTTTTATGTCTACATGAAAAGCACAAAGTCAATGACAATTGATTATATTTTGGGGTCAAAGATTAAATTTCAAGGTTACTGTGACTTCGCATTCTTGCGATCATAGTATAATATATTATTAACACATCTGTTATATAGAGAATTAGTATATTATCTACCTTTACAGAAGTAAGCTTTTCTGCAGCTAGTTCCTTATTTAGCAACACAATCTTTTTTTGCCTTGCCGAGACATTCACACCAGGGAGCTGCTCAGTCAGTACTGACCACAGAGTACACACCAATAGTTATTCAGGGTTCTCACCTTTGAAGATGAGATCTAACAACATAAAATTATGGACAAGTCATATAAACCACATACATTTTCTTCACAGTATGAGTGCTGCTAGAGACAGTAATGATGATATGATGGCAGAAGCAGACTCGTTCAGCACACATGGTCATCACATTGAAATGCAGTAGAATACCGATATATACTGTATATATAAACAAATTAAACACAAAACACTGTTTTAAAATGATATCAAAAATATTATAAATATCATCCATATATGACATCATATATTTCCCGTGTGGGTTTATATAGAGCTGTGACACAGTTTTGTGGTTCAGCAGCCAATAGTAAAAGCCATCTACATACCCAGGGATAAGATGTTCCCTCTGCTTTCAAATGAACTCTCCTTAAATATGCAGATCAAACCATTACATTACATCATTTCTGTTTCTATTATTATTATGTAATATCTGTCATAAAAACATACAATATCTAACCGCAATTAAGTCCCAAAAATATGTCTCTAAACTTGTTTTGATTTTCATGTGATATATGCCTTATGGTTGTCTGAACAGATACAGCTTCATTTAGTTGAAAACGCTCTTGCTGCTTTAAAAAGATACTATGAGGATGAATCTGACTTACAAAACTTTGTTAGTGTGGCAGCAGCTGAGCGTGTGGGCTCCAGGTTTATTTATAGATTCGATTTTTTTAGAACCAAGTGTGGGGTGCAGGCAAAATTCATACACTGCCTGAGTGTTGAATAAGTTTGACAGAGAGGGGCTGTGGATGTGTCTACAGTAGTGTGTGTATGTGTGTGTGTGCGTGTGTGTTTTAGAGAGGTAGGTTGCATCATTTTGGAGGCGACTTACATACCATCTGTCCCGGAAATAAAGAGAGAGTGAGCGAAAGGGAGAGAAAACATTGTCCACCCACAAATTAAACAGAAGACGAGCCAATCCGTCTCCAGAGAGGGAGCAAGAGGAAGGGCACGATTCATGTTCTTATGCTGTATCTGTGTGTATGAGTGTGTGTGTGTATGTGTGAGAGAGAACTCATGCTGATGTAGATATTGTTTCCCTCCTAGTACTATGCTCTATTTATAATTCAGGAAGTCATTTCCTGTAACAGAGGTGGCTATGAAGCACCATAATCAATATAGTGGATCTATTTTCTTACTGTTTGTTGTTCTTCCGTTTCTCCCTCCTCCAGTTCTTTTCTCATTCATTCACCCTCAGTGCTTCTATGTCTCTCCAGGGGTCCAGCCTGACATATAACAATACATATAATCAATGCAAATATATTAATTACATTAAGTACATATACAGAATGATGGAAACATAAAAAATAAAGCAGATTACAAATAAAAGCACATGAAATAGTACATCAAAAGAGACGTATAGTGGATTCAAATGATAACTGCAGCATGTTTTCTCTAATGCCCTTTTCTTTGTCTGCCAGGATGCAATGCTGGGGACTGAACATCTATCTGTACGGTCCCAAAGACGACCTGAAACACAGACTGTTATGGAGAGAGGTCTATTCTCCTGAAGAGGAAGGTGAGGACCTTTCATTGACCTATGTATCAATCTATGCATTTTGATCTGTGTGTTTTACTGCAGAGCTATAAATGTTATTAAACTAAATTTCTGTCATCTTTTTTTAAACTGCCCATCAGTAATCTAACAACGTTACAGTAGTGTAACGCTCAGTGTTTCATAAAGCTGACTGTGAATTGCTGTCTCATTGCCATAATGGAGGAGTCAACAGATTTATGTAGTCCATTACATTATATTAATTTATTTGTCCTCCGGAAGGCTGAGATGGGACAATGTATTAGTGGGAATTCACTAAGAAATGTACAGGACTGAGATGAGACAGAACAGTTACATGGTTATCACATCTGTAATTATTGTTAAAAATGTTCCACATGTACGCACGACATTAAGTGACCTACATTTTTTTCTCTCAGGTCAGCTGCGTACGCTCATTGTGGAGGCCCAGTCGAGAGGCCTGAGGTTTGTTTATGCCATCTCTCCTGGACAGGACATTGTTTTCTCTTCTTCCTGTGACCTGACATTGCTGAAACGCAAACTGAGACAGGTATATAAATTGTTGTCTAGATAAATATAAGAGGAAAGCAGCTGTGTCATGGTTTGTCCCTCCGTTTAAACCTCATCTCCCTCTAGGTTTCAGATCTGGGTTGCCAGGCATTTGCCATTCTGTTTGATGACATTGATCACTCCATGTGTCAGGCGGACAGTGAGGCCTTCTCTTCATTCGCACATGCTCAGGTCACAGTAACCAATGAGATCTATCGGTTCTTGGGGGAACCACCCGTCTTCCTTTTTTGCCCAACAGGTAGGACTGGAGGTAATGTGTGGTCTTCAGGGATTCATAAACCTGTTCACTGACTTTTCTTTCTCTCTGTCCCCATAGAATACTGTGGTTCTCTGTGTTCTCCCAGTGTATCCAAGTCTCCCTATCTGCAGACTGTAGGAGACGACCTACTGCCTGACATTACAGTTGTATGGACAGGTGAGAAACAGTTACACAGCTGTACATACTGCAGGCATTAGACATACCACTTGAAACACAGTTCCTTTTTCCCCCCATTCTTTTTTTTGTTGACCTGCAGTTTCATGGCTATGAACAGCACATACACATAAGAAATATAAAAGTGGTGCAAAGTTTGCATCGTGAGGGCTGTTAAAGCATTATTGTAATTGATGTAAATGTTCATAGACCCAGGTGGTACTGTAAGGGCTTTAAAATCCCTTTAATTTGCCCGTTCCCTTTCGGTCCCACAGGCAGTAAGGTCATCTCTCGGAAACTGTCTGTAGACTGTCTGGCAGAGGTAGAGTCTGTCCTTCAGCGCCCCCCACTCATCTGGGACAACCTGCACGCTAATGACTATGACTCCAGACGTCTCTTCCTGGGGCCTTTCAAGGGTCGAGAACTTCAGCTAAGGAAACACCTTAGGGGCCTGTTGCTCAACCCTAACTGCGAGTTTGAAGCCAACTACATCCCACTACATACACTGGGGAGCTGGTACAGAGCTGGAGAAGAGGAGAGGAAAGGTAAGGGGATCAGCTGAAGAAGGGCAGTTGGAAGGCAAGAATACGAGGCAGGAGATGTCCCTCATTAATAAACAAATATTGGCTCTGCCAGATGACCATGGACAATTGGTCTTATTGCTTCTGCAGAAATATCTAATAAGCCAATGTTGCTTGTTAACAAACACAGTTTTAATGACTAGATAGAACATTTTGTCTAGTATAAATTTAATTTCAAATGTTGTTCTGGACAAAGCATTTCTATCTGCTATCAGAAAAGAAATATCTGCACCAGAATGAATTTATTTTCAGAAGTTAACATGGCATATTAACCAATGTACAATTGGGACTTGCTTTATCTTAGTTTGACATTTGGATCATAGTCATTGTTTACTATGACAATAAAAAAATTAGTAACCTCCCTTTGTGGAGGAGAAACAAGTCACAGAGGCTTTAAGGGAGGGGTTGAGAAAATAGATAAGGGGTGTGTCTGAGTCCTGTGATGTGGAAGGAAATGAAACAGATGGAGGTGTAGTAGATGGAGTAATTACTGGATAGTCTTTCAGTGTGGCAGAAATTTAACTTTCAGAGTCCAAGAAATCATTTTTTCAACTCTTGCATTCAAATTGTTAGCCTGATAAATGCTTTTCTTCTGTGCATCTTGTATGAATAAATGTACTTTAGCATCATCAGATACAATAACACCATATTGTTAATGTTTTAGATGTGGAGTGTGAGTACTGTCCAGATAGAGCTCTGTCTGCTGCACTACATGACTGGATGGAGGAACTCAACCAACCACTGCAAGCAGGTCAAGAATTTGCTGCCGTGCTGGTTTCATGATTAGACTAAACTGACAAACAAGTTACTGATGAAATCAAAATTTCTGTCAACCTGTATCTCTATTTTAAATAATTATAGGTCGTCAGTGCAAACGAGCAGACCAGCGTTCCTCTGGACCAACATCTCATTGCAAAACTCCTGACAGATCTGATGGCCCCTCTACATTCAGAGGGACATCTGCTGTGGCCAAACTCCCTGTCTTCCCCCTGAACTCCAGCTCACCTCCATCATCACCCACTAAAGTTAAAGAGGAAAAGGAAGGGCGAGACAGGGAGAAAAGGTCAAGCCAGTCAACTCAGCCCAATCACCAACCTGCAGGATCCAGACCTGGAACACCATCGGGGGGAAACCTAGGACAGAAAGTCCAGGATCGGGGGCTCTGTGGCGGGAAGGGCCTTCTCAGTGAGTCGCAGGTGCGGCTGCTGGTTGGTCTTCACTATCTTCCCCATGAACACGGACCCTCTGCTCAGAAACTACTACAGGACCTGACCTGGCTTAAATCAAACTGCCATCTGGTTAGTGCCAATAGCAAAAAGGCACCTCAGAAGGTTGGTGTTAGTTCTGTGTTAATTTTTTGTGCGTGTGACAGCCTTTAAATTTTGGTATTTTCTGAACAGTTATTCAATCCCACACCATCACTGTCTTTATCACTGTGTTGCATACATGGATGCGCCTGTAGGTTGATGAGTGGCAGGGTCGAGCCTCCAGGTTCCTGACGCTGTGCGACGACATAGCTCAACTCCACTGCAGCGTTGTGGGGGCGGTGAACAGGGCTGTGCTCTATGACCTCTACCCTTATGTGTGGGACCTCAGGAACACAGCTTTGGTGGCAAAGGCCTTCATATGCTGGCTGGGTAGGGACACAGAGAGATGGTGGCAGGAAATATTTTAGAATACAGTGGAATTACATGTGTTCTATTATGCAGTGCTACTGTATACTGAGGTGTAACATAGTATATAGTACTATAGCACACTTTGCTATGTCTTACTAAGCTATACCATAACACAGCATAACAATGCACAGCTTAGTTTAACACAGTATATATACTATGCCACTAGTATACTATATAGTAGTGTAACATAGCATAGTATACTAAACTTGAGTAAACTATGGCTTAGTATGTCATATTTAAGTAACTTAAATATAAAACATCATAGCTCTTCTATTCTTTGTTCGACTGGACCAAATTGTAGTACTATAATTTTTGTAAACACATAGTGGCATTTGTTAGTGTTCGAGGAGAAAGCACATGGGATAAAGGAAAGGATTCAGTAGTTTAGAGTGGCATGACTCGTGTCTCATTTTAATTCATTCAGTTTTATTCATTATTCACTTAGATGGGCGAGTGTTGAGTGACAGCTCCACCCTGGGCTCCTGGAGAAACTGCTTCCACTGTAAGGAGGGCATGAAATCTTTCTGTCTCTCTGTCTGTGCCTGAAATAACTACCCACAAGTAGCCTGTGCTGCACAGTCATCCTCACTTAGAGTACATCTAGCCTGATAAATTGCCACCCAATATTCAGCCATTATTTCTCAGCACCATCTCAGTAGAACACAGAGGTTAATGGTGCTGAGTTGCTTTTTAAATATTTATGGCAGCCGCAAAAAAACACAGAAGAAATGTTAAATTCAGCATTTCAACATTTTCTGAGAAGCTGCCCTGCTGTAAGACACTAGGCTTTCATTTTGGCATTAATATTTAACCATGATAATTCTCCATTGCCAATAATGATGATATGAACCCATTCACATAATGCTGCCACCATGAAATTTAGTTCTTGTGTGTGGTAGGGTGTGGGAAGACAACCGGAGCGGATCTACTGGGAGTGGAGTCAGAGCCATGGGTGTTCAAAGGGGGCATTTCTGGGGAGGTGCAGGTAATGCACACACACGCACGCACATTTATATATTTACATATATATTTATATGTAGCATATTTCCTATGCCCAATGCATTGTGTTTGTTGTGTGGTGTGTAGATGCTCCTACCAATAAGCAGCAGCAGTGAACTCTTCAGTCATCCTCCTCCTCTCTTCCCTTCCTCTCGGCTCTATAACATCAGGCCCTATCACAGTAAGGACAAGGTATAGTCACACTTACATGCTTTTTGTTTCATACATTCACAGATGTCACAAAATATCTTACAATAGACATTCACACTTACAGTTCACTGCAAAGCACACCAGGAAGGATTATTTTAAGGTCATGCAGATGCTTTGAATATGTCAAAGAAATTCATGAACATTTTTTGGGAATTTTCTATCAGTGCCATAGTAGGATCCTTATATGGAAAATACCACTTGTCATCAATAGACTTATTGCAACATTTGCACACTGGTGTGGGTAGACACGATATCACAGCCATCTCTCACAGATGGTTTTGTGTGTGGGTGTGTGTATGTGTGTAGGTAGAGTTGTATCGGATGGTCCGCCAGCTGCACATAAGGACTCAGGGAGGCCAAGAGTCCAGTTTCACTCACCCAGATGTCGTAGGAGACAGGTATGTGTTAGTAAGAGAAAGAAAAGGAGATGTTAGGCAGAATTTCATTACTTTTACAAAAATTGAAGGGTAAGTCACTGAAAATCTTTACTAGACAAATTTGGACAGACATATGTACAGGCTCATGTTAACAGCAGTTTAGCTGGTGATTCTAGTTTTTAAATATCATGTCTTTTTATTTCTACAGATGTCTTGGGCCATGTTTGGCATTGTGCCCTGAGTACAGCTTCATCCTGGAGGACGAGCTTGGTTTGTGCGGCTGTGTGTTGGGGGTCTTCGATGTTCGCTCTTTTGCCAAGCGGTGCCAGGCGAGCTGGATGCCTGCAATGAGGGACAAATACCCACCCAAGGGAGTCAACACACACTCCCACACACAGGTGAATATGAGGATTCAAAGAAGTCATGAAACATCCCTTTTAAAACTAAATATTTTGTCATTCTCAAGAGGACAAGACACTGATAACCCAACTCCCATGTAAAAAAATGTACACAAATCTTTCACCATGTCAGTACCTCCAGTCAAACCATCTGGTTTCCTCTGTGATGGATGATTAACACAGCAAGAGGTTGTTGGCACAAACAAAACACAAACGTAAGGGTCACACAATTTGTTTTTTACAGATATGTATACGGTCTGTGTGTAGATATGTGTAGACACAACCTACCTTGTTTTAAAGTTTCTGGATCAGCAGTGTGTGGCAAGCATGTAACACACATGGTTACAGTGTTGCTGTGCTGTTGCTAATTATAACAAATGGTTCAGTGATCTCAAGCAAAGGGCCAAACTCTGCCGGTGGTGAGCAACAGGAAGAATCACTCCATGACATCTCTGGAGGAGTTATGAGCCCACTTTGTGCGTCATGGTGCTCACTGACAGCTTCACTTCAGATGACTGTCTTTCACACTCCCTCACAGATGCACAGGCTTTACAGTGACAGGATTTACTCTTTGTCACATTTGAAAAAGTGTTAGTGTTAGACTTAAAAAATCCAATGGTTTATGTCCCTGTGCTTTTATATGACTTGTATTTATTGTTACCTTAATGTGGATTTTATTACCTAAAAAATAGGTAAGGGAAACCTTCAAGAAAAAAAAACACAGACAGGAAGTACATCAGACCCACCGTAGAGACCTGTCTCAAAAATAAAGCTGTTGTAGGTGTTTGGTTGCTGGGTAACGAGTTTGTAAGGTGCCTTCAAGCAAAATAAAAACAGATGTCAAGGGTGTTCCTTGACATCTAGTGGCAATTGTGGGAAACTGCAACATCATAGCAAAGTCCTCTTTCCACCACATAGCATGGTTTTCCTCATATCTCTGCTTTCCCTTGTGTAGAACTTGATCCAGCTGATGGAGGAGGACCAGGGTGAGTACCCAGACTCGCTCCTCTATCACTTTCCCTCCCAGCTGCGACTGGATGCACTGCCGGAGCTAGTGGACATCAGCGTCAGCCGCACGCTGCTCACCGCGCTGCTCACTGCACTCAAGGCAAACGGTAAAGGCACTGAGGCATTATATACAAGCATGAATGTGAGTCTTATTTGCCTTGGAAATCAGAATACTAAATGTACAAATAACTCTAACATGACAACATTTATATTCTAAGCAGGGGTAAAGGTGTGTCAACAGTTAACACAGTCCATTATGTTATATGTATTTTCATATATGTGTGTGTGTGTGTATAGGATCTCAGGGTGTGTTCTGTGAAGTACAGCCAACAGACCGTCAGAGGCTGGAGTTCTTGACCAAACTGGGCTTCCTGGAGATCCTCAGAGGAGAAGCTAGGAGCAGAGAGGGAGTGGTTCTGGGGAGGCTGCTCTGAATATAAAACACACATGCACACACAAACACACACAACCACACACATGGTCACACTCATACACACTGCCAGACACGTGAAGACACTTGCATGAGTGCAGTAGCTACACAGAGGCAGTTGCACACAGACAGAGAAAAACTTTTTAAAAGATTAATTCAAGCTTCAAACCAATCAGAATGGTGTGATCTATCAGAGCAAAAAAACTAAAGCACAGCAGCAAAAAAGATCTTCTCAGTGGGACATCTGTCATTTAATCATACTCACCCCACCCTCATAACCTTTTCTCTGTGCTAAACAAAGTCACTCATTTAAATTTCCAAACTATTTCTTGAAGCCAACGTCAGATATTGCTGCTGTGAAGAAGACCACAGTTAAAGTTCTTTGGTTGATACTGTGCTGTTCTTTTTTTTTTAACTTAATGTCAACTGGCAAACAGTACTGATATGTTGTCATGTAGTGTACATGACAACATATAACATCACATTACATCACATTCATACACAGCACATCACATTCTGCCCCATTTGTCGCCTCTTACAATCACCACGGGGGTGCTAGGGACCTGTTCTAACCTGGATCCCCACTGGGGACTGGGTTCAGCTCCCTCTTCTTTACATAAACTTTTTTTTTCTTCACTATTAATTTTGTTTTCAAGCTTCTGTGCTGTTGGTTACTACTCTGCAGATGCCACACAAAACTTAGGCACAACATTAGTGTTTACAGTTTTGATGAATGCTTTCATGCATGATAAACATGACATTGTAAGATTGCGTGCACTTACATGGACTCAAACATGCACATCATCATCATCATATGGAATGCTCTAATATGGCAAGAAGATTGGGCTTTTCCCGGCCATTATAGTTATAAACTCCTAAGAGGAAACGATAGTAAACAAAATTTTATGCATGCTAGAATTCATGAAGCAGAAACTTATATTTTTAGATTTATGTGCATGAAAATATTGATTCAGACACACGCACAGACAGGCGCATTGACGTTTACACTTGGTTCAGTTGGATATAATAGATACCTCTTCCTCATTTTAGAGCATTTACACTGTCAGTTACATCACCAGTGTAGGTGTATAAAGTGTGGATTTTTATGACGTGTATGTGTGTGTGTCAAATTTACAGATTAAAAAACAACTGTAATTTTTTCCCAAACTACAATCTTGTGTGCGTGCACACACATGCAAATATACATGTGCAAACACACACACACGCAGCCATAACAAAGAGAAGCACAACAGCACTCACAATCAGCTCTTCAGCTGAAAGCATATAGAACAATGAATATTCACTTTTTGTAATGCATCTTAAAAAAACAAGTACTTCACTTTCTACTTTTCATTGTTGTTCTTTTTTATTATTATGCTTAATTAATCCCAGAATAAAAGGCACTTTTGTATGTCTCTTGTTACCAGGCTTATCACCCTTGTGATGTGATAAGGGAGGTACTTCATAATAAAAAAACTCTAGTACCAGGGCTTAAATGTATGTAAACTTACAAAAATAGTAAAGCACTAAGTGAGAAATGCATGTTGTAAAGAAACAGTTTAGAAAATATGTAATTGTCTGTCAAACAGTGATGTTGAGGAATATATGTTAACACAGGCAACATGAAGCACTATGGAAAAAGACAATTGTGTTTTTATTATTATTTCTAATACCAACAATAATAATTACTACCATAATAATAATAACAATAACAATAATAATAATCATCATCATCATCATCATCATAATACATTTCCTTTAATTTCCAGGTGTATGTGTTCAACCAATCACTAACCCATATCAGATACACATTACTTGCTCTCTGCATGTACTCACTCTCCGCCAGCACAGAGGTACATGTATAGTTTGATTTAACAGTGAGCCCGAGTAGATTGCGATTTAGTATGTCTATGCAGAATAATGAAAAGGTAAAAATTAATAATGAATTCATTGTGTGCTTCTGTTGATAACAGTAAAACTGTCATTTTAAAAATGAATGATTTTATTTAACTGACTTTTTATTTCATGCAAATTAAAAGATGTTTTCTCTCTTTTTGGTGAAGGTTATTTTTTGGTGTCTCTCAGAGGAAATTTAAGGGATATTCAAAGGTGGAATATTGATACAAAGTCACACACTGTATTAACATGCGTAACACATTTTACACATTCAATAGACAGTGTTTTTTTGTCAGGCACAATTTTAAAATACAAAGATAAACATTTTTAGCATGTCGTTGCTGATTAGAGAATATTACACTGCCACCTTCTCGACAAAATGTAGAGAATCTGCAAAGTGTTGCATTTACTTTTGTACATACAATCACTTTTGAGGTGACAGTTAAATGGTACAAATCAGAATCTATTTAGAAAATGTTTTAAATTAAAAACATGTACAAATCTGATTCTACCAATAGAGAAAATCATTAAATATGGTCATATTAATGCACTGATCTTTTACACCATGATTTTACTCTTTAAGAACATACTTTGTTAGTGTACGTTATTCATCCTGCAGACATGACTTCCTTGAACCGTCTATGGGCATATCTTGGGAATGCAAGGGAGGTAAACAGGGTGTAACTAGATAAAGGATGTGAGGGCCTAAGAACATCTAGCTGTGTCATTTTGTCCTGAAAACATTGAGACATTGTCATCAAACATATGTGTACGTATGTGCATGGGTGCTCAAATAAGACCATGAGCATTGAAAAACTGGGTGTTTTTGCTCTTTGCTCTCAGCAGACTCTTACGTACTGTGTGCTCTCTCTCTTTTCAAATAATAAAAATAATTTGTAAACTGACCTGCTAATTCTATATAAGATTTCTTAGACATGATACACTACTCTAGCTTTATATACTACATAGCTATAGTAGTCAAGTATATTCATGTAGTACTTTTGGATGTTGTAAGTCTCCGTGATATGAATATACAGTGCATCAGTGTAATCAATATGTGTGTGTGTCCCCTACCCCTAAGCAATGCTTTCTCTTTCTGTGGTCTTACCAGCTGACCACCTCTGTCCAGAGTGCATGTTCCGCTCAGGGGCCATCACTTGACCAGTAGGGATGCGGTACTCTGCAAAAGTGCCAGTAAGCAGCAACATCAGTGTGGTTGTCAGCGTAGCTGCCCAACTGCATGCTGGGAGACCCACCTAGGCAAGCAAAAATGAGTATGGACAAAAACGTGACACAAAGGTTTTAAGTAGCTTACTATGTTCACATGTGCTCTCTGTGTGTCTGCCAGATTAAAGAAAACAGGTAAGGTTCTGCACATGACTAATAGAATGGCAAAGGCAACATTTGAGTATTATCATGTTTACATAGAGTATAAAATATCAAAGTCTCAAGACGAAATTTAATTTCTGCCTAGACGAAAAAGAGGAAATAATTGAGGATCCTAATGTTGTAGCTTCATATACAATAGGCTTCATGTGTTTGTACTTACATTTCCCAGCAGGTTTCCCAGAGCAATGTCAGCATATGCAGAGAAAAAAGCTGTGGGTATAAGGTAAGAAATTCAGACTAAATATATTCTCCATACACTATCAATGTTTCTTTCTGTTTATTGCTGTTATATAGTCAGTGGCACAAAGAGATTGTCTGACGTTGGGTCTGCATAGACACAATAAAAAGCAATTGGGCTGTTTATGTCCATGGTGCAGTTTCAAATGTATATTCATATAATTATACTTTCAATTAGTGAGTGGTCAAGAATAAGAGCAGACTTACAGTACAGGGGGTCCTCGGGTTACAACGGAGATCCATTCCTGAGAATGTGTCGTAACCGAATTTCGACGTAAGTCGGAACATACATTCATATGTAAGGTATATAATATGTTGTGCCACTAGATGTCGCTATAACACCACGCTAAAATAAGAGTTTACTATGGTGAATTGCCTTTTGTCCCTCTTGACACACCGTAGGGGTTGATATCGCGAGTGTAATGAGCATTTCCTTTAGATTTCTGATATCAACCGTGTAGACCCTGTGTTGTGAATAAACCTACGGTATCGCCACGATCCCGAATCCATCTGTGTTCGTGTGCATCTCCTTACCGGCTGCTGCTGCACCCCCC
>JAFBJQ010000257.1:86195-178996 GCA_016785345.1 Trinectes maculatus
CACAAGGCAGAGTAGCCTAGCTGTGGAGGTGTTGGAGAGCCGGCACCAACTAGTTCCCGTGCGAAGTCTGTACGTATTTTGTGTCGTAACCACGAAAACGTTGTATCTCCAGACCGTCGTAACCCGGGGACCCCCTCTATATTGATGATGTATGCAAGTAATCTATATATATTTGGTTCTAAATATAGTTAATTGCAGCTATCCTGGTACAACAGATAAGAAGTGTATTATGTTTATGTGTTTTAGTCACCATTAGCAATGGCAAAGAGGTGGGTCCTCCAGCTGAAGACAAAGAAGACCCCTCCCACAGCCATGCAGCCAAGAGCTCCATTAAACCCCGACAGACCTGAGTACAGAAATTCATCTCGTACTGCCAAGGATAAACCTGCAAAAACAAACAAACAGACAAAAAAAAACACACCCACACACAGTGACTGTCCTGCTGAATCCACAGTACTGCAATCATCCACACGGTGGTAGTAAATGCAAACTATTGTATAATTGCAATTTGTGATTTATTTGCATAAGGTGGAAAGTAAATTTCTAGGTTCTCCTTTTCATTAACATTCTCAGTGTAACCATGTCTCCAGTACACAGTATGCATTGCAGAGTTCTGATGCAGTAAGTCTGTGAACACTAGGAAAATGTATGCAGACTGCCCTCAGAGCATAATGACTTCGATAAATCCCAGCAAAGCCAAACGCATTGACCTTTTCCTCTGCTGGCCTTTAGCAGCATTTGTACTGTCCTTCAACCCACATTTGATGAAGAATAACAATAAAATCTCAGCCACGTCAGAAAGACAAAGTCAACTGAGTTCAGCTGCAATGGCTGCTGAACTGCTGAACTGCTGCTGAACTCAATTTGTATTCAGAAAAAACAATTGTAATGGTTAAAATATTTATATTTGTAATTATTATAATATTTACCGGTAACTACACTGAGTAATATTCAATTTAGAGGAAACATCTTTAGTTATTTTTATTCTGTCATCTGTACTACATTATTTACACAGTTAAAGCTGTTAAATTAAATAGAACATTCTGAGATACACAATGTCATCACTACCCCTCCTGCAATCTGAGGCAGTAAGACACAGACAGGTCATTCAATATAATTCTGTCCAATACCTCATTTGACAAAGATGAGATGCACTGAAGAGTTGCCTTAAATAGTTGCCTGACTGTGGAAAACAGTGACCCTCCACCCTCAATTTGCTATATCTATATACTGTATTATTTAAACGCACTTGCCTACAGCAGAAAGTGGTAACTGGCTGCATTGGAAAAATAGGTGAACAGTCATTTACTTTCTAGCCTGTTTGCATTGTCTCTTCTTCTTTATGGTTATTTTACAGAAGGAGTGCTTTTGCACCGGTAGCTCCACTCTGCTTCTTCCCAGTATTATTACTGCAGGGCTTTCCAAACAGTTCATCTGCAGCACCTGTAAATTAAAGAACCTCCTCTGTAGTTACCCGATCCTCAAGCCGTGGTGTGATTGATTTCTTTATTACCAGGCACTATGGGCTGCAGATTAGCAGGTTGGTCCTAAGGTGGAGTGACCACACCCAGTACTGCTTCTAAACTGTGACTCTGCTCTGCACTCATCTTGTCTGTTCCCCATTCTACACGTCATTAGCTTCTTTTGTGCCTTCAACCTAAAAGTCCTTCCCTTCTACTATTCCTTGCTTCCTTCATTTCTCTTTTATCACATCCCTCTGGTTTCCATCTCACATAAAGACAAGTCAACATGGGTCGAAGGCCCCAAAAGACATAACATTTTCACTGTTCTCCTATTATTGTTGCTTTTGTATGTGCATGTGTGTGCACGTACACTCATGCAAGTCACTGCCAGCATGGTGTTATCTCTGCTAACAGAACTAGTCTGTCCATATCAAACTTAGTGTCGCCTCACCTCCCCTTTTCAATGGAAAATTGCTTCTGATTAAAGGAATGGATTAAAAGGAAGAATTAATGTTTTTAAGTTCAATGAAGAATAAAAATTACTTGAGTCATGCTAATTATCTTGAATTGAAGAAAATTCACTGAAAAAAATAATAATAAAGGGATTGTGCAAAAAGGTGAAGGAAGGAAAAAGTAAGACGGAAACAAGAGAATGTATAAATGGCAGCAATGGAGACCATGCTCTTATGCATTTAGTTACCATGCTCTGGTGAGCTATTTCCCTTTAGCTCTGTGGCCTACACATCCAATGACACCCACATTGCTTTGATTACTTTCTTGTGAAGGAATATTCAGGTTAATGTGTATCTGTTTGCTCTGATTTAGCTAAGACTAGTAGATGCAAGTTTGGTAAAAGGAAATTCCTCCTTGTAATGTGTAACCAGGTAAATGAGAAGATGCTTTGTTCTAGAGTCAGAAGTTAGTCACAGTTTGAAACCTTGTAATGTGTAACTAAGTAAAGGAGAATATGCTTGGTTTCAGAGTCATATAAATACACCCTGTATGAGGAAGTCTTGGCTGCTGCTGCTGCTCATGCTATGGCTCATGACCTCTTGTTGTAGCTTGTATGTGTGACAGCGGCAGCCCAAGATCTTGTATTCTTTTGACTTGTTTGCTCCGCAATAAATGCTTTTTGATTGACTGAAGACTCTCCCTGCCAGCATCCTTTTTTCTTTTGTTATTGTTACATTGTATTTACTTCAGCTCTGTGTGTGTGTGTGTGTGTGTGTGTGTGTGTGTGTGTGTGTGTGTGTGAGCACTGGTTCATGGATTTGAGAAATGTGTGTATGTACAAGCTCACTCCCACCCTTCCTTTTTCACATTGTGACTCATAGCAACACACACACACACACACACACGCACACACACGCACGCACACGCACACGCACACACACACACACACACACACACACACACACACTCTTAGTATTTTAGGCACTGTATTGTGGTTACAGCAACATAACACTTCCTGTCTCTCTTTCTGAATGTTCCCAATAAGGAGGATGCAGAAGACAGACATGGCTGAAGTCCTACATGTCTAGCAGCATCATGGCTAGTGGTTGTGCATCTTTTAGAGATAAGCAGCTGCCAGACTGCTGCTGCCTAGCTTACAGATTATATTTATATCTGCTGCTGACATTTTGTCTTATTGCCTACGGGACCCGATTTTAACCTCTGTAAATCCTACTGTAATTTAACGACTGCCATGCAATCTGAGGGCCTGACTGTTGACAATAAGCACTTAAGATCCTGGATCCTCTTGCATCCAGTACCCTCTCTACTACATGGTAAAACTTGTCATGAAACTTTTGTCTGGCCAAAAGCCAGATGCACAGACAAATGCTGTCTGTGATCCCAAACTGAAATATACCTGATGACATCTTTAGGGGTTATTTTCTAAAATTTCACATCACAATAGCTTTTTTTGTTTTCCATTAAAGTAATGATACCTTACAAAAGAGTGTTATACAATGCAATACTGGCACTGGAAATGAGTCATGAAAATTTCAGTGTGAAACATCAGCACTGATTAGTTCAAATAAAAAACACGAACCATAGTCTGGTACAACTAGGGTAGGTTCCTTAACCTATGTGAAGGACTGACTGAATAACATTCCCCACTATACAAACTGTGCCACTGCTACTATGCGGATACATGAAGAAACAAGGACAGAGACCCACCAGACAGTGTGCCAACTGCTGATCCCAGAACAGCATGTGCAGCCAGCAGTGGGGAGTAGAGCACAACTGCTCCCAGAATGAGGAGGGAGGGCCCCAGTTCTCCACAGGCAAAGATCTGACCCACTCCAAGAGGGACACCACGTATCACCTGCATGGTCAAGAGAAAGCAGTTAGAAAAAGGAGCATAGTAAAAGAGCATAGTAAAAGAGCATGAAAAGCACTAGGGAGGTTACACAGTATTGAGGTGGCCACCTGTCCTAGATGATTTGAGGTCAGAAAGATTGTTGTTGATTTTCACACATTGGATATATGATTACGTGGTGTCAGAAAATAGAGATGCTATAAAGACACTGTCGCTTGTAATTATATTGATATACACATTTTAGAAATACGGTTTAAAATCTCAGGAGCACAAACATTGATAAAATACGTCAAATCCTGCAGATAACACACACACACGTTTCTCGTTCCTGTAAACAGGGTTAGTATCTTTAGAGGCAGCACACACACACACTGCACTTGCCCACATTTGAAGTCAAGACACCTATGATTTAAATCACTGTCAGACAACACTGTGCATGCACGTGTGAAGTGTGTTCTAATGCACAGCTGTCGTATTGCTGCCAGAGACACATCCTCAGCAGAGTGAAAGCTGAAGACATTAAATATAAATAGGACTGACGTCATCGCAGTCCCTAGAGAGAACCAATGATGGGTGGAGACCAAAGAGGGAGGAAGTCACCAGAGAACAACAGAGACGAAAACAGGTTTAAAGGGGAAAATAAGAGTGGGGGAAAAAATGGAACAAATAAGGGCAGAAAAAAATCTTAAGAATATTGTCCTTGTGTAGTCATACATGTTATGTAGTTGCACACCATAAACAAATGTTATGTTGTTGCTCACTATAAACAGAGCTATTACAAAATGAGAGGAAAGGGGGATAAAGGGACAAATGACTAAAGTAGAGGTGAAGGAGAAAGGACATTTTCATATCTGAAAAAATGGATTGAGACTGGGGAGAGGAGAAATCAGTGAGATAAAAATATTCAGAGCTTTCACCAAACAATAGGAATTTAAAACATGAAAGAAAGATAATTTGCAAAGTGAAAGAAAGACAGATTCAGGTTCAGCTAGTCAGACTAATTGCGTGTGCACGCCATTCCTAAGCAGCCCATGAGGTCGAACACAGATCAACCGGATTCACAATGGCAAAATGCACTAGGACAGAGCAAGCGGCAATGTTCACAGCCTCAGAGCAGGCATTTATAATGGAGACTTATGAGGAATTTAAACATATAATAACGAAAAGAGGCAACACGGCAGCAATAAATAAGCTCAGGAAAGAAAGAGAAAGACCGGCAGGAAATTGCTGATCAGTTAAATGCGTAAGTAGTAGTCTACAACCCAAGTTAAGCTGCCATTAAATAAATACTACTGAGTTAAAGCGTGGACATAATACACATCTTATATATATATTATATAACAAAACTTACAGGCTGTAAATCCTAACATTAAACTTTTTACTATTAAACAGCACTAACCTGTGGGGGGGGGAAGCATACGTGGCAGCAAGTTAAAATAAAATATAAAAACATTGTTCAGAGTGGTATGTCCACAAGCTAATGAAAAAAACAATATAACGGGCACGGGGGGGTGGGGGGGATGGGCACGGGGGGCACCACCAGCTGAATTCACGCCAGCGGAGGAGCTGGCACGCCAATTGAATAAACGGTGTCATGTTATTGAGGGGATTGAAGAGGGGGGCATCCTCACAAACAATGCCCTCCAGTACAAGGGCTAAAAACACTGAGAAAACGTTTTAAACCCAAGTAGACCATGCGCACAGTGCAGCACACTGTTACTTTGCCAATATTTTCAGCATCCCCAACTGTGGTCATAAAAGTGCCATCCACACAGTCTGTGGGACTGTTAGTGCGTGATTACGCCTTGTGCTGTGCGTTGCTGTGGTAAATGAGTTTGAACTATGCTGAGCTTGCTTTATGGAGCCGGATCCACTGGAAAATAAGCCTCGCTTATTTGGTAATCCTGTTTTATGGAACAGGCCCCTGGTCACTTAGTAGCATCACAATTAGGCCATTATGTCTCACTGTATCGACCGGCTTCATCAAGGTAGAGTAACAGCTGCCTATAAAATCCACATTCAATTTATCATTCTTGGAAATCTAAATGACACACATGATATTTAAACCTGAGCTACTTCATTCATCACATGTCTAAATATCACACACATCTTAGACCATAGAAACAAAATCTAAACACTCAAATGCAATAGCTTCCCCTTCACAAGTTTCATTGAGCAGAATCATTGTTAATTAACGGTTCAGGCTGATTAGAATTTCATGAAAGGAGATTTAACTGTTACTGTTGCTAAGTAACTGGTGAGTCATAGCTGGCTGATCTCTTGCATAGTGCTAGCTCTGTTAGCTGCTTGTTCATTCTGGACACCAGACAGAAACACTGCAGCTGCACAGGGGATAAGCCTGGCATTTATATGTCTATATTCTTGCATCATCACATATTCTGTGATATTAACCTTTCCTTTTGAGACTACTGGTGAACTTCACCGCTCATCATGTGACTTGATAGATGGCTTCTGCTTCAATAGCAATACTACTGCGATGTAGTATTGCTATGGGATGGGCGATGTCTCCTTCACTGGTATCTGATGATGTCTACAGTGAAGTGTCATGATGTACGATACTGTCATCAAAAACTCACTGAGCACAATTTTTTACCTCCCAGTGTTTTCTACCTGAGCTGGCTCCTCCAAGAGTTTCAATACACAGCACCAGCGGCGGACGGTGACAAAAAAAAAAAAATCAACCATTGCATTTTAGACCAGACCGCCCACATGGCCGCAGGTTAGGAAGCAAACTCTTGCGCTGACTTTTTTTTTTTTACCAAATGCATTACACAGGCAGGAGCTAAAGGGAAAGGGGTTGGTGTTTAACAATGCGATTGGGCCAGCCCACTGTAAATGGGGCCGCTGATCTACTGTATTTATGGGCTGTCAGACCAATATAGCACATCAGCCCACCGATGGCCAGTCCGTCCCTGCATTGAAAAGCGATAGGGAAATCTCTGTGAGGTTTAACAATGTTTAACAGGTCAGACTGTAGGTTTGTGCTTGGCGTGGTGGGGGGCGTGGTATCACGATGTTGGTTTCCCATTGTGATGTCAGTCATCAATGACAATAGACAACAGCATTGTCCATCGGCCCAACCCTAACTACTGCAAACTTGGACAGAAACCCCCAGGCAGCCCATCTGTTAGAATACTAATGATGAGAAATCGTACATTGACTCTTTACGTGTGCTCTTCCTTATCTGAGCAGATACAAGCAAAAGTAATCAATGAAAAACAAGAACTGATGCTTACACTTTTTGCAAATGACCATGCCATAAGCTGTCAGCTGACGAATTGGGTGAGACCCATGGCCAAGAGGTAAAATTCCCGAGCTACACACCTGCAGGTCGGTGGTTTGATGCCAGGCCCACCCATGATGATTGCTGAGTAGTGTTATTATACAGTATATAACCACACTGAAAGTGAGCAGCTTTTATACAGAATATGTTTTGCAGAATAAGATCAATCAAATCACCTATCTCTGGTATTGACGAGTCATGTTTTGAACTCTCAAAACATATGTCAAGGTCAGTCCCTTACCTCCACTACAATGACTCCGGTGCTATTGGGCTCCCGTGGCCCTGGTGGCACAGCTGGGTGTTGCGGAAAATAAGGATTGTCTGAGCCTGTACAGAGGAGGTAGAGGATAATGACAATGTTGAAGGGAAACACAGAGACAGGCAAGTCCCAGTGGACCAACAACGATGAGAGTCCACTGAACAGCAAGACACTGAGAAAAGAGGGGAAAAGAGCAGATAGACTAGTTATTAATAGAATGGGCATTGCTTACATTTTATTTAAAAATTCAGACAATATGGACACCGTATATCAGTTTACACATATCATGCAAATACACTACATGAAGAGCCCTTCACAATCATCGGTTTGCAGGTCAATGTGCAGCAATATGTGTAAAGAAAAGGGCTACTGGCATTGTTTCCATTGCTTGTGTGCGTCTCACCAGGCAACTGAGCCCAGGCAGATGGGCAGCAGAAGCCACCAGTACCAGTCTCCAGCTGAGCTAAACACTCCCATCAGCAGAGACACTAACATGCCGTTAAAACCATGGAGACCTCCTGACACCTCCCCACTACACACACAAAGGAAATACACACATCACATTTATGTCTTGCAATTAGAAATCAAGAGAGTAATAATCTTGATAGTGGTTTACAATAAATGTGAGGAAATAAAAGGTCTGCGTTATGTTTTAATAATAAGATTATAGTGTTTGTCAGTTGCCACGAAACCATCAACCATCAACCTTCAGTTTTAATGAGTGAAGGCCATACGATCACCCTATATACAGTTGTGGTCAAAAGTTTACATACACTTAATGTCATGTACAGAACATAATGTCATGGCTCTCTTGAGTTTCCTGTTATTTCTACAACTCTGATTTTTCTCTGATAGAGTGATTGGAACAGATACTTCTTTGTCACAAAAAACATTCATGAAGTTTGGTTCTTTTATGACTTTATTATGGGTTAACAGAAAAAGTGACAAAATCTGCTGGGTCAAAAATATACATACAGCAACATGATTTAGCAATTTTGGTGAGTTAGAAAGTTGTGTCAATGAAATGGGCTTCATAGCATGGCCTCTTAACTTATTGTGAGTGATTATGAGTGACTACAGCTTGTGATTATGAGTGACTACAGTTGGCCCATTTAAATAAGGCTCATTGGATACAAACGCCCACAAACGCTACAATGGGAAAGTCAAAGGAGCTCAGCATGGATCTGAAAAAGCGAATCATTGACTTGAACAAGTCAGGAAAGTCACTTGGAGACATTTCAAAGCAGCTGTAGGTCAAAAGAGCAACAGTGCAAACAATTGTTTGTAAGTATAAAGTGCATGGCACTGTTTTGCCACTGCCACGATCAGGAAGAAAACGCAAGCTATCACCTGCTGCTGAAAGAAAATTGGTCAGGAGGGTGAAGAGTCAACCGAGAACCACCAAAAAGCAGATCTGCCAAGAAGTAGAAGCTGCTGGAACACAGGTGTCAGTGTCAACAGTCAAGCGTGTTTTGCAACTCCATGGACTGAGAGGCTGTCGTGCAAGAAAGAAGCCCTTGCTCCAAAAGTGGCACCTTAAGGCTCGACTGAAGTTTGCTGCTGATCACATGGACAAAGATAAGACCTTCTGGAGGAATGTTCTGTGGTCAGACGAAACTAAAATCGAGCTGTTCGGCCACAATGCTCAGCAATATGTCTGGAGGAGAAAAGGTGAGGCTTTTAACCCCAAGAACACCATACCTACCGTCAAGCACGGTGGTGGTAGTATTATGCTGTGGGGCTGTTTTGCTGCCAATGGAACTGGTGTTTTACAGAGAGTAAATGGGATAATGAAGAAGGAGGATTACCTTCAAATTCTTCACGATAACCTAAAATCATCAGCCCGAAGGTTGGGTCTTGGGCGCAGTTGGGTGTTCCAACAGGACAACGACCCCAAACACAACTCAAAAGTGGTAATGGAATGGCTAAATCAGGCTAGAATTAGGGTTTTAGAATGGCCTTCCCAAAGTCCTGACTTAAACCCCATTGAGAACATATGGACAACGCTGAAGAAACAAGTCCATGCCAGAAAGCCAACAAATTTAACTGAACTGCACCAATTCGGTCAAGAGGAGTGGACAAAGATTCAACCAGAAGCTTGTCAGAAGCTTGTGGATGGCTACCAAAAGCGCCGAATTGAAGTGAAAATGGCCAAGGGACATGTAACCAAATATTAGCACTGCTGTATGTATATTTTTGACCCAGCAGATTTGATCACTTTTTTCTGTTAGCCCATAATAAAGTCATAAAAGAACCAAACTTCATGAATGTTTTTTGTGACAAAGAAGTATCTGTTCCGATCCCTCTATCAGAGAAAAATCTGAGTTGTAGAAATAACGGGAAACTCAAGAGAGCCATGACATTATGGTCTTAATAAGTGTATGTAAACTTTTGACCACAACTGTACGTATATTCAACATGTCAAACATAAAACATTAGCAGCCCCATGTCAGCTCCAATTATTTTATAGTCATATTTGCATATTACTCTCAGTGTGGCATAAATATTGGGACACAACCCGATATTTAAATTATTATTTGGTGGCTGTGCCTTAACAAATGACTGTCATGTAGGTTTTATAAGAGCAAAGGCATACATCAACTTTGAAGATCAATACGGTCACTACATATATACTGTACATATAACACAGTGTAATTTTGTGCTTCTACACTAGATTTGTGTATTTGTTCGTGTCTTTCCACCTGTCCTGTCCGATGATAACAGCTGTTATCGTTGAGACTAGTGTACCCAGAGTTCCCAGCAGGGACTGCCAGGGGGAGGCCCAGTACAGTGCAACCATAATGAGGGCTCCACTCAGTGGGTTGTTGGCTAGAATAACCCTAGACACTGCTCTTAGACCCCACACAGCCAGCTGCAGCACAAATGGCTTGTCTGAAGAGAAGAACAAAACATGGTCAGGGAGGGGAGGAGAAATTTTCCATTTTGTTTTACACAGATTTTGAAGAAATCAAACTAAAGAGGTAAAGTATAGCACTAACCTAAATTCTCAGTTGTCTTTTTATTGTCAGTTAAGGAATTTATAAAAGAAGCAAGGTGGAAGTTGATTCATGATGATTATACTTTAGATGCAAAATCACATTATGCATATTGCACTGGCAATGTAGGCATTTTAGAGTCATTTATACTTATAATTATAGCAGTTCTACACATTTTAGGAGTTAAACACGTCCTCTTTTCTTAAAATTCTGTCAATATGAAAAGACTCAATGAATTATGGCAGTTTTCCATATACAGATTAATGAAAATAATACCAGAAGTAAAAAACAGTTTCAGGATTAAGCAGTTTAGAATTCTCATACCTTGCACAAACTCATCCAGGTGCTCCATGTCACCAGTACATAGCAGCAGAGCCTGTAATGCACGTCGACTAAAGCTGGCATGACTCCTGCTGGCCTCCTACAAACCTCTGTTTTGTTTTCCATCCACATCACGGCAGCAGTGTCAATCATTTGAATATATTTCGTAGTAACGCCGGTAAAATCCAAAGCTTTCCTTTATTTGGTTGGTTCTTTTTGTTCTTTTCACTCCCCTGTTTGTACTGCTGTTTCTTTTTCCCTTTACTTCTCATTCATCTCCTCTCTTTCCTCATCTCCCACTCTGGTGAAGTTGTTGACGTATAAACTGGTGGACCACGTTTACTCACTAGCTTTTAACTTGCCTTTGACAGAGAAGAACAAAGTCTAACCCAATCAGGAGATGGTAAAGATGATGAGATCAGGCAATCCCACCCCCCTCCTCTGTTTCTACAGTTCAATCTCAGTTTCCCTGTTCTCATTCCCATAATCTTTGTCAGCTCACCTCCTGACCAACTGCATGTTTATCCACTTTCTACTGCTGCGAGAGCAGCTATATCTGTCCTTCATTTGTCAAGCCATTAGCAGGTGGTGTGCTTTCTTCAGCTTTTCCAAAATGTGTTATATATCATCCAGCTATCTTTGCTGTTGTGCATTCCTTAAGATCCAGGGAGAAGGAATCTGTTCACATCATATTTTCCTGTAACTTCTGAGACCCAGTTATTTCCAAGACAATCTCTGGTGACATCAGACACTCCTGCCTATACAGGACAGCATTGTTTCCACAGCTGAGAACATATGATGATCAGAAAGGTATGTGCAGGTATACAATGTCTGTCACAATACGTCTTTTACTCGCCTTTTGCCAGGATTCCAATCAATGAAATATTGATTTCACTTACACTTGAGGAACAATGAAGAAAAGATGTATAAAAAGTTATGTGTGTCTGTTTTATTTTATTTTATTTTCTATTTTAATTATTTATATATATATATATATATATGTGTGTGTGTGTGTGTGTGCTTTAGTAATATGTAGTATATATGTATGTGTGTGTGTGTGTGTGTGTGACTGTGTGTGTGTGTATATATATGTATATATGTGTGTGTGTGTGTGTGTGTGTGTATATATATATAAATATATATATATATATATATATATACACACACGCACACGCGCGCACACGCGCGCACACACACACACACACACAAAATCACATTATGCATATTGCACTGGCAATGTAGGCATTTTAGAGTCATTTATACTTATAATTATAGCAGTTCTACACATTTTAGGAGTTAAACACGTTCTCTTTTCTTAAAATTCTGTCAATATGAAAAGACTCAATGAATTATGGCAGTTTTCCATATACAGATTAATGAAAATAATGCCAGAAGTAAAAAACAGTTTCAGGATTAAGCAGTTTAGAATTCTCATACCTTGCACAAACTCATCCAGGTGCTCCATGTCACCAGTACATAGCAGCACAGCCTGTAATGCACGTCGACTAAAGCTGGCATGACTCCTGCTGGCCTCCTCCACCTCTGTTTTGTTTTCCATCCACATCACGGCAGCAGTGTCAATCATTTGAATATATTTCGTAGTAATGCCGGTAAAATCCAAAGCTTTCCTTTATTTGGTTGGTTATTTTTGTTCTTTTCACTCCCCTGTTTGTACTGCTGTTTCTTTTTCCCTTTACTTTACTTTCCCTTTACTCATTCATCTCCTCTCTTTCCTCATCTCCCACTCTGGTGAAGTTGTTGACGTATAAACTGGTGGACCACGTTTCCTACTCACTAGCTTTTAACTTGCCTTTGACAGAGAAGAACAAAGTCTAACCCAATCAGGAGATGGTAAAGATGATGAGATCAGGCAATCCCTCCCCCCTCCTCTGTTTCTACAGTTCAAACTCAGTTTCCCTGTTCTCATTCCCATAATCTTTGTCAGCTCACCTCCTGACCAACTGCATATTTATCCACTTTCTACTGCTGCGAGAGCAGCTATATCTGTCCTTCATTTCCCATACATATATACATATTACTAAAACACCACAGTTTATTATGCTATATAATGACTACACAGTAGATTAGTCATTGTCCTGCCACTTGATAATTCAACTGAAATGTGCAAATATAAACTCAGTAGGAATCAATACTAAATTTAAGATGAGATAAAGTTGTATTCAGGTTTTTCGCTCTGAATAAATCTGACCTTGACCTGTGACTTTTATCTGATTTAATTTTTAATCTTTTTTAATCTTTCTGTCCTAACATACAGTTCACAACATTCTAACATTCAGTTCAAGAAAACAAGTTTACAACTCTAAACTTCCTTTACTTCTGGTCTACATAATTCATCACTTGTAATATCATTGCAGAGGGCTGTCCTCACAGTCCATGAAAAAGAGCATTATGGAGTAAAGAATAAAGGATAACTCTTCTTCGATTGGTTAAAAATAACCCTAACACTCTCTCTCTCTCTCTCACACACACGCACATGCGCGCGCACACATTGTGTGGTTTTAGACATCTTATAAATCTTACAGCAGAATACTATAATGGTCCACACCCACTGAGAAGGGTTTAAAATATAGCCCTCCCTCACTCTGTATTTCTCCATCCATGATTCTTTCCTTGTTTGGTTTGTGCAGAAATGAGCCTGACCAAACGTAATCCAATCAAATTTATATACCACAGGAGAGGGGGAAAAGCACAGACAACATGGAGGCGGTGAGTGACGGCTGTGTGCTTGTGACTCATCACCTGAGACTGCTGAGTTCCTCAGCAGGATGATACACCAGCTGTGCGTTGCACACATAACTGCATGGATTAACTGGATGTATTATATGGGCATATTTAACCATCCTAATGAGCAGAAATTGCCATTTAAAACGAATGTCTCACGTTACTAACTCAACATCAAAAGGAACTGACAATATTAATATTATAGTTTCTAAAGAAAATATCTGTGTTCCTCTATCAACTTGTGCCAGTCTCACTCCCTCAGACCTTTGCTTTTTATCATTTTATTCAAATCTCTTCCGTACAAGACCTGTGACAGTGCCAGACCTTTGTCCTGCTGCAGGTGTACTGCAAGTGTTTGGGATGCTTTTCCCCAAAAGGCTCTGTGGTAGATCAGCATTTTATCGTCTTTTCCTCAGAGCTACTGATAAAATAAATAAATAAAGCTGAATGGCAGTAAATTCCAGTTCAGTTTTTTTTCTGATAAGCAATTCAAGTTACTTGCAAATCTACATTCAGCCTCAAATCTTAAATGACATAAGCAATGTGCTCAATAACAAAGTGGTTTTCTCTTGTCTATTTTCGTATTCTACTGCTCATGCAGATCTCAAAATATAATATGGCTTATAAAAGTGTGAACACATCATAACATTGCTTTTCTTTATAGATAACCATGTTTCAATTTACTTTCGTCACAACACGATGCAAAGATGTTTTAATGCTGCAGCAACCCAACTACCCCATAGAGCTGTGTGACCGAGACAAGCGACACTGTCACATAAGTCGATAACCTTCCCTCTTCCCTCCAGCAGCTGAGCAATAAAGCAGCAGCAACAAATGAAGACAAGGGATCATTACAGAGGCTAAGCTCTAACGATTAAACTGTGTGCTTGCGCACGTGCGTGTGTGTGTATGTGGGAGAGAGAGAGAACGAGAGAGAACGAGAGAGAACGAGAGAGCGAGAGAGAGAGACTGCTTGTCTGTGTTAGTGTATCTCTTCCTCCGTTATGAAATGTATAGGTTTTGCTGCAGTTGACAGAAAATCCTTAGACTCTGCTCTGTCTACACCCCAACACTTACCATCTATCCTCCCCCTCTCGTACGATGCAAAGCTCAGTTCAGTGCAAAGTCGAGAGTAAAATGAATCAGGAAGTGCAGGATTTTTATAATTAGGTCTTTTTAAATGATCTTGACTGTTTCTTAATTTGCATTACAAGTTTCTTTTACTTACTTACAAGCTCTCTTTTTACTTTTGATTACCACTTAGTTACCACTACTTTGAGTTATTTATTCTGTCCGCCCTGATTTGAAGAATCAGGGCAGGGTTTCCCGCGGACCAGATAGCAATTTGTGGCGGAGTGGCCGTGACAGGGGGCGTGGCCCAGGGGTGGTGTGTGCGTGTATCAGTGATGCGCCGGTTGATCCACACTGAGCAGTAGCAAGTCACCAATAAAGCTACTAGACGTTTATAAAATACGTGCTTGGGAGGCGGATCGGGTACGTTATTTTAATATTAATATTTGCGGTCTGAGTCACTGTTCTGCTCTCTCTCTGTGAATCTGTGGCGCTTGGAGTTGAATGTGTGGTGCTGCGACACAAAATCGTCTATGTGCGGGAACCCTGCAGGGGCACCGCCAGGAATTCACCAGGAATTTTGGGCCCCATGACAAAAAATATAATTGGGCCCCCCTGCACAGAGAGTATACATATACATACGCACCTATTTTTTGGGTCCCCAGTCAGTCAGGGGCCCTTGGAATCATCCTAACTTCCCCCCTATATGGCGCCCCTGCTTCAAATCCATGTTTCCTTCTGTGAAATTCAAAGAACAAAATGTGGGGGAGGATGGATTAGTGGTGTCAGACTAAGATTTACCTCAGTAAGCGTTACGGATGTCAAAAGAAGAGAACTATCATAGGTTTAGAGCCTGATACTTTGATAGACTGGGAATTACGGTTTTGGGAAATACAAATATAAGCGTCAAATATAAGCATCAAGTTAAAAAGGTTGGGTTGTCTAATATCAGATAAATGTTGACCTCATGGTAATATGCTTTTTTGCCTCAGCTGCTTTGGATGAACTTTTAAAACTGCACCGTCTTGATGACATTGAAATTTATGCAAATTGAGTGGCACCACAAACAGCTTAGTGCAAGTAAATAGCCTTTTTAAACCATCTCAGTTGCAATGGCATGTTTTATATGCTAATCCCCAGAGCCTGGCACCAGGCAACTCCAGAGGAGTTAAGTAACTTCAGTGTTCCCTGATCTGATCCATCCCTTCCACTCTCACTCTCTCCTTCTCAATTAGTAATGCTTAAGTTAAGCATTTCATTATACAGGGCTTTGCCTCATACAAAATGAAAATTGTAAGGAGTAATTCACAAATAAGTGTTTGTGTGTTTTTGTACGCGTGTGTGTCTTTCTTAAGTTTGTTCTAGTATATAAAGACTGCATTCATGTTGCCATTTAGCATGCTATGCTGTGCCTAATGCTAGTGTTGTCACTATATTCCAACATCCAAGTGACGGAGAGATTCAAGTGGAAAGCAGGAGGGACAGAGGAAAGAGAACCGAGCCACAATCAATGGAGGATATATGATTTCCACCTTTTAAAAACATACCAGGAGACTGATGTCTGAGAGGAAAAATGGATCAACTCCGTCTGTCTGTGTGTGTGAGTGTTTGTGTGAGAGAGAGAGAGGAGGAGAGAGAAAGAGAGAGAGACTTTCTATACGGACCACAATGACTGTGGTAAGGACAGAGAAAGCAGGGAGCAGGTTGAGTAATAGGAGCTGCATGTGAAAGATGATGCGGTGAGGCAGAGGGGAGGATGTGTTCTGAGAGTTGCACAGAGAGGGGCTGAGTGAGAGCGATAAATTAAGAACATGGAGGAAGAGACAGCTGAGGAGAGAGGAAATGCAGAAAGTGAGAGTGAGGGGATGATATGAAAGAGATCAAAAGAAAGCTGCATCTGTGGTTTGCCTTCAGCTGTTAAACCAATCATACAAGTCACACTTACACAGAGCTTCATGTTTAAATACAGTTGCTGTTTTGATCCTCCTCTTCCTCGCCACAGACAATTAGCCATATCATCCCTGTTTCCGCAAGCAGCTGAAAAAACACAAAAAAATGGTGTGTCGGACTTGAGATACAAATGTAGCACTACATTCTATTGTAGAAAAAATCAGGCTTGGAACCAAGCAGCCACTGGTTCTCACTGCATGTTTGTACTGTTTGTACTAAAAACATGTTCTGTACTCATATGTGGAATGGGTGAGAATGCAGAGAATTAATTTCCCATTGTGGGATTAAGGTAGGCCTTCAGTCGGGGGACTCGTCAGTGAAAGCAAGAACTTATCAGTGCAGCACTTATCATGCCAGCCTTTTCCTCGTATGCCCATTATCTGACTGCCTACTCTCTGCTTCCTCTAGCTGCTTGAGTTATCTACCCTTTAGTCTCTCCTTTCCACCTCTGTGCCTCTACTCCATCAATCCTATGCCTTCTGTCCGACATTCATTCTGCTTCTTTTCCGACATGTCTTCCTCCATTTGTTATCCATTCCCTTGGCTATCTCAGCCACTCCACCACCCTCCTACTTTGTAATCACTTCAGTGCTCTGTTGCCATGACAGCAAAGGTGATGTTGAAGCATGCATTTCTCTGTGCTCTCACAACCTCACTTATAGTCAGCCTTCAGCCCCCATTAAATTAATTAGTTTGTGTGTGCCTGACTATTGTTATTGACACTAGAGAGTTCAAGGATAGATTAGAGTATGAAATGGTGTATATATACACAATTGGTAACAACATTTAACAAATACCATCACAAGTAACCTAGCCCTAATTAAAAATTAGAATGGAGGTGTGGTTTTATGCTAAGACTTTACCAGTACCAGTAGTAATTTTATTAAAGAGAGATCAATTTTTATTATAACATTTTTTATTATTGTAGCAAAAAGCAAAAATAAAAGAGAGATCAATTTGAAGTTACTGAGAATCAGATGGGTAAAATGTATTCATTGTGATGCTCAAAATGAATAAAAAAAGAAAATAACCAACCTTAAGCTGACACACTGTTGGAGATGGAGATTGGTCCGAAGGAAACTCTCAGTTGTATCCCCTCGAACAACCAGGAGCTCGTGGTAATGATAGAAAGGAGGTGCGCGTGCAACGTTAGACTGGAAGAGCGAACAAAACGGAACAAACTGCAGAAATTTACTTGTTAATAATATCTAATTGAATAAATTCAAAACAGTAAGAATAAATGAGCACCGCAGCTAGGAAACAGCACCTAGATGGCGCAAAGGCTAACAGGTTGGCAAGCTAGGCGGCTTACGTACGAAAGCATTATGAAGGAGGGAGCATGTGAGGCTGTTGGAAATATTTACACAATATTGGCATTTACTGACATGTTTGAAAACAACAAAGATAAAAAAAAAACTGTCTCTTAGCGCGAAAAAGACAGTATCCAAACTTACCAAACACAATAATGAACTTGCACGCCTTCGGTCGCGTGTCAAAACGTCATCACGCACGTCCCAACGAGTGAACCCGGAGCTTTCAGAAAATGTCGTCAACAACAGAGTGAACTCTCTCTGTGAGTCCCCATAAAAAAATGTTGAATTACCAGTAACAACTGAAATATAGTAGCAGGATAAGAAGAACAAGTGTGGTGATGGAGGCCATGAATATAAACAGACGAGGCCCTACTTCCTAATGAGGACACGCCCCTTTCCGGTACACGGTCTCTGTTACTGCTGATGTAAACTTCCGCACACATTTGTTAAAATGTTGATTATGTCTGTAATAAATAATGTCTCTTAGATTTCCATAATTACACTGTTTATTTATAATTATATTTAGGTGCGGCATAGTGCGCATAGTCTTTTTCTGCTTTTTGTTACAGGGCTGATAACGCACAATGTTTTTGACTGATACTCATGCAGAATGATTCCCATCACGGCCCTAAAGAAATAAAAGGATAATTGTAAGTCTTAATTCATTCATGATGAGGCTTTCCTTTGCCTCCAGAGGTAAGAAAGGATTAATTTAGAACTCAGAACTTTTTTCTTGAAAATCACAATATATTTGCATAAAACATGAGATTAATTAAAGGCTGATGCTGCATGTTTTATAGGTTTATTCTCTTGCTTGTGAAGATGACAGCAGAGGTTTAAAATAGTCTCAGAGAGTGACCTTCCAGCTCAAAAGCACTTGGAAAGTACCATGTTACAGAACATGTTCTCTGCTTCTCCTGAGGCTACACCACAAAACACATGATGTAACTTGGCGTAAGACTAGAGGCTGGGGGAAAATAAAAATGAGGGCACAGCGAGAAAGAGAATGAGAAAGGTGCGACTAACTATGCTGAAGCAGCTGTCCTCTTTCACTGAGCCACTTAGCTGATATTAAACTCAGACACGATGACTTCATCCCTGAGCACTTTGCCATTCAGCAGTCTTTACATCATCACACTTGGAAACCAGCCCGATGATGTCACCCTCTGAGTGCTGGAGCTGGGGACACGACCACGAGTGAACACTCAGACTTTGCTTTATCCTTTATCCTTTGGGGTTTCATGAGAAGCAGTGCTGCTGCTGAGATCTTACAATATTTAAAACATTAAAATAGGACATTAAAATAGGATCGTATATACATGTAGTCATGGACAATGAAGACTGCAAATTCATTTTTTTTCTCAGAACTTGCTATGTTTTATAGTAAGATACATACATTTACATTTCAGCTGTCTTTGTGCTCACAGTAAGGGGGACAAAACAACTACGTATAACATTATGTGGCTCTCATCGTTTCAGAGCGAAGATCCACACAAATGCACTCACACGGTTGGGTCAGCACAAACAGTCTCAAATTGAAACACACACAGAAATGCATCCACAGTTACTGCCCCCAGTGCACTCAGTCTGTTGCAGTCTTTTCTCAAACCACCTAATTTAGGCTTTCTTGTAATGATATATGAAATACCACTTGTACTTACAAAATATGTTCAACAAATCAACCAGAAGAGTACAAAATAAATAAATAAATAAAAACAATCTACATTGTTATGAAGAAAGTGTTGTCATTATAAAATAAATATTCATCCACATTTTTTTTACAGCAATTTCAGATGTGGATCATTCAAAAATTTTATATGATGGACTAGGATACTATTTATAGAGGATAGAGTTGAAGAAGAAGAAAAAGAAGGAGAGAAGGAAAGGAAGAGTAATGACGTTTAGGACCTTCTGCTCTGCACATGGTTACCATGACAATTGGCTGTTGCCATGGAGATGATGTTGCATGTTACTGGGTGATTTTCAGTGACAGTCTTTGGAATCATTTTAAGCTATGGGGTTCCTTTTTTCTTGCCCACCTTCACCAGTTAACCCTAATAACGTCAAGGATTTGTAATTATATAATTGATTGAATGATGACATTAGATCAAATGACTCTTCCCACAATATTAAAGTACCCTCTTTCTGTCCCCTCCCTATTTCCCACCCACCCTCACTGGAAGTCCAATGGGTACTGGTGAGCAAGACATTTCTTCCTGCTTTTCCTCATTCCATCCCTCCCTATATTGGACCTGATAGGATTAGGACATCAGAATCAACCAACACCCTGGTGTTCTAATCCTCTGACATGGCATGCCACTTTGCAATCTGGCGGCGTGGGTGGTCGCAGATCTCTCTCCAGTGCTCACCAGGAGTGCCAGCTGCCGATGTACCCAGCACCAGGCGCCCAAGGATGGTGTTGGGGCTGCGTGAGCTGCCTGTGTCTGAGTCCATCAGAAGCAGCTCCACACTGGTGTCTCTCAGGCCCTCGTCCGAGGGCAGATCAAACACAATGAGCTCATTGAAGACTGGGTTGGGGGAGCACTTCTTTACGTGGGTCTTCTTCTTACACACACGTTTCTTTCCATGGTACATGTTCACCTTAACATATGGATCTAGAAAAGAAGAATGACATGAATCAATGGAAAAAGTAACAACAGAACATAGAAAGGCAGGATGAATATTTAATTCCTGTAGTGGTTGCAGAGTGGCATATTATTCCTAAGCGTAATAATAAAGTGATCATTAGTGTAGATATGATGGGTGTTAGAAATGATAGAAACACTGGTTTTGTAAAGTTTTTGTACATTGTACATGACTTTAGTAATTTCATCTGTTTTTAATGCATAAAATAAAGTAAGTGAAATATAACTTAAACTTCAAGATATTGTTATGTGAGTGTGTGTGTGCAAACATGCATTTGTATTTCACTGTGTGATCCCTTGTATAGCATTTTAAAAGATTTCACTAAAAATATTTACCGGTGGGCCCATTGCTTTCAGTCTTAGGCAGGTGGCGAGCCTTGAGGATGACCACAGTGAGAGTGTTGGTAGTGGACTGGTAACACAGGGAAAGCAGTAACTCGCCTCGGCCTGAGATCTTCTGTGGAGAGATGGGGAAGGGGTGAATCAAGGTAAGAAAGTATAGAAGTCAAAAAGCTTAAACTAGAAACCATCATGTGATGGGACCACTCCAGCCACGTGGCCTGACAACATGCTGATGTCCGGACCTATGAATCTTTTCTTAATGTTATAATTGTAATGACATTAATACAGTAGCTATGTCACCTTCATTTAGATTTCATCGACACATATTAATGTTTCTTGACTTCATCTTGCAAGGCTGTGCAAGACTTAAACTACCATCTAAAAATAATCAAGTAGCTGATTAAGTAGGTCAATATTCAATACTTTCATTTTTAGCAGTTAAATATATGCTCTTAAGTGTGTAGGTGCTGATGATTAAATGTCTTTCAGCTAAATAATCATTACCTGGTTATGTGAATGTGTCACTGAGAAACCCAATATTCTGCTCTGCATTAATAAAACATACGGTACAAACCCTGCATTTCATACACATAACCACAAGAACGCTTTTAAATACTACACATAACACTAAATAATCATTCACTGAATTAATATAAACTCTTTGGACATCTATTTGCCTGTGCCGGTATATTCTCTTCAAATATCAGAAATATAAAGCAACTGAATAAAAGAGGTCAGGCTTTTTGGTGCACCTGCCAACATCAAATCTAATATAATAATCCAAAAATAACCCCCTGCAAATCCTTTATTCCAAAACTAAATTTTCTCTTGATTGCTCTGACCAGGTTTACAAAGAAGTACAGACTCAGACTAATATGTTCTTCCCTCCTGGGACTAAAAATATGATCATTCTAAATGTGGGGCGAGCCTGCAAAACATAATTTAAATAAAATATAAAACATGAAATATTGTTCTCTGGTTGATAATAAACAGAGCACATTGTACAGAAAGGCAATTAACCTTTTTTTTCTTTTTTCTTTTTTTTCCCTTGGAGCCATGTTTCTCAGCACGTCTGGAGAACTATATTCTCTGACAGATCTATACTGATATTTCACATATCTCACATTCTTTCTGGGAAGGTATGAATGTACATGATCCCATTCCACCTAGTACACAGCTTCCATTTTAGCCTTGCTCTGTAAAACACTATATTAGCCCACACATCTTTAATGACGATGCAAACTAATGCAAACATACCGACTGCCAATCCAAGTTCACTATTGTGCATTGATAGAAAATATACTAGATATGTTGTACATGTGGAGACTTCATCCCACAGTGGTGGTGTTAATGACATTCCTCTGACAGGAAAGATGTCCTACTGGAAATGAGCTATAATACATTTGTGGTCTTCATGGTTGCCAGGAAGAGGCGGTCTAGAGTAGGAGATTATTTACCATCAGCCCACAGATCCATATTGGTATGGTGTGGATATCACTCTGTATTATTCAATAACACACGGTGCTTGGAGTGTTACTGTCTATTGTCTACTGTCTATTATAAATACACATTACTGGACTTAAGGATCATGAACTGAAGCCAACACTGACAAGGAAAATCACAAAAACACTGCTATCCACACTCACAGCAGTCCAGGTAAGCACAACCCCAGACTACGGCATCACCTTACAAATCCAGAGTGGTGAAATGGATATAGTCCTATCTGTTTTCTCACTTGTCTTAATTGTTGTTTAAAACGTTTCCTTATTCACATTTTAAATGGAGAGAAACTTACTTTTCTTTACAAGGTTCAAACCAATGATTTAACTGAAATTAAATTCTTTTAAATCATTGACACAATGTGGTTGATATTCTCATTCCAACAATAATACCATGAAATCTTACCTTTACATTCCTCTTGATTATCTCTCGGCTCATCAGGACACGTCCCTCAGACAGGTCAATCCCAGACAAGGGGACAAGGGTCTCCCCAATGACCTCATCACGGGAGAATCTGTCAAAACTGAGCACCATGAAGTGAAGAGCCAACTCTGACACTCGGGCCAATGGGATCCCATAGAAGCTGAAGGTCTCATCAAAGGCAGGGTCCAGAGTCTTCCTCAGGACTCTGGTCTTCACCCTGTGCTTTTTCTCCGGCAGCAGGGTCAGTTTGATGTAGGGGTCAGAGGTCATTGACTGCTCATCAGTTGGGGACAGTCCATGGGCTTCCTAGATCAACAAAGTCAAATTAATCAATCATTTAATAATATGTAGACCCTATTTAAATGTTTAAATCAGATTGTGTAGACAGACACACACACAAAATTAAAATCCAGCAGAAACACAAACCTTGATATGGACAATGAACGCCTTCCTCTCAGGCTGGTACTCTAAGGAGAAGTGGAGCGTCCCTAGACCACCCTCCCTCTCTTCTCTGTGGGGCTTATCCACAGCAGGGGTGGGCGCCTGGCTGGAGAGAGTGCTAGCTGGAGAAGGTAGGTCCTGGCGGTCCATTATCCCTGGCTGAGTGAACCCTGCATGTGGAGAGGGCAGCTCCAGATCCGGGGAGCTCCGCACCTTCTGGTGGTGATGGTGAAATGGTTTGGTGGTGATGTTGCCATTCAGATCACGTTTCTCCAGATCCAGATGCAGAACAGGTCTGGTACCGTTTGGACTTGATGCCAACTTATTGGTGCCGGTGGGACTCATTGTTGTGGCAGTTTGGCAGTTTCCATTAACGTCGGTTTTGGTGGTGTCATTTGCTGTGGCAGTGGCAGATGCAGCAAATTTCTTCTTGCCACTGAGGCTCTCTGGGTAGATGTCGACCCCTTTGAGCATATGCACAAACTTGTAGGGAGGAGTCTTCTGGGATTTGGTGTTTTTACGCTGGCAGCAGATCCATGCAAAGGCTGACACAGTGAAGACAAGGCCAAAGACACTCACCACAGCTACACCTACTGGCACTGCCACTGTGGAAGATGGAGAGAGAGGAGGGAGGAAGTAAATGTGGGGAAGAAGAAAAAAGATTATACTTCTAATTATACCACCGGAACAAATTTTATTGCATCAGCGTAACTGAATCCCTTTAGTTTCTGACTAATGCAGGCTGCAGTCTTGACTAAGAGGGCGATAAAAAACAACAATCCATCTTTTAAACCCTGGTGAAGAATCATCATCGCTGTGTTCATTGGCAGGTTTATAAATACAAATACAGACGCACAACGAAATAAACAAATGTAGTCCAGCATCCCTTCTACTACATTTATTTCAGTAATAGCAGACCATCAGACCTATGGTGGAAACGGGTTCAGGAACATCTGCTTTTAATTCACAAACTGATTTTTATCTTCTTCCTACAGGAGAGAAAAATTTGCCCAAACTTCTTTTCTTTCCAAAAGAAGTAGTAGACATTATTCCTTTCGAATGTGTGTTTGTCTTTATAAAATCAATAAACTGATAATATGGAGACATATTACAGATATTTGCCACAGCTCTTTGTTTCATGATGTTGAACTGTGGCACGACAACAATAATTCTGCCATCTCATGCAGTTTAAGAGGAAACGAAGGCCCCTTCCTGCAGTTATGAGGCAGCCGAGTGGAAAAGCACTCAGGTTAACACCCATAGAGAGAGGAAGAGACAAACAGAGAGAGACAGAGATAGACAGAGAGAGAGAGAGGGATGGGTGGGGCTGGGGCTGAACGTGTATTTCTCCTTGGACAGATATCAGAAATTACATGTGTGATCATTTCGTTACACTGTTTTCATATTCAAAAGCTGAGGTGAATTCTGAGGTTTGTTTGTATACATATTTATTTTTCATAATATGTTGTCACATACATGGTCAATAAAAGCCAGCTCATTTACTGGTGAACACTCAGGGCTGGCAGGCGGCTCACATTGATTCTAAATCACATCACTCTTACATCCTCCCTTTGTTTCTCATGAATATTCCAGTCTAATGTCCTAGGTTTCAAGACAACAACAACAGAAAGGTGGATGTGGCAGTGGGAGGTGGGTGAGGTAGCTGCTGAATTTCTCCTACAACCCAAATATTAATGAAAAATATGTTCATCAATATTAATATAGATGAAAACATATTCCACCCAGTTGGTTAATTTTCCTGATGTTTAGCTGTCACCCTGGCACTAACAGCGAACACAAACCTCCTGCAGTATTTTTCATAAAACAAGCCCCAGTTAAATACCCGCAGCATGAATATCCTTAAGGACAGAAAATAAAAGAGTCAAAATTCCAAAGGTGAATGAATAATGAATGGAATAAGAGTAAGGCGGTTGTGTTTGTGGTGGTGTTGGGTGAATTGGTTTGAGGGCTCACCGAGCTGAGCTCCGTCCCCCACCGCTGGAGCCATGGGCGCTGTCCGAGGTGCTGATCCGGTCCAAGGTGCTGATATGTGTTCTCCGGCGGAGCCTTGGTCTCAATACTATCTCGACTGGAACAACACAAAGGCTTCGATCATTCAACAGAGAGCGGCCTGGTTCTCCCGGAGAGCACAGAGAGCTGTTCTCCCACCGCTGCTGATGCTCCGTGATGCGTGATTGTGTCTCAGAGGCGACAACACCCTCACTCTCCGCTCACCAATCGCTCCCCCTCTCCCCTCCCCTCCATACCGGTAACGCTGAGCTCATCAGTGCTGACGCAGTGGTGACGGAGGCCGGCTGTGAAACCAGGACCCCCGGCTCCATAATGGACTGTTGTCTCTCCTGTGCGCGCGTGCCCTTATATGTCCCTGCACTGTTAGGAGAATGATAATAGCTTTATTACATCGCTTGTACAACCTGTAAATGTTACAACAATAAAATGTAAGATAACTAACGTATTTACAATCACTGCAGATTTAGCTGAATTGAGTGAAAAAAGAGAATTGAAAAAAAAGAAATGTTTGCTATACTTTGGAGAGGCGAGGGGAACAGAGGCTTGGGGGTTTAGGTTGTGTTTTAGAGAACTGCTGTAATAGGTCAATAGTTTCCTCATTGTCCATCTTGCCCAGCGAAGCTGCAGTGTACTTATAAACAGACATGAAAGTCTTCTGCTGCTTTCATATAATCGTATACTGACCCCTGGCGATCAGAGCAAAGACTGCGTTTCTTGCAGTCATGATAGTACAACATGGATCCAAGTCATCCATGTTTATACGGTGCTCAGCATAAATGAGTCCTACCCCTGTCAAAAAATTAACACTGAACACACGAGCAATTTCCACCTGTCTACTGGACACGTGACGAATGAATAATTAGACTCACTTGTGTGTTGAATTCTTGTTAATTACATTTTTTTTAACTCCAAAATGTAGCTTTCCTTTGAAGACTTGCATCGGGGTTAGCGTTTCGTTAGGGTTTGTGCAACTGGGTCTTGAATGGATTTGTCAGGGAAATTACTTGTGTGCGAACGCACTCGAAACAAATGTTTGAGTATTTTGTACCATAGCATCCAATAGAAAATGGTGATTCTGGAAGGAAACAAACGGTTTTCTGACAAATCTGTTGTGTACTAATTTACCCAGGACGCTGTACGTACACATCCAGCAGTTTTCTGATATTAGAGACTTAGGCTGTGTCCGAAATCGCACCCTAACCCCTACTCCCTACTACCTATATAGGGAAATAAATGTAGTGCACTATATAGTGAGCTCAACAGAAAAATCTTTCGGACACTACTCTCGGCGCCGGTAATTACGTCATCGCTGTCCCACAATTAAAACGTACCACATTATTGTCGTCTCGCAAAATACTTGTTTGTTTACCACTGCATTTTTATTAAATTAGAGGCTTTTGATTACTGTCCTGTACTTTTTATTTTCGTATTTTGTTATATTTTATAATATTTATGTATATTTCCCTCCCGTCCGTCCGCCATTTTCACTTCCGCGCAGCCCAGAGAATATCTGGCAATGCATGATGGGATATCTTGGTCAGTGACCATCAGTGACCATCGGATGTACACTACATTTCGCGGTGAATTGTGGGATACATTGAGTGCACTATATAGTGGACATGCTATGATCCCTAAGCTTTCGGACACCACTACAAAATGGCGTGCTCACTATATAGTGCACTATATAGTGGAGTTAGGGGGCTATTTCGGACACAGCCTCAGAGTTACAAGAACGCAAGTCTTACACAGATAGGTTGCGTGTTTCTAACCAATCAGAGACCTTCTTAGATACAGTGGCTGCTACAGAACCGCTGATTGGAGAGACATGGACGATATGCTGCAAAGGGGACCAATCACAGTTGGCTACCCGCTGTGTTCCGTAAACAGGCGAAAATGCTGTTAACAAAGAATAGAAACTGAAGTGTACATCAGTTGCTCAGTTGGAGGAGTGTTTCCTGTCCTTTTTCCATTTGTTAAACACATCGTCTGAAATCACACGCACTTTGCAGAAGATTAACTGGTTTCTACAGCGGCATCGCAGCGATACGGGTAAGTTAATAAACTTCCTCTATCGCAGCATACATATATATATATATACGCACGCACGCACACGCACACACACACACACACATACATATAGACCAAGCTTTCATAACTAAATACCTAATTACGTTGATTGTGAGGAAAAGACCTAGAGCCTCCAGAAAAGCTCTTCTTCACCTCTTAAAACAAAATGGACTTTTGGCTTGTGGTCTTGTGGGAGGCGCTGGGCTTTGCACTTTTACAGGAGCTAAAGACAGTAAGGTAGACATCATGTGTGGGTTGCCTCTATGGTGAGGACACGGGTATTTTATATATGTCCTGTGGGGGAGTAGGGGAAGGAGATAAGACAAAGAAAGTAAAATTCCATTACACATCACAAATATGTGACACCAGTAGAATGGTATTGTAGGAAAAAAGGATGCTGGCAGGGAGAATCTTTGGTCAATCAAAAAGCATTTATTACGGAGAGAACAAGTCAAAAGAATAAAAGATCTTGGGCTGCTACTGTCACACATACAAGCCACAACGAGAGGTCATGAGCCATGGCATGAGCACCAGCAACAGCCACAGCATACGCATACAAGACATATTTATACGATTTCTTCTAATGGGATACAATGGACAGTATGTGCAGTGGTCAACATGATTTATCTTTTGCTGATAGAGCAGAGATATGCGTCACAAGATCATCTTACTTATACAATGGTAGGCTCACGGGAATATACTATCCTATTGTGCCAGACACGGGAAGTCCCCGTGGTCCAGCCGAGTCTGTTAGTCTCAACTAAATTAGTACAAGGGTTATAGCCAGGGCAGACCACTCATATAATGGCATAATACAGATATCACACACCCAAAAAGGGTTATGGCCAGGGCAGACTACTTATATAGTGGCCTAAGGCAAATGCTACATATGCTAAAAAGGATTATGGCCATGACATCATATTGTGGCCTAAGGCAAATGTCACAAATGTTATATGTTAGGTTGGTTATTCCTTCAGTATCAAGGTCTCAGCAGATTGTATTTACTGTAGACACTGCATGAAAGAGTGAAGCAGCTGCCAAGTGGGAGTTTGCTGAATGTTATTTCCAAGGAGAAGTGATCTTTTTTGAAAAGGCAGGTATAAATCACCAGACTTGAAAAGAAGTTATACAGTATAAAATAAGGTGAAAGGTGAAGAACAGCCTGAATATCAGTCAGGTTCGGTACAGGCGTAGGTTTTTATTTTTGAGCTGAGTCAAACTACGGTCTTGAGGCCTGCGCGCACTGTCTGACCTTGAGACAGCTCTCTGATAATTTTAGGAAAACAGGAGGCAGCCTGGTAATGTTGCTGATAGAGAAAATCACCACATGAAGAGTTTACTGAGCACTGACGTGTTAGGTATTGTAGAGGAAATTATGGCAGGGAGAATCTTCAATCAAGCAAATAACATTTATTGCGGAGAAAACAAGTCAAAAGAATACAAGATCTTGGGCTGCCACTGTCACACATACAAGCTACAACAAGAGGTCATGAGCCATAGCATGAGCAGCAGCAGCAGCCAAGACTTCCTCATACAGGGTGTATTTATATGACTCTGAGACCAAGCATATTCTCCTTTACTTAGTTACACATTACAAGGTTACAAACTGTGACTAACTTCTGACTCTAGAACAAAGCATATTCTCATTTACTTGGTTACACATTACAAGGTGGAATTTCCTTTTACCAAACTTACATCTACTAGTCTTAGCTAAATCAGAGCAAACAGATACAAATTGAAGGATTATTCGGATCAATACATGCTTACACTCATATTACAGACATAATGATTAGACTACATGACACATAGACACAATAAAGAAACCTTTGTCCACACAGACATACTGCAACTCGTGATCATAAGGTAACTGTCTGGACCATGATACGTTGATACGTTGATACAAACAGATGCTTTCTCTATCTTAAGACAACTTCCTCTTATTTTAAGACTAAATGTTTTCAGTGATCTTCCTCACAGAAGTTGGAAATATAGTCACAATCGCTTACAAGACCTGCATAGTTCTTGTTAATGTACCTTATGTTATCTTTTCTACTGTGCTTCGCCCCATGTGATATTTCTCTATATCCCTACAGTTGAACCTAGAACCAAAACAAAGATGGCAGCAGCAACGATCAGCAGAAGCACTGGACCATGATGAAGTGAAACTGACTGTATCAGCATCATGTGATGGCTGCCTGCTGAATGAAGACATTGTATTATCGAATCAGAAGCTTAGCTCAATGTGTTTTACGTTATAGGGGGCAAAAGAATAAGAATAAGGAAATGGGACTACGGATGTGGTTGGAGTCGGTTAAATACACCCGACATGAGGATTTCGTGGTTGTTGCTGCTGCTCATGCTACAGTTGATGACCTATGACACAGCTTAGAGTGCAGCAGTGGCAACCCAAGATCTTGTATTTTCTTTGACTTGTTCTCTCCGCAATAAACATAATATATTTGATTGAAGATTTCTCCCTGCCTGTCAACATCATTTCCACTTCAACATTAACCTGAATATTTCTTCAATACATAGACATATAATACCCGATTGTATCACAACATGTTTTCCAAGATGCGGGAGTCCCCGTCTTTCAGCCAAATCTGCTAGTCTCAGCTAAATTAGTGCAAGGGTTATAGCGACGGCAAGCAACTCATATGATAGCCTAAGGGCAAATAATACACATGTTAGTTTGATTATTCCTTCATTACCGTGACTGCAGTCACAAGGCTTTCATTGATAATGACAATAGTCTGATTGTATTACAACATGTCTCTAAAATGCGGGAGTTCCCGTTTATCAGCTTAAATCTACTAGTCAGAGCAAGGGTTAGGGCAAGGGCAAGCAATTCATATGTTAGCCTGAATATTCCTTCAGTATATATTCAACATCCTGTTGGTGGTGGGTTATATGTAGATAGGCAGTGTGACAGCCTACGAATTCCTACGCAGTGTCAAAGGTCAAGAATAAAGTGAGTGAGATGACAAAGGAAATCATGTGCTTATGTACGTTGATACAAACAGATGCTTTCTCTATCTTAAGACAACTTCCTCTTATTTTAAGACTAAATGTTTTCAGTGATCTTCCTCACAGAAGTTGGAAATATAGTCACAATCGCTTACAAGACCTGCATAGTTCTTGTTAATGTACCTTATGTTATCTTTTCTACTGTGCTTCGCCCCATGTGATATTTCTCTATATCCCTACAGTTGAACCTAGAACCAAAACAAAGATGGCAGCAGCAACGATCAGCAGAAGCACCAGAGGCCTGTGCTTAATAATCAGCGTGATGGGGTTGCTTCGCTTTGCAAGCTCACAGGACGTGAACTTAAAATTGGTAAATATTTTGTTAGGTACAGAATCATGTCGTGTAAATGTTCAGACGAGCCTGAGGAAACCGACTAAGAGAGGTTTTTGCAGAAAGTATTAGTGTCACACAGGCTGAATAAATGATCAAGCACAACAGTCATACAACACCAGTGATCAAGTGTCAGAGTCTGTCAGAACAAACAAACCTATGCACACACTATTCAAAACCACCCTAACAGGGTAAACAACATCATTAAATATGATAATATGAAATGAACAAACGTGAATAATAGCAAGTAAAATGCGAGTACTATTATAAGGGGAAGTGGGTTTGTTTGGGTTTTTTGCTTTTTTCTTGTCTTTGCTGCAGCCAGCTGGAACCATATGAAATAATCTGATTGTGTTTATCTCTCTAAATATTGGCATTACTATGGCAACTGTTCACATTCACATACATATTTCTGCACACTCAGCATTTTTTATCTATGCACCTGCTACTGGTGAGTTGTGCAGGTCAGGTCTGATCAAAAGAACCATCTCTGGGAAACTGTGTGGGTGTTAGGCCTCATCAGCAAAGTATTTTGCTTTGAAGGAGCAGGTTAGTTAGTTAGTTAGTTAGTTAGAGCAGGTCAAGTTCACAAGGGAATGAAACTTACATGACCATATTTTGAACACATGCAGTTATACAACATACATCAGTTTGTTGTCTCTTTTACATTCCAAAACAGGACTAACGATATCCTGGGTGAAACCTCATTTGTTAGTTGCAAAATTTCTCTGATTGCATGAAATCACACATAGATATTAATTTAGATTTTAAAAAACAAACATATGTATTGTGACTCCTAATTTACAGGTGGAAATGAAGGCGCAACTCCAGCAACTTGAGGAATTCTTGAAAACTCAACGGGTTCGCTGTTTAATCCCTCACATCAAATTATTTGTAAATGGCAAAAAACTAAAACTGCTAGCACATAATTTGATCTGGCATTTTATTCCCAGGCAAACATCGAGTCACAATGCAGAGGCACCTCTTTGATCCTGAAGCAAACCGCAGCCAACGTACGAATTTTGAGAAGGGAATCAACTTTGTCTGCCCCCGAGTTGGACAGCATCGAGAGATACACTGACAACACCAACTATCGTGTGAGAGGCACATTTAGAGAAATTGCTGAAACACTGGAATATCATGAGTCAAAACTGGAGGAAATGAAAGCGTTAGTAAAATATGCAGAGCTTATGAATGAGATGCAGCCTCTAACTGCCTCTATTTAAGCCTGTGCTATAATCTCAGTTAATTTTTGCTTCATTGATTTTAGAACAAAAACTTACACGAATAAAAATTATACATGTAGTGAAATATATCTGGATATTTTACATTTTTTGTGAATGGTGTGAGCTGTAGTCTTAATATTTTGCTTTTCTTTACTGTGTCATGGACTGTTCAGTCAACATTTTGTACTTTTTAGTACATGCTACAATTGGCCAATTGCCTGATTTTTTTTTTTTGCCTCACCGTTATTGTTTGCTGCACTAACCATTATCCTCTGTAGAACCTCAGTGTTACAAATTAAAGACTTTGTGAACTTTTACTTGGTCTCCTGTGTGATCCCTCCATTTGAGGCAGTACTCTGTTTCTGATTTTAACTGTATTACTATTATAAGTTGTTGTAAAGTGAGGTGCAGGGAAGCATGGGGAGACACCGGCTGGGTGCTGTATAAAGACTTTCATTTTTAGTCTCCAAAACAAAAGAGGAAAACAAATGAAACAAAGAAAGATCTAGCAAGAAGACTCAGTACTCATTACACAGCTCAAACAGCTCGGGTGCTGCTCATCTTGAACCAGTCCATTGTCTCCCTCATGGCTCTCCACATGTAGCATGAGAGCCCGCCTTGTCAGTTCAAACTGGCCTATCAGGTCAGCACTGTAGAGTGGAGGGTTAACAAGATTAACAACTAATATACAGTGTTTTCTTAGTTTGCTCATACCAACAAAGCCTCATTTCATTCTTCAATATGTAATTATAAATATCATTCATAATGAAATGATTTGCATACTTTGAATGTATAGTACTGTATTTGGTAAGTACACAAATCATTTGTACATCTGTCAGTACAGGGGGTCCTCGAGTTACGACGGTCGCGAATTACGTTGTTTTCGTGGTTACGACACGTCTCCCGTGAACTTCCTTGTTTCGGCTTAAGCGGTTCGCCCCGTAAATACATACAGACTTTGCACGGGAACTAGTTGGTGAGCGCTCTCTCTGTCTCTCAGCGCGCCTGCCGGCTCTCTAGCACCAGTTGTGAACTGGCCCCAGCACTGGCCCCGAACTACTACTGGAACTGTTTGGTGGAAAAGTGGTATATGTAGGATTTGCTCACTGGGTACCTCTACAGTCAAGAAATGGTATTGTCTCTATCAACTGTCGTAAAATCTGTCTCTTGTGCATTTGTTGATAAAGCAGCGATACCGGCTGAATTACATCTTGAGGCAGGACTGAGGCGCGATCAACCATGTCTACAAGTGAGGTAAAGTAGGCTAGCCTTATAGCAAATACTAGATACAGATGGTAAGCAAAGAATGTATACTGTATCGCCGGCATGTACGTCAGTCAGTGTGCGGGCTGGTGATTGGTGGAGCAGAGTGGGGGGGCTGGCTCTGTGTGTGACAGAATGAACCTGCAGCGAGGCTAGAGGGCAGGGAGTAGTGATGGGAAATTCGGCTCTTTTCAGAGAGCTGGCTCTTTTGGCTCCCAAACGGCTCTTAACTTGTTAACATTTGTAGCCTCATATTTTAGCCTAACGAAGCAAAAATTAATTAAAACTATTGCAAACTAATCTACACACACACGATCAAAAACCAAACTAGGTGTCACCTTCTCCATGCCCATGGTAGAAGTGGCTGGACCAACAGGCCCCATTCTGGTGCATCGTGCCTGGACAACTGCTGACGTGCAAGCTGCAACAGAACACCTGCCTGATCCAAACAGCTCAGGCACAAAGTTTGCAGACCAGCTTGTGACATTTTGCCAAGAGTTCCGGAAACACTGGAATATCATGAGTCAAAACTGGAGGAAATGAAAGCGTTAGTAAAATATGCAGAGCTTATGAATGAGATGCAGCCTCTAACTGCCTCTATTTAAGCCTGTGCTATAATCTTTAATTTTTGCTTCATTGATTTTAGAACAAAAACTTACACGAATAAAAATTATACATGTAGTGAAATATATCTGGATATTTTACATTTTTTGTGAATGGTGTGAGCTGTAGTCTTAATATTTTGCTTTTCTTTATTGTGTCATGGACTGTTCAGTCAACATTTTGTACTTTTTAGTACATGCTACAATTGGCCAATTGCCTGATTTTTTTTTGCCTCACCGTTATTGTTTGCTGCACTAACCATTATCCTCTGTAGAACCTCAGTGTTACAAATTAAAGACTGTGTGATCCCTCCATTTGAGGCAGTACTCTGTTTCTGATTTTAACTGTATTACTATTATAAGTTGTTGTAAAGTGAGGTGCAGGGAAGCATGGGGAGACACCGGCTGGGTGCAATGCTGTATAAAGACTTTCATTTTTAGTCTCCAAAACAAAAGAGGAAAACAAATGAAACAAAGAAAGATCTAGCAAGAAGACTCAGTACTCATTACACAGCTCAAACGGCTCGGGTGCTGCTCATCTTGAACCAGTCCATTGTCTCCCTCATGGCTCTCCACATGTAGCATGAGAGCCCGCCTTGTCAGTTCAAACTGGCCTATCAGGTCAGCACTGTAGAGTGGAGGGTTAACAAGATTAACAACTAATATACAGTGTTTTCTTAGTTTGCTCATACCAACAAAGCCTCATTTCATTCTTCAATATGTAATTATAAATATCATTCATAATGAAATGATTTGCATACTTTGAATGTATAGTACTGTATTTGGTACGTACACAAATCATTTGTACATCTGTCAGTACAGGGGGTCCTCGAGTTACGACGGTCGCGAATTACGTTGTTTTCGTGGTTACGACACATCTCCCGTGAACTTCCTTGTTTCGGCTTAAGCGGTTTGCCCCGTAAATACATACAGACTTTGCACGGGAACTAGTTGGTGAGCGCTCTCTCTGTCTCTCAGCGCGCCTGCCGGCTCTCTAGCACCAGTTGTGAACTGGCCCCAGCACTGGCCCCGAACTACTACTGGAACTGTTTGGTGGAAAAGTGGTATATGTAGGATTTGCTCACTGGGTGGGCAGCACGGTGGCGCAGTGGTTAGCGCTCGTGCCTCACAGCAAGAAGGTCACTGGTTCGAATCTCGGTTCGGGTGATCTTTCTGTGTGGAGTTTGCATGTTCTTTCCGTGTCTGCGTGGGTTCTCTCCGGGTACTCCGGCTTCCTCCCACCGCCCAAAAACATGCATTGTGGGGGTTAGGTTAATTGGCCACTCTCTAAATTGTCCATAGGTGTGCATGTGGTTGTTTGTCTGTTTATGTATTCTGTGTTGGCCCTGCGATGGACTGGCGACCTGTCCAGGGTGTACCCTGCCTCTCGCCCGATGTCAGCTGGGATCGGCTCCAGCCCCCCCCGCGACCCTTAACAGGAGTAAGCGGTAGAAGATGAATGAATGATGCTCACTGGGTACCTCTACAGTCAAGAAATGGTATTGTCTCTATCAACTGTCGTAAAATCTGTCTCTTGTGCATTTGTTGATAAAGCAGCGATACCGGCTGAATTACATCTTGAGGCAGGACTGAGGCGCGATCAACCATGTCTACAAGTGAGGTAAAGTAGGCTAGCCTTATAGCAAATACTAGATACAGATGGTAAGCAAAGAATGTATACTGTATCGCCGGCATGTACGTCAGTCAGTGTGCGGGCTGGTGATTGGTGGAGCAGAGTGGGGGGGCTGGCTCTGTGTGTGACAGAATGAACCTGCAGCGAGGCTAGAGGGCAGGGAGTAGTGATGGGAAATTCGGCTCTTTTCAGAGAGCTGGCTCTTTTGGCTCCCAAACGGCTCTTAACTTGTTAACATTTGTAGCCTCATATTTTAGCCTAACGAAGCAAAAATTAATTAAAACTATTGCAAACTAATCTACACACACACGATCAAAAACCAAACTAGGTGTCACCTTCTCCATGCCCATGGTAGAAGTGGCTGGACCAACAGGCCCCATTCTGGTGCATCGTGCCTGGACAACTGCTGACGTGCAAGCTGCAACAGAACACCTGCCTGATCCAAACAGCTCAGGCACAAAGTTTGCAGACCAGCTTGTGACATTTTGCCAAGAGTTCCGTCCTTCAGGAGCAGAGTTACATCGCCTGTTGGCACGTAAGTTGTCACCAGGAGATTTGGCAAAAATAACAGGATCAATCCCACAATCTGAGTCTCGTCCCCACGATCCTGAATGGACGGATGGGAAAAATAACAATTACCGACGTGACCTCAACCAGTTGTGTGTCGCTCTGCGAGAGGCCTTTCCAACCAGAGTCGACATGTCAAAAGTAACGTCCTGCAAGCAAAGAGTGGATGAGTCTGTCACTGAATATATCTGCAGAGTGACAAAGGTGTTCAATGACCATGGGGGCATTGACCAACTGCGTGACCTGGGTAATCAACCAGGAACCTCGGAAAGTCACCTGTGCAATGCCATACTGGCAGGGCTGCTCCCTGACGTGAAAGCTGTGGTGCTGCACACTTATGTGGGATCGGAGGGACGGACCCCGGGACTGACCGACCTATCAGTTGGGCCAGCGTCTTCTCAGGGGAGTGAGATATCACACACACACACACCCCTACACCATGATAAAATGGCGCCTGCTTGTACTGATTCACTTACCTTGCTAACAGAGGCTATCACACACAGACACAGACAACACCATTGATAGGAACCTATGTGCATTTACAGTCTAATGCTTACAAAAATATGCCTATGATCTCTCTAACTGTAAGTGGTCGAGCACTACAGTTCATGGTTGATTCCGGAGCTACTCATTCAGTTTTAACCTCTTCTAGTTTGTTTCCAAAACCGAAACTAAGTGGTCATCATGTTTTTTCCACTTCTGCCTCTGGTACCACTGTGAAAGAGCGCTTCACAGCTCCACTAATGTGTAAAACAGAGTCTGGAACACAAGTTAAGCATTCGTTTTTGCTATCAGAGCATTGCCCTGTAAATTTGTTCGGGAGAGATTTAATGTGTGCACTAGCTGTCTCATTAGAATCTACCCCTGCAGGGTTAATTGTCACTACAGCTGACCACAGCGATTCTATCATGACGGCCTTCATGTATTCACCTACAGTGCCATTATATGTTTATCAGTGGAAGCTTCCCCAGGGATCCTATTCTACATCCCTGATACAAATGGCACAAGCAGTTGTTTCCCCGTTGTCTGACTTTATGTTATCTGAAGCTTTGCATTGTACATCTAATGTTTCTGAAGGCCCTGATGACAGGTATGAGGGGAAATGGTACAGAGAACGATCTGATAAAATATTAACTGCTCTTCTGTTTTGGAATAGTTCTATTTTTACCGCACTGAGCACAAGTACACTTCCTGTTGAGTTACAGGTCGTTCCCTCTGACTTGTGGTCATCTCATAAATATGATGTTGGTCTGATAAAATACTGTGAACCTGTAGTCATAACACCCAAATCGACCTATAGGCCCAGACAGAAACAATATCCTCTCAAAAGAGAGGCGATTGAAGGCATCCGTCCTGTTTTTCAGTCTTTGTTAAACTCCGGCGTTATCATTCCATGTCCTACGTCTCCAGTACGCACGCCTCTTTTTCCTGTGAAAAAAATCAGACCCACAGGCACATCTGATGAGTGGAGATTTGTGCAAGATCTCCAAGCTGGTAAACAAAGCAGTAATTCCGAGAGTTCCATCGGTTCCGAACCCACATACAATTTTGTCACAAATACCACCTGATGCATCATTTTTCTCTGTGGTCGACCTTTCTAATGCATTTTTCTCTGTTCCAGTACACCCCGACAGCCAGTATTGGTTTGCCTTTGAGTTCGATGGGAAGCCATACACATTCACCAGGCTGTGTCAGGGATACTGTGAGAGTCCAACGATATACAATGCTGCCTTACAGGCCTCTCTTCATGATTTAACTTTGACTGATGGCTCTGTCCTTTTGCAGTATGTAGACGACCTCCTAGTGTGTGCCCCCACGAAGGAGCAGTGTTCTTCCGACACTGTTAAGCGCCTTCTCCATCTACATGCCAAAGGTCACAAGGCCTCAGCCAATAAACTCCAGTTCTCTCAAGAACAGGTTGTATTTTTGGGTCATGTCATTTCTCATTCATCAAGAGCTCTGTCTGAGGACCGCATAGCTGCTGTCCGATCCCAAAGCCCATGACAAAGAAACAGATGATGTCATTTTTTGGCATGACCTTCTACTGTAGGAATTTTATTCCTCATTATTCTCTGTTAGAGAACCCTTTGTCATCTCTTATTTATGGCAAGGGGCTCACAGCCCACGATCACGTTGACTGGACAGATGAGGCAGAACGCGCCTTTGAAGAGCTGAAACAATGTTTGTCACAAGCTCCTGCTCTGGCACTGCCTCAGCCTGAAAAACCTTTTGTTCAAATGGTTGATGAGAAACGAGGTTTCATGTCTTCTGTTCTTTTACAGTCACACGGGGATAGGCTGCGTCCGGTGGCCTACTTTTACAATTAAGCGCTGTACTACTTTAAATCCTGCAACTCTTCTCCCAACAGCTGACGATGGAGAACCACACAACTGCAGCACCATTCTACAGACAGTTTGTACTCCCAGGCCTGACCTTTCTGACCTACCTCTCACTAACCCTGATCTCACTTTGTATGTTGACGGCTCTTCCCGTTGCTCTGACTCGGGGACCAACCAGGTAGGCTACGCCATTTGTTCTGATTTTGAGACTGTTCTGTCTGGTCCATTGCCAACTCATTTCTCAGCTCAGACTGCTGAATTGGTTGCGCTCACTGAAGCGTGCAGACTGGCTGAAGGTAAAACAGTAAGCATTTACACAGATTCTAGATACGCATTTGGCGTTGTTCATGATTTTGGTGCTTTGTGGAAACATAGGTCTTTCCTTAAATCTGATGGGAAACCTATCCTCAATGCATCCCAAGTTGCTGATTTATTAGAAGCCATTCTTCTACCTAAAAAATAACAGTAATTAAATGCTCTGCACACACAGGACTATCTGATCCTTTTTCCCGTGGCAGTGCCTCTGCAGACGCAGCTGCTAGGGCTGCAGCATGTCAACCACTCCCTTACTCGCTTTTGTCAACTTCTGACACTTCCCCTCCCCTCACGTCACTCTCTGATTTGCAGTCTTTTGCGTCCTTAGCTGAGAAGAGACTCATTCTGGTCTCATTCTGGCTGCCACTCTACTGAAGATGGATGGTTTTCTGCAGATGGGCGACCTTGCCTCCCCAGACATTTTTTCCCTTGGTTTGCAAAGTGGAGCCATGGATTAGATCATGTCTCCAAAGGGGGCATGGTACAACTGGTATCCACACACTGGTTCACAAAAGGTTTTACTGTTGTGGCAGAAAATTATTGCAAAAAATAATCATTTGTGCATCTCACAATCCAGGTCGAGCTCAATCTATGGACCAAGCAGCACATCCAGCTCCAGAACAGCCTTTTCAACACCTGATGATGGACTTCTTTGAATTAACTCCGTCTGAAGGGAAAAAATATTGCCTTGTGGTTGTTGACATGTTTTCAAAGTGGGTGGAAGCGTTTCCTACCAAGCACGCAGACAGCAGTGCTGTAGCAAAAGCTCTATTGACTGAAATCATTCCTCGCTGGGGCATACCTGATCTAATTTCCAGCGATAACGGTACCCATTTTGTCAACAAAGCCCTAACAGAGGTAAGCCTCGTTATGGGATTTAATTTGAAAACACACTGTGCTTACCACCCCCAATCAGGAGGGGCAGTGGAAAGAGAGAACAGCACAATAAAAAACAAGTTGTCAAAGTGCTGTGAAGAAACGGGTCTGTCATGGCCGAAAGCACTTCCTCTGGTTCTAATGTACATGCGCAAAAAATATTGCCTTGTGGTTGTTGACATGTTTTCTAAGTGGGTGGAAGCGTTTCCTACCAAGCACGCAGACAGCAGTGCTGTAGCAAAAGCTCTATTGACTGAAATCATTCCTCGCTGGGGCATACCTGATCTAATTTCCAGCGATGGTACCCATTTTGTCAACAAAGCCCTAACAGAGGTAAGCCTCGTTATGGGATTTAATTTGAAAACACACTGTGCTTACCACCCCCAATCAGGAGGGGCAGTGGAAAGAGAGAACAGCACAATAAAAAACAAGTTGTCAAAGTGCTGTGAAGAAACAGGTCTGTCATGGTCTAAAGCACTTCCTTTGGTCCTAATGTACATGCGCATGCGTAAACGCACGCGTGTTAATCTCAGTCCTTTTGAAATTCTTTTTGGGCGCCCTGCACATGTAGGAGGGAAACCAGACATTAAAGGGAGTCAGACATTAAAAGACCTGCCTACTAACCTTCTTGAACATGACATGTAAGTGTACTGTCAAAACCTGTCAAAGTCTCTTTCTCTTTCTCGACAGGCAGTGAAGGACGCCCTTCCACGTGGATCCACGCCACCCACTGCAGGCTGTTCAACAGTGATCCCTCATGGAAGGACAACAACCCTGGCACCCATTCCGTCAGATGGGATGCGGTTTGAGAGGAACAACATGCATTCTAGCAGCCATAGCTCTCATCATTGTATTCCCTCTTTTGTGGTTTGGTAACCATCTGTGGATGCCAAACAAACTGCTGAATGACACCCATCCAACCCACAACCGCACACGTCGCCATTGGAGAATCCATGCTCGTTTATTATGCTTATGCTTATGCTGTTATTTGAAATGTGTTTGCTAGTTTTAATGCTTTTCATTAGTATACTACATGGCTGGCTAATATTGTTAGATGTGATTAGTAAATAATCAAAAGGGAGGAGTGTGATGGAAAATGTATCTGTAATGTGTTGAGGCATGTAGGAGGGTGACAGGAAAGGCTGGTTCCTGTTAACTTGACTGCTATAACTTTACTAACTTTACTGCTAGACAAGACAATAAAGATAAGAACATCCCAAAAACAAACACCCAGGAGGTGAACATTCCGAGGATAAGGTCATGAGGAGATGTCTTGCAGACGTGTGCAGGGGGCTATAAAAGACTGTTGTGTTCTTTGTTGAGTTACTCAGTTCACTGGTGCTCAGTTCACTGGGTTGCTCAGTGCTCTGGGTCTTTCAAAGCTTTTGCCTTTGAAATAAATCATACAAAGATAGAATCGATTCTTTCTGGGTTATTGAAACAGTTGTCTTTACTCTTTTGATAAATAATTTCCATAACAGCGGTAAAAATATAACTATCACTTACCAACTGCACTGTACGACTGCAGTGTGCAGAAGACAGGCAGCTGCGCTTATACACACCTGTTAATGGGGAGAATTGAATGTCTGCAGATTGAGTAGGTTGCCAATCAGTGATCTTCTCGCATCGTTTGACGAAGGTCCCTAAATCTCGCCAGCGCATATTAGGGTGTTTTGCTAGAGACACATGTGGACATGCGTCATCAACTCTGTACAACTTCACCTGAGCTGTCAAAGACACAGATAATGCTGCAGAGTGTGTATTCCAAAACAGAAGAGCAGTTAATATTTTATCAGATCGTTCTCTGTACCATTCCCCCTCATACCTGTCATCAGGGCCTTCAGAAACATAAGATGTACAATGCAAAGCTTCAGGTAACATGAAGTCAGACAACGGGGAAACAACTGCTTGTGCCATTTGTATCAGGGATGCAGAATAGAATCCCTGGGGAAGCTTCCACTGATAAACATATAATGGCACTGTAGGTGAATACATAAAGGCCGTCAAGATAGAATCGCTGTGGTCAGCGTTAGTGACAATTAACCCTGCAGGGGTAGATTCTAATGAGACAGCTAGTGCACACATTAAATCTCTCCCTAACAAATTTACAGGGCAATGCTCTGATAGCAAAAACGAATGCTTAACTTGTGTTCCAGACTCTGTTTTACACATTAGTGGAGCTGTGAAGCGCTCTTTCACAGTGGTACCAGAGGCAGAAATGGAAAAAAAACATGATGGCCACTTAGTTTCGGTTTTGGAAACAAACTAGAAGAGGTTAAAACTGAATGAGTAGCTCCGGAATCAACCATGAACTGTAGTGCTCGACCACTTACAGTTAGAGAGATCATAGGCATATTTTTGTAAGCATTAGATTGTAAATGCACATAGGTTCCTATCAATGGTGTTGTCTGTGTCTGTGTGTGATAGCCTCTGTTAGCAAGGTAAGTGAATCAGTGCAAGCAGGCGCCATTTTATCATGGTGTAGGGGTGTGTGTGTGTGTGATATCTCACTCCCCTGAGAAGACGCTGGCCCAACTGATAGGTTGGTCAGTCCCGGGGTCCGTCCCTCCGATCAGGCAGTACCACCATGGTTCTGGTCGGTCCGGCCTTCAGGACACTCATTACGCCAATGTCCATACTTGCCACAAAGATGGCAACGGTTCGGGTCAGTGAACCAAGGACCTCCTCTGGGACCACGGCCACGTGGACGCCGCCCTCGTCCTCGACTCTGCCCTCGTCCTCTGGTAGTTTCTCGTCCCCACCCTGGAGATTCAGCTGCAGCGGCAAACATGGTCAAGGCAGCTTGGTGTAGATCTCTATCTCTTTTATCCTTCTTTGCTTTTTCTTTCTGTTGAGTGGTATGTTCAGCATGTTGAGCATGACGTTTCAAATCTTCAAGCCTGCAGCCTTCTGTGCAGCCGACATAAGTGTGTAGCACCACAGCTTTCACGTCAGGGAGCAGCCCTGCCAGTATGGCATTGCACAGGTGACTTTCCCAGGTTCCTGGTTGATTACCCAGGTCACGCGGTTGGTCAATGCCCCCATGGTCATTGAACACCTTTGTCACTCTGCAGATATATTCAGTGACAGACTCATCCACTCTTTGCTTGCAGGACGTTACTTTTGACATGTCGACTCTGGTTGGAAAGGCCTCTCGCAGAGCGACACACAACTGGTTGAGGTCACGTTGGTAATTGTTATTTTTCCCATCCATCCATTCAGGATCGTGGGGACGAGACTCAGAGTGTGGGATTGATCCTGTTATTTTTGCCAAATCTCCTGGTGACAACTTACGTGCCAACAGGCGACGTAACTCTGCTCCTGAAGGACGGAACTCTTGGCAAAATGTCACAAGCTGGTCTGCAAACTTTGTGCCTGAGCTGTTTGGATCAGGCAGGTGTTCTGATTGAGCTTGCACGTCAGCAGTTGTCCAGGCACGATGCACCAGAATGGGGCCTGTTGGTCCAGCCACTTCTACCATGGGCATGGAGAAGGTGACACCGAGTTTGGTTTTTGATTGTGTGTTCCTCCCAATAGGAGTGAAACCAGAGGACACTGGGACATCGTCATCATCGCTGTCATCATCTCCCTTGGCTCCTTTATATTCAAACTGACAGTGACTGTGGCTGCAGCCATCATCGGTTGCACTATCAGCAGCCCTCACTTGTGGTGGCACAGATGTAGGAGGATCTGCCCTGGCATGCGGTGATGGCGGTGGGGGTCTGACCGGGGGGCAGGAGTCCAGGTCTGGGTCAACTATCGTCAGCGCTTGTAGGCTTGCCTGCAATGGGGCATAGGGTACCAGTACTATATGGAGGTGGTTGTTTTCCCTTAATGCTCACATTATCAACTCGTCCAGCTACAGTGCCACTTAAATCTTTTCCTCCTCCCATCTCACTTACTGCTGCTTTCCTGCTTCTACTCTCTGCCTCCTCTTTCAATACCTTTAAACATTTCTTATGCTTTTCATATGCATCCAACTGTTCTCGTCTTGTCCTTTTCTTTTTCTTACACTTCTCCCACATCTGTTCGACTTGCTCTTCCAACTTTTTTACTTGATTTAAACTTAAAGAACCTCCCGTAGGAAACCCATAATTCTTTACCCAATAATTCACACACTCAAGACATTTAGGGCCATATTTTTTGGACATGTCCTTGCAGATTGCACTATCAGGAGGAGGACCTGGACTTTTACTGGATCCGGATCCCATTTTCCTATCAGTTAGGCATCCCTAACTGGCTTTTCTCCTTTTAGGTGTAGAAAACTTGCTAAAAACCACCTTGGAATTTACTAATTCCCCAGCGTTAAGAACCGACAAACTCAGTTCCTAACAACCAGCTCGCTCCCTGCGAGCGTTAAAAACTAATAAATTTGTTTCTAACTTTACCAGTCCTGCCCCTTCTCCTCTGTACGATGTGCTTCAAATTTTAATATGTTGTCAATTTAACAGATTTGAAACAGTATCTCACCCGATCAAGGAACAACTTTTCTGCTCGGATCCAGGCGGCTGTCCGCTCGAGAGGCGAGATTCAGGTTCCTCCTTCAATGGGGAGGACTGAAGTTAGGTTGGTTCTTCAGCTTGGCCAGAGACCCGTCTCCCGTCTCCCTCACGGTTCAGCTCACTGAATCCTGCCGACAACGCCAAATTGTTATGGAAATTATTAATCAAAAGAGTAAAGACAACTGTTTCAATAACCCAGAAAGAAATGACTCCACAAGTGATTCCTGCTGGCTGGTCTGCTCTCATAGAGACAAGCCTCTGTTCAGGATATCTGTTTACAGCCACGCGGCTAATGGGTTAGCATTTAGCATCACTGGGCTTGCAAACTTTTCGCTGTCTGCTGTGTGGAAATATTTTACAGTGTCAACGCCGCAGAGCAACACAGCAACTTGCAATGTAGAGAGGAGTTCATTACATCCTCATATAAAATATATATCACAACAATGGTTGTATTAAGTGCATCCCTCGCATTTTTCTCACTCCCATACCAGAGAGTGGCCGCATGCGCAAGGCCAAACACACACGAAGCGGCAGACGGAGGCGGGGCTGTGCACGCGGAAACTGCATGTTACACATCAACAACAACAAACTCTGTCTAATGGAGTGAAATAAATAGTGATTAGAGGAAAATAAATGATATTGGGCAGATAGATATTTAATAGAGCAGTGTTAAGTTCCATTTTATTCCAAGCGTGTGACGTGTAGGGTTTTAATTTAACTTTAATAAAATCGCGTATGTGAAAATTGTGATTTCGATGCTGAAACAATAAATCGTGGAGCCCTAAAAATGAGAATAATAATATAAAAGCAAACGCAGCTCTGGAATAGTATCGACCAATATCCAAATTCAGGTATCGGGATCGGATCGGAAATGAAAAAATGTGGATCGGTGCATCCCTAGCTTTAATGCTTTAAAACATTGCGCAGAAGATAATAGGCTTGTCAAGAAAGTAACTTATCTGTTATGAACACTGCTAGCCGACGCCCACACCTAATGCAAAGGTTAAGTTAACCGCAGACTGTTCTGAACTGCTGATATGATCATTTTGTGCAACTGACAGAAGAAACAAGACTGCTTTGTATGTGACCGCTTTGTATGTGACATATAACCCCTTTTTAGAAAAAGGGTTCTATGTTAAAATATAATTTATATTATTAATATTATTTATTAGCCTATTATTATATATATTTGTATGGCACTTTATATCTGAAACAGATCTCAAATTAAATGAAACTTAATTGTCATTATACAGTAAGGTACAGGTGCATGTTGTGATGGAAAAATTAATCTGCAATGTGTCGAGCCATGTAGGGTGATGACAGGAAGGACTGGTTCCTGTTAACTTGACTGCTAGAGACAAGAGAAAGATAAGAAAAGAACAACCCAAGGAAAATATTCCAAGGACAAACCGCAAGGAAAAGAACATCCCGAGGACAAGGCCATGAGGAGATGTCTTGCAGAAGTGTGCAGGAGACTATAAAAGTTCGCTGGGGCTCAGTTCACTGGGTGGCTCATCTTACTGAGTTGCTCATTTCTCTGGGTTGCTCAGTGTTCTGGGTCTTTCAAATGCTTTTGCCTTTGAAATAAATCCTTTCAAAGGCAAAAGCAAAAGGCAAAAGAAAGGATCAATCCTTTCTGAGTTTATTGAAACAGTTGTCTTTATTCCTTTGATAAATATATTCCATAACAATGTTTATCAAAATTTGGTTTGAAAGTCTCCGCTGAGGTTCACAATACAATGGAGAACCGACACAATAATAGAAGGAAAAAGCTAAGATAGATGTAAGACAATATGATTAGAGAGAAGGAATATACAAACATGAATATAGCCTAACCCTAGATTAAAAAAGAACTGAAAAGTAACCAGAAAGCAGCTTAAGTGTCCAGTGCTGTGCAAATTGAACTTTTGGGCTGCTTGAGCTAAGGTGGAAATAGCATGTAGCATGCTGAGCCTACCGTAATGATAGACAGGTAAGATACAAGATACAACAATTTACAGCCTAGTCTCTCCTCATTTTATAGGCCTATTTGGATATGTGTGTCACGTGGCCTGTAATCTGCTGTAATGCAACAAATGCGAGAAAATGCTGAATTAAATCAGCGAAGGCTTAGACCTATGTTGCACAATTCAGCAGTTATGGAAATTATGGTGGAAAAAATAAGCCCTAAATATAATTTGCAGTGGGGAACCACCAGGGCCTTCTATGTCTTCAGAGAAGGCCTTAAAAATACAAAAAATTTCTGGACCAAAAAATTAGGAGTATTAAATAAAAAATAATATTTTATATTTCTATCTCATTTATTGAATACAATACAAATACAAAATTATCTCATCTATTTTCTAAAGTTAAGTTTACTGTCAAGTTCACATCAGCAATGAAAGGGTTACAGTCCTGGAAACATTTTATCCAATCAGAATTGTGGATTGGATTGTCAGACTGAGGTGAAGGCCCAGCAGTGGTTCTCATGGTTCGCCACTGATTATTAGGACCAGTGAAGGAAAAGCAGGGGAACATAGGACCCTTCTTCAGAAAAAGGGTCCTATGTTCCCCAGTATGTATTGCGACCAGGGAACATAGGACCCTTTTAGGAAAAATGGGAGACATAGGACCCAGGGAGCTTAGGTACGCTGCCCTTTAAAAGAATGTTTGCAGAGCGAAGAATAAACAGGAGTGGTTCAAACTGAACAACTGTTTGAGCAGAAGATATTAAGCCCGTTACCCAACGCACATGCCTAAAGCAAAGGTTAAGTGAACCGCAGACTGTTCTACACTGTTGAAACGATGTTTTGCAACTGATAGAAGTACCGAGTCACCCTCACAGACATGTGACAGAGTCACGTTCATGTCCACAGATTCCAGGAGAGGGGGTGACCTGTAAATGACAGCAGAAAAGAGCAGCGCTTTTAGTGTTCGGAGAGCAATTTACTGAACATATCTCTGTATGTATGTGATTTGTTAGCAGAAAAATAAATCTAACATTCACCCTGTTCCCATTATCCCTATACAGCAGACATCGTTGACATGACTGTGAGGGTGATGTTTCTTAGTTCCGGTCAGGTTGTACTCAACCTTGCAAGTTACAAGATGTTCTGAGCATAATCGGCAGTTGATGTGTGCTCACACTGCTAAATACTATAAACCAATTGTTCACACGCTATGTTGCACGTTATTTGTCCAACAATTGGACATCAGGAAACACTTTAGGAAGATGCTGAACAGTTGGTGAAGATCTTACACCTGCAGGACGAAATACAGTTCCCACCGGCTTATGATCACGTGACTACTGCTGAGTCTCTGCTGGAAGCAACTGTGAGAGAAAAAGAAAAGTTTCTCCTTAGAGACTCCTCCTGATATAAACTATGGCAAACTGACTTATAGCAGGTCAGCTGGGTGTAACGCCATCTCAACATGAAAATGATCTCATCTGAATTATTTGGATTGGAAAAACAGGGAGGCGTTAACACCTGTAGTTTGATCTCATGTGTCAACAACTATTTTATTAGCTAACGAAATAAAGTGAGTTGTTTGTTCCGCATTAGGAATTCAGCTGCCATGGCAAGATGCAGATACCTCCTTCTGAATATTGGACTTTTTGGCTGCAGTTTACTCATCATAACGTCTTTTTCTGGCATGATGGACATGATAGAAAAAATAAGAGGTAAAGTGTATGTATGTATGGGTGTGTGTGTTCTCACTGTTCCTGCGCATATACTGCTCTAGTTGAAAATGGACGTGGTTCATTTACTTCACATGAAATTGGTATATTTGTACATTGTCTGGTAGGTGATGGATCTGTGACCCCACCACTCATTACTTATGGGTTATGATCATTTACACTGAATGTAACACAGTTCATATCTTTACCTGTTCGGGGCTTCGTAGACAAATGTTTGTCCTTTGAGTTTTGGCCTCAGCCTTCTCCTTTTTCTTTGTTTGGTGGCGTTGGAAAACAGCTTTTAGGTGCATTACCACCAAAAAACATGATATTACATGTCTCTCCATTCCACCAGAGCTGTCGTCTCCATTAGAGAAAACACTAAGGTACATTAAAGTACACACTCGTTGGACAGTGACAACATATAGTCCTTGTCTTCTTCTTCTCATTATCACAGAAGAGAGGAAGCAACAGGATCAGGAAGAGAGAAAGCAGCTCCTACAAGAAATGTGTGACGGTGATAAAAAGGACTTCTCTGGGGGGAAGAACAGTTTAGAAGACATGAATAGCAATGACCTGGGAAATCTCATTGTTGATGACACAAACGGCATCATCTACTGTTACATTCCCAAGGTGAATTTTTTACTGAGCATTTCAAACCTGAACAGTGATTACGTCAGTGAACTGGCATAGGAACTCATGATTGATGTTAGCAATGAAACATTTCCATATGGTTATTATGACAACATTAACATGCTGACGTTATCATTTTGTTTGATATACCAATGTTCCTAATTGCTCTTGTTCTTATCCACAGGTGGCCTGTTCCAACTGGAAGAAGGTCATGTTTGTGCTGAAGCAGAAAGAGCCATATCAGGACCCCAAAACCATAACTTCGAGTGTCCATCACGCAACAAATCTCACTTATCTTAACAGGTCACCGAAAACTGAGATTAAGGTCAGTCCATGCCATGACCTCAACATTATTAGTAGATTCAGTTACAGTATAGAAAGGTTTACAGCATATCAATATAAACGAATTTGTTTACCACAGGCAAAGCTGAAGCACTACACCAAGTTCATGTTTGTCCGGGACCCGTTTGTCCGTCTCATCTCTGCCTACCGAAACAAAATCCAGCATTTTCAAAAGGACTTCTATGAAAACTATGTCCGACACATCTGGCTTCGCTATGGCAACCATACTGATGCACCAAACACAATAAAGGAGGCATCAGAATCAGTTGTGCACGTCTCATTTTACAACTTTATCCAATACCTGTTGGATCCACAGACGGAGAGGATGGTGCCCTTTGAACCCCACTGGAGGCAGATGTACCGTTTGTGCCACCCCTGCCTCATAAAGTACGGACATATTTGCCAGCAGGACATGCACTGTAACAAGAGACATCAAAACATGAATAATGTGAACAGTTCTCATTTAAATCAGTGTTCATAAATAACCGAATCCTCGCTTTGTTTTTCCTCTCAGGTATGATTTCATTGGACATCAGGAAACACTTCAGGAAGATGCTGAACAGCTGCTGAAGATTTTATACCTGCAAGACGACATAAAGTTCCCGCCTGCTTATAATAACGTGACTACTGCTGACTCTCTGTTGGACTGGTTCAGAACAGTGCCTCTAGAGGACAGGAGGAAGCTGTACACGCTCTATGAGAAAGACTACAGGCTGTTTGGCTACAGAAGGCCAAATGAATTACTTAATGGTTAAGATGAAGTCTAGACCAATTCACTCCCTGTGTAAACACAGAAACACAATAACCACACTGTTAACGACATCTGTTAAACTAACTGACACAAGGTACTATAGGCACTGTCTTTACTTAATGTCTCTGATTATACCACTGTGGACTCATTCGTTATGTCTCTAGTTTACCTGAACAGTGAACTCTAGAGTCATAGATATGCAGTGAGAAATGTCATTCTCAGCTGAATTTACACCCAGCATCAGGGTAATGTATATCTGTTGGAAAGGCCAGGGTTTGTGCATGCGCCCCTGTCATGATCTTAATTAATATTCATGAGTCACGTGCACAGTGAGTGGCAGGTAGTTTTTTCATGTTCCCGTGCACGAGTTAGTTAGTCAATTAGTGGAGTCAATTAGTGGAGACGTCCTGTCGGAGTTTCCTTTGTCCTGTGTGCGTGAATGACCACAATGTAAGGGATCCTGGCGAAATGTTAAATGTTTAGCCCCTATATTCCTGAGTATGATGTGTGAGATGATAGGTATAAGTCTTAGAGATCGTTATTTGTTTACTCATTTCCAGCTACGTTTCCTTGATTTCACGGCTTGACTTATACTGCGTAATTCCTGCCATTTTACCGTGCTCTTTGCTTTGTATGTCGGTTTAGCGTGATTTGGAGTGCAGTGTGCCATAAATCGGCCCTTTATTAGCAATTCGGCTTATAATCTTGCCGCAGAAGTTGGCTAGATTTTGTACGTATTTAAGTGGAGATGCTGGAATTTTCTATAGCCGATAGAGCTGCCTGTTTTACCGCTAGTTGCCGCTAGATGGCGACATTACCCCATGGTTTTAAAATATATTCTTTATCTGTATGTGTTAGTGCAGCAGTATAGTTTTAACTTAAAGATATTTCCTGCCTTTTTTCCTTTGTAGACCACACACCGACAAACAAGTGCCTTCGTTTACCTCCATTATTTAAATAAGTTGAAGACTAATCCAAGAGGATTTATTTGGAAATTACATTCAAGTGTACCCTGTGCTTTGCTGTGCTGCATTCACTGTATTCATTTAATTGAAGAAACCACCAGTAAACTCCCTTTTATTTCATATTGTGGTCCTGTGTTCTGATCGACACACCAAGGAGACAACCACGTATTTCCCCATCTCCTAATACAGTCCACCCTCTAGTTCCTGAGCTACGCCCATTCCAATAATATCCAATGCTTGTAAAGTAATAGCTGGGTAAAGTGAGAAGAACTTATTGACACCATGCTGAAATAAATGTTTCCAGACAGTTTGCATATAGTCAATAGCATCAGCTTTGCCGGGATATCACAGGATCTGTTGAATAAAACACAACACACATCAGCAGTGTTACATTCTATTGCCTGTATGGGCACAGTGCTTCAAAGTGCTGTGAAAGTTCAGAAAATCTGTTTTCCCCTGTCCATGAAAGCCTAAGTAGTACAGTGGACTGAAATAATATAACATTGCACAATAATGTAAAAAATAATTCTTCCCACTTTCTCCTAACAAAGTTTCCAGATTGTCTTAAATGGTGAAATCCTACTTACCTGCTGTGGAGGTATAGAGTGTCATGGTTGACGACAGCTTCTGCCTACTGCCCAACCAACAGCAAACTGCTCTCCTAACTGCTTCAGTTTCAGAGATGACAATAAATGAGACAGTGTCTCACTTTGTTTATCAAACCACCAGTTTGTACCATCCACAATATACAAGACTATAACTTGCACAAACACCTTTGTCGTCACCATCAAATTCTGGTGCTTGCTCTGGCAGACTTAATGCAGCATCCTCATTTACAGTCTCATACTATCTGGAAAGAACAATGTATCAGTTGCTGTTTTCAGTCTACTTTCAAGAAGCTTAGATAATGACATTCACAACTCTTCCTATGTTAGCTCAACAGTCAAACATGACACCGCAAACGTGCAAACATGTCAAACATTCACCGCATGTGAACTGAAGATTCCGATCCAAGTGGTTCTGTTTTAAGCCCGTCAGAATGACTGTACTAGTATGGAACAGAAATACATTAACAACAACTTTTTAAACTTTATTACAAAAGAATATGACAAAAACAATGTGTATTTATTTTGAAATCTCCACTCACAAACCGCTGTGTTTGGTAAGGTCAATTCAGCAAATGAATATTACATCCTTCTCTCACAGTAACAGTAACTGTGAACAGTAACACATCTGGACAGCTGTCTGTGTCTTGCTGTGCAGTGTCTTTATTCCTCACTGCCACTAATCTGACAGGTGAATTTGAGCCTATAATCTCCTTGACTTCCGTGGCAGATAAGGCAGGAACATCCGCGTCATTGTCGCTGTAGACCATGTGAAGGCTCTACTGCAGGAGTATTGCTCTTCAGTCCCTAACAGTAACTCTTTGAATGAAACCCAGGACTCAGCAGTCTGTGGCTCTGCAGTCCTGTGGTTGCTTTTGAATTTGTGTGGTGTCAGAGAGAGATACAGACAGACAGAGCAAGACGCTGAAGAATTCACAGTGCACTTTTTTGGTAGTGCTACTACGTGAAGAGGACGAGAGAGCAAACGACGACAGGAGTGAAGGGTAAAGACAATATGGCTTTTGTTCACACGTGGACATTTTGCCTTTGATTCTTTGCAACATCATGCTCACTTTCATGTCCACAGGTCCACTTCAGACTGCTTATATTTACAGTTTTATTTACACTGGATACATTTATTTCGCTGGGACTCTTATCTTGAGGGATTCAAAATTTGCAGTCAATCCAAACACTGTGGTATGTTTTACTTTCACAGTTCTCTTCATACATTTCTCCTTCATACCCCACTCTGTTTCTGTAAGTCTATGTAGCTGATCTTCATGTCACAGCTCCCTTTCAAAGGCATTTGGGAATAGCCATATTGCATTTCTCTCTGCAGTGTTCAATTTATTTGAAGGATGCACAATGATGCAGTCAACAAGATTCCTGTATCACGTTATTATATTGAACTTTCTTCACACCGCGCCAACGGTGCTGATGATTTAAACATGGGAAAGCTAGCGAGCTCCTCCTCTAGTCCTTTTATTCCTTCACCTAACCCATCCCCAAGCCCTTCATCCACCTCATCTCCCTCCCCCCGCTCAGGCCTCACCCTCTCCACCGTCCTTCCATCCAGCATATCTGCAGCTAAAATTTCTGAAGCAAACTTCAGCCCACTGCTACTTGTGTTGCAGTTCGGATATAAGGCACTCCCATGGCCATTGCTTGGGTTGCTGTGGCTAAGAGTGCCGCTGTAACTGTTACCATGGTGACCACCGTTACCCTGGTTGTTGAGGAGGGTAGTTGTTGTGCTTGTGGTTGCTGTCCCGTTCCTTTTTTCTGTGAGCCGGAATCCCTCAGACAGCAAGCTGGCACTGCTAGGGGACTGTGGAGTGGCTGAGGAGCCGAGTAAGTCCCGCCCCTTCCCAGATGACAGTGAATTATCTGGCAGCTGGTGGCCTTGGCGCCCAATGGTGCGACGCCGGGTAATGAAGTATAGTAGAAATACACCAAACACTAAACCTAGGCAGAAGAAAAAGATGTAGATGGCCAGGACGTGACGACTGCTGGCTGTTGCCACTGTTCCGACAGCACTGGGGCTTTCTAGTGTCAGATGATAGGCTGCTCTACGGCAGGGGCTGGGGTCTCTGGTACCTGGTCCCACCTCCTGAAAGAGAGAAACATAAAAGAAAAAAAGATTTATTTGAGCCGTTAGCTAAAGTTCACCTTGGTGTATTGTTAACTGACCAGTCTGTCAAGAGAAAAAGTGGTTTGGAGTAACATCCATGTTACAAATGATATTCAAGTTGTTTTGCTTTTGTACCTGGCATGTGCAAATGTATTTTCCCAGGCTTTCCTTTGCAACAGTCACCACCAAGTCAGACTGATATTGCTTAGTGAATCTGTGTGGTGGATGTTCCCAGCTACAGGGCCGAGGAGACAGCTGGACGCAAGGCAACAGGAGGCGCAAGCCGATGGAAACCTGCAGCTCTCTGATGGAAGGGGAACAATACCCTGGAGGAGAGAGCAAGCAGGGAGAAATGCAGTGAGTTTAATAACAAGGGACAAACACTTGGGAAAATATATTAGGTTTATTCCAGTTTTTTGAACTCAATAAAACATTAACATTTCCGGAAAGTAGCACTGTGATTGGCACAAATAACAATGGGTACACTTACCCTCCTTTACATCACATTTCCTCAGTGCATCCTCTACTGTATCATCTGGACTAGGCCTGCACTCACACACACACACACACACGCACGCACGCAGAGAGAGAGAGAGAGAGAGAGCCCCATGGTGAGACAGGACACAGCTGCATGATCTACATACTTTGCAGAAATGCACATTCCCTACCATCCACTCATAATAATAATCCAATGGCCCACAGATAGTGTACCCAAAGTGTACACTACATTACCCAAGACTTGACATTGGCTCAAATAACTTGGATTAGAATCAATTGTAAATTGTAAACAAAAAACATTTAAACATCTCTGTTACCTTTACTATGTTAATTTAGTGTTTTCACTAAAATATTTTTTTATTTTTTACAGGTTCTACTCAAGAAACATAGTTCCTAATTTAAGCTTTTCTAACCTTATGCAGCTGCTATATGATTTCAGATTTATTTCTTGAGATCTAGTTTGCTGAGATTTCCCCTGTTGTACTTACTGGGTTCCAGTGTCCCAGCAGGCTTCTTGCTTCTTGTTCCATACACAGCCCAGTTCCGTGGCTCTAGCACACACTTCGCAGGTGGGATACAAAACGCAGCCTTCAGCCTGGACACGACTTAGAGAGAGAGGGCTGCCCACTAAAGCTTGGCCCTGTAAACACAAACACATGCAATAACATTGACAATAACACTGACTGCAAATGCACTGTATGTGTAATGCATGTGTACAGATGCCTGCATTCTACCTTGTGTAGTAATATATTGTTAACAGGCTCATTGGAGGTGAAGAGGGGAATCTCCTGCAGTAAAGTGGCATTTTGACCAACTACCTCCACCTGGTGGAGCTCTCCACGGTCTGCAACACACATAACAACGTAAACAACATATCCAAATTTCCTTTTTTCCACTACATAATTTATTTTACTATATGTCATGATAAAATAAATACGTACTCACACAATTTAATGAAGTTAATACAATACTGATTGATTTCCAAAATATCAAGTATTTCCAGTAAGACATACAGACATACGTCTTGGTTCGATGTTTACAAAGTTAATCTGAATAAATTTTAGCTTTATCAGAATATTTTATCTTTCGTTTTAACAAGCCTCAATCTGTGTATCTCCTCACCTGTTCCAAGGTGCAGCACTACTCTTCTTGGCTCCACTATGATGCCTGTTCGGGTTACAGCCAGCTTAGTATATTTGATCCCCTTGCGGACCAGAAGGGGTGCGGCATTAACACTGTTCTCCATCAAAGGGTGGTCCCTCACGAACGTCAGCACCTTGTCTGGGAGTTTTAGGGATGACTCAAATCCCTCAGTCTTTAACACATTGTTCAAACACTAAAAATTGTAGGGAAAAAGGAAAATATGAGTTTTTTAGGTTTGGTAAATTATGGGGGTTACAAACACACGGGCACCTTGTTGCCCACAGGGACCATGTGAGGCGCCCGCGGGGCATGTTCTAAAAATAGCAGTAGTCATCATCACAGAGCACCGCCTAAAAATCATATTTAATCTAAATCATATTTAATTCAATCTATGTATTTAATGCGACTTGTGAGTATTTTTACCCTCCAAAATAAATACAAATATGTCAGACAAACAAAAGAGAACTTATTATTTTCAGAGAGATTGGAGTAAAACAGGTTTTTTTTTTACAACAGTGAAAGACGAGTGCACTTGTCTCATTTGCGGGGGACTGTAGCGACAGTAGAACGGCACAATGACTGTACAAATTAACAGTTACAGTGGAACCTGGGATCAGGAAAACAATTAATTCATGATCTCGGTGATTAACTTTCTCGGCAGCCGTAATGATGGATAAAACAATAATACATGACAAAGTGCACCGAACAATACTACCACAACGTGAGCGCAAGCACAACTGACACGCATCTCACATGGAGAAGCGTCTGTCAGCAGCTGCGACTCTGTACTGGCGTCTGTTCGTACTGAACCGAAACTGTGTTCCTTATCCCAGTCCAAATTTATTTGTAGACCGATTTGTTTGCAGTCAGTGGTGTTTGTGATTCTAGGTTCCACTGTAATTAGTAGAAAAAAGCTGTAAGTTTGAACAAATTGCTACAAATGTGCTCATTCGTACAAAACTGTCAATACATTTTACAAAATACACTGACTTTGAAACTGATTAAGATTAATAAAAAATAAATAACGTCTTATGTTTAAATATATATTTGTTTCCTATTACGGTAAGTCATTATTGATAATTATTGTGAGGAATCCTTAAAATTAACGTGATCAGACATATATGATCACATATATGTATTATTAATAATATCATTAAAGGACAACTTTTAGTCCTTTGTATTACTCGGGACCCCTGAAGTAGCTCATAGTTTCGAACTGGTTGGTGACCCCTGGTATAATGGAACAACAGGCATTACAAGGTCGTAGTAGAAAAGATATGATGACAGTTTAGTACCTGGCCAGGTCTTGGTGTGGGGACAGGTTCTGGGTTGATCCAGTTCTCACAGGTCTTTTTCAGCTCTTTAAAGGGACCATCCATCACTTTGCTGATGTCAGACAAACTGAAAACGCACACTGCTGACGACTCCTCACGTTCCCTATTAAAAATAAAACTGTGGTTAATATGATTTTGACACTTTCAATACTTTAAGAGTTCATTTATTAAAAAGGTGTTGTATTGAATGACCACTTCAGTGTTCAAATGGGATTATTTTGTTTCTTACCAGGTTGTGTGAAGATTGAATCTTTTTAAAAAACTAAACCAAATATTGGTTTTCAGCCTCATAATGAATGAACAAACACAACACAAATAAGCATGTTTGACCAAAAACAATAAACTATTTCCAGAAGTATCAAAGGATAGTTCTTTCCTATGCTAAAGCAGAAATTACAGTTATAATATTTTCAACACATCTTCCTATGTTATAGCTCAAAAGATCAGTATTTTGTTAACAGGTTCACAAGATCAAAGTCACTTCTAGTGATGGACCACAAAGTGCTGTTCGCACACAAAACCCCTCCTCTCTCATATTTTAGAGCTGGAACAGTTTCTTGCAATGACTGACATAGAATAAAAACTAACAACTGAACTGACAATGTTAATTAATGAAAATTAAAGACAGAGGCTGTGGTTTGTGCCTCACCCTGCTTTGTGTCTCAGCTTACCACTGGGAGGTGAAGAGTCCGTAGAAGTGTGTGCTGCTGGGGTCGCCTTGTGTGTGTTGCATGGTGAAGACATCAGTCAGGATGTTGTAGCGTTGACCGCTGGGTTTGTCTTCACACACCAACTGGGCCTTGAGGAAGGTGGTCCAGCGTCGCTGCAGAGTCTTCATCCCTCCCACATCGGACTGAGCAGACAGGTGTAGAGAGAGACGTCCAGTGTTCAGTCAAGTCAAATGATTTAGTAACTTGTGCAATCAAAACATTGTGTTACCTTGCAGACCCGTGCCACCCTGGGAACTTTGACTTTGGTGTAGAAGTCATACTCTTTGGCTACCTCAGTGAAGAAGAAGTAGATTTTATCATCATCTCCGGTTGGGTTGCTCTCTGCAGACTGCTGTATGAAGGCTGAGCTTACAAACTCTGGGTCTGTGGTAAAAAAACAAACAAACAAAAAAAACCACATACAATTTATTCCTGCGGCCTAAGAAAAATATGACCAAAGAAATGCCAGTGAAAGTGTATGAGAGTATGTGTGCGTCTCACCACTGAGCCAGTTGATGGATCGTTCAGTTCGGATTCGCTCCTGCTCAGGGCCTGTTGCCCTGGAGATGTCAAACAGTGTTCCCAGGAAGTTACTGGTGGCTGCTGTGTACAAGGTACCACCTAGAAAAACAACACCACAACACAACAAGTAAATTTTAAAGTGCACCCTAACATCCTAAATATAATAACTTAGGTTTGGTTGACAATTGATTGAGAAGGCAACAAACAACCCTTCATTGTTGTTACCTGCCATAACAGCTGTGTAATGCTGACTGGGCTCAAAGGGACACTTGCCCTTCCCTGTCTCCATCTTCACTCCTCCTTCCTCAGTTTTCTCCAGGGAGAAGGAGGAGACCTCCTTCAGGACAACAGGAAAAAAGTAGGAGAATTTAGTGTGCAACAATTAACAATTAATTAATTAATTATTACATATAAATGTACTTACTATGTATGTTTATTAATGTATTCAAATTACAAATTTTGAAATTATTCACAGTGGGAAAAATAAAATTAGGCTATCAGTGCTGCATATAACAATGTTATAATTTAATGTGATTATGTTGGTACTCAAAGCACCTTCTTGAAAATTTCACTCATGACAAAACATCAAAGAGGTTTTATTTGTTGACTTGCACTTGCACTTGTACACACAAACACACACACACACGCACACGCACACGCACACGCACACACGCACACACACACACACACACACACACACACACACACACTAACCAGGAAGGCACATTGGGGGTCGAAGGCATAGGTGCCACACACATAGATGCGTCCCTCCTCCATGAACTCAAGCAGTCGGATGTAGTTATGGCAGTCCACCTGCAGAGGGGCACGTACACAAAGCAATACAGACATGTGGACATCCACGTTCAAATATGGTGACTGAAAATGTGTTTTTTGTTCATTTGTCTCTATTTACTACATTTTGGTTTAGATAATCAAAGGTCCTCAGGGTTGTATATAGGGTATTGAACCAGAATTGTGTGGTTCCAGCCATAAACCAAAGAAATTTCAACTTGCACTGGTAGAGATCACCCTTACTTTCTCTCTCTCTCTCTCTCTCTCTCTCTCTCTCTCTCTCACAGACACAGACACGGACACAGACACAGTGCATTCACTCTAGGTGTTTACATGACGCTGCCGTTTTTTGTTAATCCTGCCTTTATAAACATATTCTGTCAGGAGCTATTATGGTAATAACTCCACATAGTCACCTCCAAGTTATGAAATAATGACAAGGCTAATTTTCAGCAGGATTGTGTATGTGTAAGTCTTTGGATGGCATCCTGATGACCTCAACGCCTGAGTCACCGTCTCCACAGGGGCCTGATCTGCTCTGATGCCCAGATCATGTCACCCAAATCAGCCCAGTCACCAGCCCTCACAGTGGTAAAGTGCCACATGAGAGAGAGAGAGAGAGAGGGTCAAGGAGAAAGATGTTTGACCAAATTTTACTGAGTCATTTCTGTGTAGTGTCAGCTCGTAAAAGTCATTCTAGACCCTGCTTTTTGATGCTCTAGTTCAGCCTGGTACTTTTCACAGAACTGTTCTTCAGTGAGGCCAGAAGACAAAAATGTAGCTTCTATATACTGTTAGTTTACTGTAAGCAGTGTGTCCTGTTGCACTCAAGTGTGAGTGTATGGTACGCTCTATTTAATCAGTTTCCACAGACAGATACTGGACATCTCCATACACCCATTTCCATAAACACACACACGCACGCACGCACACACACGCACACACATCCGTGAAGAGATCCTGGCATCCGATGGCTAACAGCAAGGGGCCATGACACACACACTTACAAAATGCATGCTGAAACACAAAATACAGGCCCATAAAATTACACTAATATCTGAGGCAACATAATCAAATAAATTGGGAGATATTACTATACAGCACTGTACAAATGTAGGGATATGATTTTATTGTTTTTCATGGCAACTAAATCTTTCCAAGCCTTTATCCAATCTACTTGTGAAAACGTTCAGTAATTTTAGTGACAACAATAAGACAAAGAATTGAATAATCATTGAAAAGTAATTGGAATCAAAATGAAGCCAGCTATAATAAAGCAATAATAAATATTACAGGCTCACTGTAAAGGCACCCCTGTGTAAAAACAAGCCTTTCTCGATAATTGTAATTGTTTGTTTTTATTGGTTTTATTGGCTCTTGTGTTTCCCAGGATATACAGTATGTGTGCGTTACTGTGCAGCATCATTACAATAGGATTAGCTTAAAAAATCTCCCTACTCCACAGGCTTTAATTGGTGTTGGCTGCACATTTCACACAGCTTGATGAATTATGAATTTGTACAGTGCTTGTTTTTGGATCAATTACAGCCAGTTATGCTGTGGCAAATAGATGCTGAGCTGAATTAGGCGGGTACGGACACACACACCCCCACACGCACACACACAGAGCTCTCACCTCTGTCTTTCCCTTTGCAACACAGGACCTTCTCTTCTCCTCCGGCACATCCCAAGTTATCTGGACCAAATGAAAAGTAAGCATCATCTGATTAGTGGAAACTGCTGTAATATTACAGCACTGGCCCTGATCCCTTTCATTTCTGAAACTTAATAATTGAGGGGATTAACCATAATTTTCAGTTCATGAATTATTAACACTGTTTTTATCTATGTGATAAGTATAATGACGTTGCAATGAGTTGCCAGATGCATAATTTCTGGAACACTGTTTATTATGGTTATAGCTAGTTGTGTGACCTCCCTCTCACTATAAAATACACACAAATACAGTCCACCTACAGTGCGTGGTGGTTTGTCCAGTTGATCGATGTCCACTGACAGTATGGCATCTCTGGCACCCAGGAACAAGATGCCTGATGAGTGGTGCAGCAGGAAGGTGCTAAAGTTGGTCACACCCCCAAACCTCTTTGGCTCTAGAATGACATCTGTGAGAGAGAAAAAAAGAGAGGAAGATGTGAGTTTTTTATCCTATCATTCCATAATAATATGTCAATCACACGATTCAAAGAGATACAATCAGAAAGCTGCATGGAGCTGTAATATAAAATATTAGGGATGAGACTGTAAAAGAAAGGTGATGATTCTGTTTATAGCATGTGGGAGCAAACGGTTGACAGGATTAAAAATATATGTATATCAAGCAACAGATTCCAAGCAAGAGGTTTAAAGAGATGAGTAATGAGGGGGTGGAGGAATGGGAGAAGGGCAGAGAGATGATAGTAACCCATGGTTCACCCTGCCCACTTACACATTTACAGCAACAGATTGACTCCTTTAATCCACCAGTCGACATCTTTAGCATTCTTACACTGTTTGTTTTATATTTTTACACATTTAATTTCTTCTCCATCATATCCACAACCAGCACTGACTTCCTTTCCCCAATTCAATTTTTATGACTTTAAAACATCCTCCCACATTTCTGTCCATTTTTTTTCTTTTGCATATTACTGCCTAGATACTAAAATCCACTGCTTGGGAGAAATACAACAAATAAATTATGCACAAACATGATTTATGATAAATATAACACATAAACCAAATCCAGAAGTGTTCATGTTGTGTGCATCCCAGCTTTTGTCTTCTCACTCCCTCACCCTCCTACAGACACTGTTGACATTTTCTATCATCTCCATATCAGGACAAAACATATGTGTCTATGTCTGCATATGTGTGTACATGTCCCAGCTGCTGGGAAGGAAGAGCACAGCTGTGAACTGAACTTCTCTGTAGTGCTGGTGGGAGAGTGTGCGCTGAGGCTGCCTGTGTGTGTGTGTGTGTGTGTGTGTGTGTGTGTGTGTGTTTTTACAGACAGTCTGCTCTCCAGTGAAAGTGGAACCACTGGTTGATGTCTGAGTTGCACTGCACCTGAATCTAACAGCCTCAGTCTCAGCACCGACAACAATGACAGAAAAACGCTGTGCCAAAGATGAATTAATCTGATTACTTAACAACAGCAAGTGAAAAACGTCTTAAATATGACTCCGTAGCTTTTTTTAACTCACTGTACTTTACTGTACACTGCATTATTTAACAATTAAAGAAACATGACGACAACAAAAGGCATACACCCATGTCTCCAATAATTACAGGATACAGAACCACACATAAATACTGTACAAACACAAACTCATGCAATAATCTGCTTGATGTAAGACAATCAGTACCAACATGAAAACATAATTGAAAGAACATTTATGTACACATATGTTTAAGATGATCACTAAACAGACAAACAATTACAACACTAACCATACTGTAAAGAGAAAATATTTGGACAATTACAAATATAATTTGGAGGCACATGGCGCCATGGATGATGGGAGTAAAAAAACCTTGTCAGGAAGTTCTGATAAGTGGCACTGAAGTAGCGTGGACATGGTTTTCCACTTAGAGCCTGTTTGTGCTGTTCTGTGAGATGAAATAGGAGCCAAATATACTGACATCTGACTGTAACTGAACCACAGACAAGCCCCTCCTTGCCACTCAAAACTCCTCACATCCACATCCAGTCAGTGTGTGTCTGTCACAACACTTCACATGAATGTCATTTCTCATTGACTAAGAAGCCATCTGCTCAGCTGAAAGCCTCCACGCAGTCAAATAGCAAGGAAGCGCTGATTTAGAGTGATTAAAAGACAATAATATCTAAGACCCCAAGTTGTATTCTCTCATCATCTGCTTTTCATAATTTTGTCACTTTGCTTTATCCTGTCTGTCATCACCCTGCTGTGTCACATAACCAAAAGATATCCCTTCCTAACCCCCCCCCCTCTCTCGTGCACACGCACGCACACACACACACACACACATATGCGTACATGCGTACACACACACACACACACACACACACACACACACACACACACACACACACACAGAGCAAATCAGACATGAGCATAAGTGACATAGGCCAAAGGCAAGGTCTGGGAAGATGTCCTTGTAAACTGGTCCTCACCGGCTGAGCAGGGCATGACACACACAAACCCTTACATTCTACACACACACACACACACAAACACACAACACGGACATGGTGACACCACCTGCTGTGCACCCTAATGTAGAGAAATGATTCCTAGAGCTACACCATCTGCCAGCCGCACAAGCGCGCACACACACACCTACAAATCCAGCCACACGCCTGACGCATGGCATCATATTTATTTTTTTCCTTTTTGTATTTTATCTACAACTAGCTGCACTGTAGGTTTGATCAGTGCCTCCACCTTAACAACAGGAGCCTGAATCTCACCATGTACGTATATGGTTTCCATTTGTGTATGTGTGGTGTAAGCATTATTTAAGGGACACATGTTCCAACAAAATACAGCAATAGAGCAAGGTATATACATTTTTAAATATATGCACTGTGCTCTAGTTAAACCACGTTTAATCACTCTAACTGTTTCTGTAAGTATCATTATAAGTGTATTTACATGTGTACATACTCCACAAAGAATTTCCACATGGTTAGATTATGCATATATGTACACAAAAATGCACAGTTTACAGTTTTTTTCACTTTGATTCATAGAGGAAATTTTCCTTACAAACTATTCATTTATTTAAATCTGCATTCATTCATTATTTGGCCACATGGGGGCATCCAATATACCGTAAAACAAACAAAAGCTGTAACATTAACCTCTGTGCTGGCAGCTATTCAGGCAAATAGTTGCCAATATTACACACTGAGCAGAGAATCTTAAACTTTAACCTTAATATTAATTTAATGTTTCAACTGTCAACTCTGTAAATGTAAGTATGATATTCAAGCTCCTTCAGCTCAGCTTTGCTTGTCACTGCTTCCTCAGGAATACACAGTATTAAGTGGTTTAATGCTCCACTGGCTCCACCATTGGCTGTCTGCTATAAGTAGACTTGCACTTGTTTTATTAGGGCTTTTTCATGGAAAACAGCTGCCTGTTGTGAGTGGAAGCAACACTGAGGAGCACAGTGAGGCACTAATGAACAGTGAAGTTGTTCTGTAAGACAAACTGCAGTGTTTGAAGACTCATCACTACATTCACCTTACACATATCGATTTTATCAGTTATTAATAGAATTTTTTTTTAATTGGGACCATTTCCATCTTGTCTGGATACACAGAAGTGACAAATACAGCATAGGGAACTAAATACTGCGATGTAATGTGGATTAAACTAGGACAATAATAGAAATAGAAAATAGAAAATAAAGGCTTAACCAGGAAATGATGATTTATACATTTAGAGTACCAAATAATGTGCCTGGAAAAACTGGTGACCTAATAGGTGTTGAAATAAAAATCACACCTCAGGTATAATTTTAAAAAAATGACTGGTGAGAGTATAAATGAATAAGTAGTCCTAAAATACAAAATCCTCCCCCCTGCCATGAATCATGCATTCATTATACATTAAACATGACTGAGAGGCAGCCAGGGAGAGAGACCAACTCTCTGTGTGTGTGTGTGTGTGTGTGTGTGTGTGTGTGTGTGGTATGTCCATTAAGGGTTTAATAAACTGCCGTTTGCTCCTGGGGACTAAGCCTCGTCTTAGGCTGCAGGGCATTGTGGGTTTGGATCAACCAGGAAGTGATAAATTATACACCTCCCTCCTTCTCCTGTCAATCAAATCTGACAGCATGAGGAGAAATGATGAGGACCACTCATGCTCCTGCCCCCACAGTTCTCAAACACACACACACACACACACACACACACACACACACACACACACACACACACACACACACACACACATACGGTGAGACAGGACACAGCTGCAAGATCTACATACTTTGCAGAAATGCACATTCATATCCCTGTCATCCACTCAGTGCCATTTTCCAGCTGCTCTTTTCTCTGAATTGTTCTGCAGCAGTCAGGGGCCAACATACTCTACGGGTTAAAGGAACACACCAGCTTTTAGCAAACTGTCCAATTAGACAGCATTGTCATTAGCAAAATCCTGGCCTACATGCTCATACTTCAGCTTGCTTTCTGATGAGCAACAGCATACATCTTCCATCATACAAAAGGACAAAGCCCTCATGTCATATATACAAAGCTGTAAAGATTAAATGTGTTTTTTGATTGACAGGATTGCATCAGTATTTTAGCACATACTCATAGGAGACTGGAGAGTGGTTCGCACTTTCAGGTGGTCACATAAACAACACCAAATGACCCTGACACACTACGTTGACCTCTTCATTGAGGTTCACCTTCATGGGGGCATCAACACACACTCACATCCGCATGTGCTCGCAAAATTTCTCTGGGAAGTGAGGGATCGTCAGGCATCAAGAGCAAAGGTTGATAGAGCAGGAGAAGAGGGTGAGACTGAAGAAGATGCAGGAGGAAGGAAAGAAAGCAACAGAGAGGAAATGATACAAGCACAGAGAGGGTGAGCAACGAAGGAGAGACAGGTTGAAGAGAGGTCCAAGATTGCAGTGGCTGAATGCCCACTTTCTCATTTAATGCTCTGCTACTTTTCTTCTTCTGCTTATTTTTTATTCTCTGTTTCCTTTTTAGGTGTGTGGCTGTGTGCAGCTGTGTTTGTTTATTTTTGGATGAATAAAGATGAATGAATGATGACACTAAAAAATCCTCTGTGTGAAAGGACATAGCTGTACCTTCATTTCTCACATCTCCTTGCTCCTAGTTTCCAACCTCCCACTACCTCTTTTTCTCTATTTCTCTCTCTCTGGCTCTCGGTGATAAGCTGCAGCACTACTAATCAGGCTTGCCCTAAATTCACCCATGCCCTGCAGGATTATCATGTGCACCAGTGACTGTCTGTGTGTATGTGCACGCATGGATGTGTGTGCATGAGTGTATTGGTTTAAAAGCTGTATGCCTGCAGCATTCACTAGCCCTCACACAGAAGGTGTGTGTACATAAGTCCAGTGTGTGTGTGTGTGTGTGTGAGAGAGAGAGAGAGAGGGAGAGAGATTTTATTGTGAATGAGCCACTGAGTCAACACACTCCTGTTATTTTGATCTTACAATAGGATTGTAATGTTGGTTGTATAAGATCCTAAATATTTATACAATATTATTGAGTATACAATTTTATAAGAAGATGGATTATAAAAGTCTGTTAACATTTTAAACCTTGTGTTATTATTAGGTTATAATGAAGGGAAATAGTTTCAACACAAGTAACTACAAGTTAATCTTTGTGACATGTATAGTACAGTCATACCTTTCCCACAAAGACACAGTCACAACAACACACTCATCGGCCTCACCGTGTTTAGGTTCTGGCTAGTAAACTGAGACTAAACAGTGAGAGAAGCTGAGTCTCTAAAGCCAAATGAAAGTAGGATCCACCACAACATCTGCCATTTACAAAGAGCTGTTCTGAACTTTTGCTCTTATCTTTAAAAAATTGACAAAAACAGAGTGTAGCTTTAGTATGGACTTTATGAGCAGCATTATGAGTATATTTTTCCTTTTCAAATTTTTTCATTTGAAATGTAGTAATCTCTGAGAAACCTTTGTTTCCTATTATCACATTAATGATCTCAAGACACTCAGACACTCAGAAACCTTCAACTTGAACTTGACCTCGCTTTAGAGGGATAAATAAAAAAATGTATCCAGTGGGATCAACCATGCAGATGGCATTTTAAGTGCGGCAAGCTTGTTAATAGGTTTACAGTGGTAGAGGGGCTTATCTTTTCTGACTGAATTAATGAAGACTGACTTTGTGTTATGGTTTCAGTTGTGTAGTTTTGTTGTAGACATTTCCCTTAGGGTACAAGACAGGAACCAAAACAGACAAAAATACACACGAACACACGCACATGCTTTTCACTTGATGTGTTTGGTTGGTTGCTCATCTGAGCCAGTACAGACTGCGTCACAAGAAAGAAGCCGGTTTACGACCGCTACACTATGTACGTGTGACTGCATATACAATAGTGCAGTATACAGGACTTTATGTTCATTGTGCAAGTGGAAAAAATGTTCCCACTGCACAGACAACCACACAGAGACCCCACACATTTCTCATTAAACGAAGAGAAACCACAGAGTTCTTGCAAACAGGACTGCTTCCAAATGCAAGTGCTGAAGCAACAGCTGGTCAGTGTCACATGCATGTCAGTGATGACCTCAGTGGCCACAAGCCAAAGGTCACGGTTGACGTGCTGTTTCAGATCAATAATACTGAAACCCATATGCACACACTCCAACATGCATGCAGTCCTGCTGTGCTAAAACCCAGAGACTCTGCAGAGATAACACCAATGGTGGTTTTGACTGACTGTTCAAATGAAGACTAAAAAGGGTAGTGAGTGTGACGGTGTGTGTCATTAGAAAAAAACCCAATGACTCGACGGAAGTGTGGACACAAAGGTTTAATATTTAACTAAGTTAATTTCCTGTCCAGTGAGACAATGAGCAGTACTGAGGCAACAACACAGCTGCTTTACTCCCTTTCACCTCCACACAGAGACTCGTCTCTGTGTGGAGGTGAGTCTTCCTGCTGTCTCAGTGGATTTCCCCAAATGCTCTGCACAAATCAACACATAACCAGTTACTATTATTAGTAATAATAAATGATACTGACACGAATACTCAACAACAAACACATATCAAGATTATGAGACTGATTCAATAAAGAAAAAGCAAAACAGGAGTCAGTGGAGGAGACTTTGGCATGAGAGCAAGTTTAGGCAGCAAGCTATTAGCTTGTCCATTAGTGGGCCAGATCTTAATTGAGGGAATAGGGATAGGAGACTGAGCAAATCAATAAGAGATACATCAATTAACTGCCTGATGACCTAGATGGTTGAGAGGAGAGGAGATCTCTAGCAACACAGCAACAATTCACCATTATCTCCTCTTCTCCTGTCCTTTCCTCCCACATTCAACTCTGGACATCATCCACCCTGCCCTCTTTATTTCTGTCCTCATGATTACATCACTTGTGCCTTAGGGCAAGTAGCAAAGGTTAAAGGTCATGTTAATAATAGTAATTTGATTGAGTCTCAGATAGAAGCAAAAAGGATGAGAAGAGCGGAAAGGAGTGGGCTGTGGAGGTGTTAAGAGGTAAGGAGGGTTGTTTCAACATCATCACAAATGACTAATGACTAACAGTTAATGATAAATTAGTGTGTGACAACGTTTTCCTACTCCTCCTTTCCTTAAAATGAAATGAAATGAAATAAATAAATAAAAAAAAACAGAGGTACATTGGTCCTGCACATGTGTAATTAAGAGACAAAAAAGGTCTACCTCTCATCTGTTTAAAATATGGCTTCAATCCACACAGCCAGCAGGGGTGGCCGCAGAAACACACACACACACACACATGCACACATGCTAGGTGACTTCACATCCTAGACACCACAACCTAACACTGTAATCACACTAACACACTACTGAATGATTTCAATAACATGCTGCTTCCACATTTGTTTCCATGCATCACATGACATCTTAAAAACTCTATTACCACACATGAAGGTATTTTTCACATCCAGTAACAAGGTTTGTTAGAATTTCACTTCTAAAAAATTCCCACAAGCTGTGGAAAACGATTGTCACAGCACAGTATGACAGTATATAACTGAGGTTTACTGACTTTTCATTAATGCAAAGAAACACAGCACCAGAGCCAAGTGTGTAAACAACAGGCTTACCACTTGGGCACTGAACTAGAGCACTGTATGTCAATCATCAGATGCAATTAGTATTGCATGCAATTTGGATGTATGCCCAAAAGATACTGGCACAACAACGCTCTGTATTAAATTTGATTGATTCATTGTACTGTTGCCTACATAACATCTATTGTGCTCATGATGTCTGAGTCTGGGTGAAGAACAGGGAGGCCACTGTGCTAAAGTCAGGAACAGAGGCCACAGATCAAAGCACGAACAGTTAACTACTGGAAAATGACTAACTGTAATAGGGGGGGTTTTTGGAGCGGGCCTCAATACATTGCTTCTTATAGCCTATAAGTCTTTCTCATTCCCTCTGTCTTCGCTGCCAGGCTTTGCTCCAGGTACAGCAGTTGATGCTCCTCATAGATCCATGAGCTGCTTCTTCCACTTTGTCCCAGGAAAGCTTAACCTGAGTGGGAATAGCCCTCGCTGTGGTCCTCACTCTTCTCCTTTCAGTTTTATTCACTGTGCAGAACAATGACTGTATTGTCAGTGAGACACAAGTGCACTGTAGAGTCCAGGCTGCAACCTCACTACTGTCAGTCCCAGCCAAAAACATTGGAGCACACACCTCTCCATGAAGCAGTCAGTGTATTTAGTTCCACTCCAGCAGTTCTCACCAGACACTGACACAAACATGACACCCTCTTTGACCTGTGACCTCTTTCCTCACTCAGCCTCAGCCTTTCACACACTTTTAGCTCAACAGGCACTGATAACACTTTGAAAGTGGTATCATTGTATGTGTGTTTTTGGCGAGAGAGAGAGAAAGAGAGAGAGAGAGCGAGGGGCCATGTATTGATGAGGAACAACAGAAACCTAGTTCTGATTGTGAAGTTTTGTGTATTTATGTATTGGTACTGATATGATCAACACATTTGAACCCAATACAAATAATTTGGAAATAATGTATTGTTGGTTGAGTATCAGTTTTTATTGTTTATTGTATTTAATATTGCTTAATTGATGTGTTATATTATTATTTAAAAAGAGGTCATACCAATGCTACGCACAAAATCGCTATTCAAACACCTTTAAACATAACTGCTGCATTATTGACTAACTAGTTTAACATTTCAAAATATTGTATCAATTAGTCTTTAAAATTACTGAATTGAATAGCTTTCATTCTTTGGACTGATAAAGACAATCATGAAAATAGCAAATAAACATGTGGTTTCTGTTGTTCCTCATCAATACATGGCCCCTCGCTCTCTCTCTCTCTTTCTCTCTCTCTCGCCAAAAACACACATACAATGATACCACTTTCAAAGTGTTATCAGTGCCTGTTGAGCTAAAAGTGTGTGAAAGGCTGAGGCTGAGTGAGGAAAGAGGTCACAGGTCAAAGAGGGTGTCATGTTTGTGTCAGTGTCTGGTGAGAACTGCTGGAGTGGAACTAAATACACTGACTGCTTCATGGAGAGGTGTGTGCTCCAATGTTTTTGGCTGGGACTGACAGTAGTGAGGTTGCAGCCTGGACTCTACAGTGCACTTGTGTCTCACTGACAATACAGTCATTGTTCTGCACAGTGAATAAAACTGAAAGGAGAAGAGTGAGGACCACAGCGAGGGCTATTCCCACTCAGGTTAAGCTTTCCTGGGACAAAGTGGAAGAAGCAGCTCATGGATCTATGAGGAGCATCAACTGCTGTACCTGGAGCAAAGCCTGGCAGCGAAGACAGAGGGAATGAGAAAGACTTATAGGCTATAAGAAGCAATGTATTGAGGCCCGCTCCAAAAACCCCCCCTATTACAGTTAGTCATTTTCCAGTAGTTAACTGTTCGTGCTTTGATCTGTGGCCTCTGTTCCTGACTTTAGCACAGTGGCCTCCCTGTTCTTCACCCAGACTCAGACATCATGAGCACAATAGATGTTATGTAGGCAACAGTACAATGAATCAATCAAATTTAATACAGAGCGTTGTAAACAATAAAAACTGATACTCAACCAACAATACATTATTTCCAAATTATTTGTATTGGGTTCAAATGTGTTGATCATATCAGTACCAATACATAAATACTTACACAAAACTTCACAATCAGAACTAGGTTTTGTTTGAACATCATACATCATACGTAAAATGGTATGGTAAAATATGTGGACTTATATTCTGAATTCTAAAAATCTATATTGATCAACACAAAAACAATACAGATTGATTTTCTTCTTCTTTCTCACTTTATGGACCAATAAGGCATGAGCAGGGTGACCCTAGAGAGACTAAAAGTGCAAGGTGGGCAGATACAGCACTGCAGTGAAACCACAGCCATTTTCAAAGCTCCCTCTTATAGAAAGGGCTGTGGTGTGTGTGGTGCGTACGTGCATGCGTGCGTACGTGCATGCGTGCGAGATATATCACAGTAAAGGTTGGCAGGTTAAGTGCTCCGTTCATACAAAATGGGTGCCAAGGGTCCCTGTATGTCTGCAGAGCTGATAGCTTTATCTGTCCTGCAGGCAACTCTCAGGATCAAGAGCTCAAACTGAAAGAGCAGATGGTGGATTGAGCACCACTCAACGCTATTCACTGCTACTAGATTCTTTTACCTGAACAAGTTCAATTACAACTAAAATCCATGACCAGGAGTAGGGAGGCGAGAATAACCAGTAACCACCACCCCGATGAAGGATGCTTTAGTAGAATGTGACTTACATAACCGGTATGAATAATGCATTGTTTGTTTCGAAAATGTTACCTTCCCTAAAACTTAATGACACGCAGCCTTTAAATCATCTGGATATCCAGTGCTCATAAGAAATTATATTTTTGCTGGATTTTCATGAGCAAAAATGTATAATTTTAATATATAAATCACTGACCTCTGATTAAAGCATATTAAAAACTCATCAGGCTGATGCATTAGGAGATTGAAGACGTCCCAAAGACAAAAATGTAAAAAAAAAAAAAAGCTATGTTGCATGAGAATAAGTTAGGGTATGGAGAGTTAATGTATTATCTGTGACCGTGCCACTTTGTCTGCCCTTGGGATTTGTTGTTGTGCTGAGTGAGTTATGAGCCACACCTCTTACACACACACAGTCACGCATGAATAAAACATTGGTTAAAAGACATGAGGGTGTGGGTATGTGTGTGTCTTATGTCACAAACAATAGATGAGCACAGAGTCATAAGAAATGAACGGCTTCATGTGTCTGTCACGTACTGTCCACTCTATCTGTTCTTTGTCTGCCATGGTGGAAGGTACTACATCAGTACTGCATCAAAGTGCTAGTTTGATCTCAACCCAGATCATCAACACTGGCGCGTTTAAAACAGTGGTAAACAATTGTTTTGAGATGAAAATCATCCCCGTCCAGACATGTGCTTTAGCTGCATATCAGAAATATCTTTTCTCTAAACAAACACAACTGAAAAAGCACATCACAGAATCATTTGCCAATCACAACATAACAGCATTGCTCAAAATGGGGACAAAAATAGCGCAACTAGAAAATGCAAACTATATGCTAACTAAAATATTCAAAAAGGAAGTTTCCAAACATTATGTTAGTGCACAAGAGTACGCACATCAACATCATACACATCAACAGATGTGGCTGTTGGCTGTTGTAAGTGCAGGTGACAGAAATGACTATATTTGAGGAGCCATTTTCTTCCTAAGAAGGTAACCTTAGACAGGTGAGAAAAGCAACGTATTGTTATGGAACACACACAAATGCAACACAAACACACACACACACATTCAAGCTCCATACACACACCAGTAGGTTCCACTGAAAAGATAAACATTGAGCATGACGTTTTCCTGACCAGAAATCTCTGATGATAAAGACAGTCAGAGCATTTTGACCCAGAAGAGGAGGGAGGGAATTAAAGGGTAAGGCAGATTGTTACAGTGATGCAAGGTTAGAGGTGACACAAAGTTCAGCCTACAAGCAGTCACTGCTAAGCAGCTCAGTGATGATGAGCAGATGTTTTCCCTTTTTAAATATGAAAAATATGCTATTGTGTTGGATCCATACTATTGATAAGTATACTATTCTCTGCTGCTCTTAATTATGACGCTAATTTTCTTACCCAGTCAACATTTTGAGTTTTGATTAACATTCTCATTCTTTTGATTTTTGTTTCTGACTGCAACAAAAGCTTCAGCAAACAGTCATTCATTAACTGTACATAAGTAAATAATGAACTGAGGACATAACAGTTCAAGATGCAAACCTTAACTGAACCTAGTCATACCATTACTGTAAATCGATACATTAACATGATCTCTGCCTCACTGATTTAACTAATGCCTGACCAGAAATCAATACTTTTCACTGAAGGTAGATGAGGAGCAAGGGGGATTTATTGCCTGTGTCCACTGCACATGCTCAGTGTGTTTCCACTCTCAAATAATTGTTGTGTATTTTTAAGGCCAGACAGTGAGCTGGATAATACCAGACACTCTGTCTCCAACATCCTTTTAGGACATGCCTGCTTTAGCCTTTTCACTGATGTGTGTGCACGCACACACGCACACGCGCGCGCGCACGCGCACACACACACACACACATACAAACAAACAAATCCTGCATTTGCCTGCAGGGTCAAGATGATGTAGGTTTGACATTTACAAAATATCACTTGTAGAGAGGAAGTGAAAAAAGCAGCAAACCACCTTTATACCATATTAACACAAAGCGATGTTTCAGATGGATGTTTCGTTTCACCTGTCAAACTGGTGTACTGTATCAGTGAAGACCACATTACCCATAAGCTACTTCTCCATTCACAGATATTTTATGCAAGCTGATGCAATTTTACCTGGATTTTGTAATGTTTATGCAAAGCTAAAAGTCGTCTGGTCCTAGCTGTACATTTTAAGTTCTGCATTGATCTTTTCAACAAAACCTACAATGTATGTTCATTATGGGGTATTTTATAATAGAATAATACAATCATAGATAATATATGCAATGTTGTACATTTTTTGACAGTTTATTTACATGGGCTTCAATCAATGTTAAAACAATCCAGACATGTACAGATTGAGGAGAGCACCAGCCTAGCAACACACAAACTCACAAACACAGGGACCAGAATAAACACGTGAATATAGCATTTGTCAAGTCATTAATCATGTCAGCGGGGTTGTCTCCATCCATTTATCTATCTCCCCTCTCCAGCATGCCCTCTCTCTCATACACATTCTCACACAAACACACACAGTGACAAATTGCTGACATGGTCCTAATATTCCCTCTGTGTGAGGAGAGACTCCCAAACCTGATTTCATTTGTCTCTCACTGTTTTTCTACCTCTCTGTTGTGTATGTATTTGTATATATGTCTGTGTGTATCTTGCGTATTGAGGTCATAAGGTCATTTCCCACAATGCCCTGCTGCTCTCTGACATCATTGTCACTCTGGGTGACAAGGGGAAATAAGGAGGCGGGGCTTTCCTTCCTCCCCCCATCTCCAATACAATAGAAACCCCACCCCTGTGTGTGTGTGTGTGTGTGTGTGTGTGTGTGTGTGTGTGTGTGTGTTTACAGAAAAAGCCCTCAGACAGATTCATGCAAAAACTGGATGTATGAAAATATTGTGTGTGTGTGTGTGTGTGTGTGTGTGTGTGTGTGTGTGTGTGTGTGTGTGTGTTTGTGTTCCATGCTTTATGAACTTCAACCTGCTGTTCATGTTGTGTGAAAGGGGAAGTCTAATCTAACAAACAAAACACTGTTCAGGTGATTAACAGATCTTTTGTCTTCTGCGTTTGTGTTATGCACACACTGATAAAGAGAACATTTAACAAATTCACATAGATAATGACACACACACAAATACTGTACACTTGCCTTTGGGCTGTTATGGAAAACCTATGTCCCCAGGAACTATCCACCCCTTCACTCTTTCCTGCCACTCTTACACACCTGCTGGACCTGCTCGACAACACTACTGATTACATGTGCGTGTGTGTGTTGAGTAAAACTAAAACTAGGTCAGCTTCTTATTGTGCCCTAAAAACAGACGGTTTTAGGTTGTTTTGATACTGTAATGCAGTAGAGGTCTTTTTCCTTGTCTAACTTAGCACAAAGTTGTGTGAGTCAGCATAGTGCAGCATCATAACACGAGCAATTTAAGACCCCCCCATGCTGCCTCCTGCTACAGAAGTACAGCCATCACAAACCTGATGCTGGGTAGGAAAATAGAAGCAGGAGTCGGGACCTTATAAAGTATTACAAAGGATGAGACACATTACATCCTCCCTGAGCCTGAGGAGACACTGTGTTGGAACAAACGCTCTGTAGAGCTGCTGTGTCATTACATAATCACCCTTAAGACCAGAAAGTCATTCATGTGTGAGGAGAGTGTGTGTCAGGCTGAGGAGCAGAAACACCCACAACAAAATGTACATACTTTACAACACACACACAATGATACTGACATTAACAGCACAAGCTATACTGATGTCTAACTGATGCTGACCTTCTACATAAAGACAGTGGATCTAGTTTCCTTCTGAGAAAAAGTATTCTCTTAAATTCAAACAGACATCTCTCTCTCTCCTCCACCCTCCCCTCAGTGTGACTTTCCTGGCAGTCACCTCTTTCTAGCAGGGCTGGCTGCATCCACTGGGAGCCAGCAGGGGTGGTCGCTCTTATCTAATAAACCCCTGTCACACTGATTAATGCACTCTGATGACATCCCCCTCCAACCCCAATCAGGTCAGACCAACTGTCTCCTTGATTAAACCCAAAGGAAGAAACAGTGACAGAGAAAAATAGAGAGGGAGAGAAATAAAAAACTGTCTACATGACATGACAGCTCATCTTGGCTTCTTGTCCTTATGGCTCATCTTTCTCATCTTGTCCCATCCACTTTAAATTTCACCCAATGGTGACAAATCTTTCTGTTCACCTGATTCGTTTCTGATCTTTCCCTTCCTGGACACAATGTCCATAACTCTGAGTCATATCAATTTCATCCTTTTATCTACAGTTGTTTCTCTCCTCTATCTTGTTATGTGAGCATAATATACATTGAGTAGTTGAAAATAACTATTTAAATGAAGCCTCGCTCATGCGGTGATAATAAAAGGGAGACAACAGTTTTTATCTGCTGTGCACCATGCTGTTTAATTCCCAAAATGCTAAATATGGCTCCACAAATTCAAACCCCTGCTACCACCCAAACAATCATCTCAGAGCTCTAGTTTGTTTTTTATATTTAAGAAAACACTTACATAACACACAATCTCAAACATATGAAGAAACATTACGAAATGCTAAAGGTTAGTTTACCAAAAACAAGACCTGTGGAATTCAAGTTGAGCGGCAACATCCTGTCTCTGATTATTTACACTTAAGAGCGCACATATGCACTTGTTTTCATCCGTTTGTGGACACACCTAGTGGGAGGGGCTTAACAACTACTCTGCAGAGAGATGGTAAACAGCTGAGGGAAGGAAAGTCCATTTCCATGTGAAAAACAAATTGTAAAATAAATTTTAAATTCTACTTTATTTTATGTGCATGCCAGCTTGTGCTAATGCGTGCATATGCAAATGCGTGCATGTGTTAGTGCGTGCATGTGTGTATGTAAGAAACCCAGAAAAAAGGTAAATTCAGTCAGCTTGCTCCAAAGCAAAGCAAGATTGATGACCCTTAGCTCATTCTTGGCAAATGCCAAGAACCCACTCTGTGTGCTTGTATATGTATCTGTGTGTGTGTGCGTGCACATCCATGCGTGTGTGTGTACGGGGGCTGATTGACCTAACAAGGAAAGCTTTGTTCACATAATGGCTTTAAGCAGAACCTCAAGCAGCTGATCAGCTTCTGTTGGTTGTTTATGAATTCAACTAGCAAACAGCTATTTTATGTATTTATCAGTATTAAAAACATTTCCACAGAAAAAACATACCACGGGAACATGTTAATAACATATAACTACTAAAATACTTTTGTAAGGATGTGACCTCGAATTCAGTTGGACGTTACCTGCCAATTGCCTGCGGCCGACAGTTTCCTCTCTAGTCTACCAAGTTATTTTCATAATATTAGCCTCTGCATGTTGTTTGACATCTTTATCAGTGGCCATCAACCACTGGTTGATTGCCATGAAGCCAATATAACTGCACTGACTGCTTCATTATAGTTGAGTTGGCCTGGTGACAAGGCATCAGCTAACACACACACATGACATTTGTACACATCCATATATATGCATACACACACGCACCAAGAGAGAAACAAATTCCAAACACTGAAACACAAAGGCAAAACACATGAAAATGCACTGTGATGTGTATACACTCTATGCAGGAGCATAAAACACACTGTATGAAAGTGTGAAATCCGCAGCGTGGGCTTTTAGGCACAATCATTTATCCTTTATGATGACCCTTCATACCCAAGCTATCAGCATGCAAATACTCATCATGGAACATGTAAGGCTCTTGTAAAGGCACACACACAGGCACACACACACAAACACATACTTCAGCACACAACTCCAGCTTGTCTAAAGCGACCCACTAAAATAACAGATGGCAAAAAGGTTAGAACTGCATATTTGGCTAGTCCATTAATGGTCTCTCTGTCCCTCATCCCCTCCTCTCTCTAAACCAAATGTGTACAATTCAAACTACCTACAACTCAGTATCTGTTGTTGCCAAAAACATCACTTTTGTTATAATATTGGCATTTTTCATTACTTGCATGCGTGACTATTTAGACTGGCAATTTTACTGCAGTCACACTTGCTGACAAACTCTTCAGCCTCTTTCTGCCAAACATGCAATGCAAATACATCTGCGCAAACCCCACCTGCTTGTCAATGAGTTTTGTAATTGACTGACATTAACTGTAAAATGGGAGAACTTTGAGTACAAAATCCTCCAGGACTAAATCAGCAACTATGTGTCATGGTAATAAAAATGAAAATAACTAATTACTAATTGTGTTGGGCTTGATGTTTCAGATTTAACAACTGTCCTGTCTCATTCTTAGTCTGTGTCATGTCCGTGTGAGCTGCAACTAGGGTGACATGCAAATTCACTGCCTATTCACAATGCAAACTGATCAGGCCAACTAAACCAAAAAGCCCTACAGTATGATGTTCATCATGACCTGGAGTAGACATCCATACTAGAACATAAGACAACAATGTCAACAAGCAAAAACACAAGGAACTGAACTTAAGCTTACGTCAATCTTATCTTAATGCAACAACAAAACAACATTATTTCTTATTTACTGTCCAGAACGACTGGCTAAATGCTTTGGGGACAGAGTATTTTGTCGTGCAGTAATTTATTGTACACCCGTATGCTGGGAAAGGCAAACATGTCATGTTTATGCACCTGCATGTGAGCATATTGTTGCAAGGGTGTAGTTACTTGGTAATAGCAGAGACTCTAGGAAAAAAGGTGATAGTGTAAAATACTGAAGAGAAACATTTGTTTACTTGGTGTTGAGAACATTGTTTGAACTGGTTTGTACCCTTCCTGGGCTCCTTCAATAAGCCATTAATACTGTTAATCATGTTAATCATCAAAAGTGTGACAAATAATAATCATCACATGACATAAGCCTCATCATGTTAAAGAGACTTGTCCTACCCAATAGTTCTGTGTATTGTGCTTTTTGTGTCATGTGTGTATCTAGGTCACCTGACAAAAGCTGACTCACACACTCACATACAGGTGAACACGGACTTCCTCTGCTCACTAGCGCCTCTTATCACACACACAGATCCTGTTGGCACATAACTGAATGTGTGCTCTAGTGAAAATTGGACACACATAGGCACCTCACATGTTCAGCTTCCTACTGCAAATCCATAACATGTACACAAGCACAAACACACACGTCTTACACGTCTTACAGAAGTCATTATCAAAGTAATTCACATTAAGTTCCTTACTACAAGCTTATTAGCAGCTGTTGCACTCCAAATTCCTTCTTAGAGACACACACACACATGCATACAGTGTGACCTGACCCATATGTCTGAGAGGGATAAGTCTGCATCACCTTTTAGCGGCTTTAATTCCATAAGGCCTTTCATTCAGTTCCCTATTAATGCAGGCTCTACAAAATCACACAGTTCTGTTGAGGTTGCTGTCTATTTTATTCTCTATCACTGTAATAGAAGAATAGAAGATTTTTTTAAATATAAATTGATGCAGTCATTTACACTTGACATTACTGTTCAGGAAAATAGAAGAGAAACTGCACTGACAAAGTATCAGTGCCTTTCATATGTATCAGGCAGTGTGATATTAATCTAATCTGAACTGCTGGGATTTCAGTCTGTCCCATTTGGACAAGGACACCATTATATAAGAGCACTTAAGCTGATGAGATCATCCAAGATGCAAGCTGCTGTGATGTCATGATGCCAATTGACTGCTTACAGTGGTATGATGTCACACGGTAATCATAACTTGGAATCACACGGATCTGGGTCCCACTGCTTCATACTGTGTCCCAATTCACAGAAAACAAGTGATATACTGGATCATTTTTTGACTGAACAGGTACCAGTATAGACAGTGTAGTGGACCATATGTATCATTTATTATATGCATGAGAACCCAACACACACAATGTAATTTTTAGGTGCAAAGTGGCTAAGAGTCTAAGCCTTAAACCTGTGTTTTGAGTAAACACAGGAGATTAGTCACTGTGTTCTTGGTGTGATGCCACCATCTCTGTCTGTGAAGCTGCTGTGGAGTGCTTTGTAATGTTGACATGCTTTCTAGATCACTGTGATAATGCTTTAAGGAGGCTTTTCCCACCAGACACAATCGCTCACACACACACACACACACAACCACACATTTTAGGGGGCCTGTCCTCCATTATAATGTTAAGCTAAAAGATGAAAGTATCGTGTCAGTCATTCTATCTTTCTGTATTCCCCCTGGACACACACACACACACACACACACACACACACACACAGTACAAAGTACACACAAAGTACACGTGCAGGCTCAGCAGACACCTCAATTATGCTAATGTGGATCAGCATTTATGTATCCTTACAGTATAGCTGGCTTGCAATGGTGTATGTGTGTGTGTCTCAAGACAGCGGGAGAGGGGGGCAGCTACTACTATATCTCATTTAAAACAGGTTATTCCCTCCATGAGAGCAAAATGCTATTGACGAAGTAAAACAAAGAGAATGACAGGGTAAGTAAAAGATGCTCGCATAAGCAAATATAAAAGTCAAGCATTTTATATGTAAAGCACACATTGCTGTGTGTTTTCTCATCTGTGTTTATCTGTATGCAGACAAGTTCCAACAATCCAGATGGTTTTGAGTTTTTGCAGAAGAAACTCTGATTATACAGTCCAAACAATGTTAAACATTTAGCGTACATCAGAATTCACTGTTTTAAAATATGCAAATATACACACCTCCTTTAATGAGAAATATAAAATTGAATTTGACGTCCACACCACTCACATACAGTGGCATCAAAGTCCTTGGCAGTTTTCAAATGAAGTACACCCCCCACCCCACCCCACTCCCCCTCCACTGTCCTCCTTACCCCCACCCCCTTGCTTCTGCCTCCTCCTTCTTCCTCTTGCCCTCTGAGACGTCCTCCCTCCCTGTAATTACCACCTTAGACTCCAATTAAAAGAAACCACAATAAAGAGAGCAGAGGAGGGGGACCAAGGGGCGGTAAGGGAAGGAGAGACGGGACGGCAGAGGGAGAGAGGGGAATTTAATGAGAGGTTTGTCCCCATATACACATACACTTATACAAATAAAGACATACACTACAAAACTGATAGCATAAACTGCTATTACAATATTTAAAAACTTAGCAATATTTCTAATTCTTCAAGACGTGAGCGCATTGAGTGTTCATAGTTTGTTGTTTGAATTCGTTTTTTGGACATTTAAATGTTTACATTTGCCTACTGGAGAGTGCCCAGGAGTGTGTGTGCGTGAGAGTGTGTGAGGCACTTGCTGACAGTTTTTTCCTTTGTGTTAGTCCCCGTCTGTTTCCTGCCATTAAGTTTCTGAATGTTTCTTGGCTTTCCTCAACAGCACAAACACACATGACACACCCTCTGACACACACACACACACACGCACACACACACACACACACACACAAAAACTGAAAAAAACAAACAAATGAGGCAGGTCAAAATGCTAAAAGTATATTCTCTCCCTCACACAAACATACAGAGAGGAGGAAAGACAGATAGACACACACACAAACACACAGACATAATATTGTCAAAGAAACTCTCTGCAGAGGAAGACCAATCAATAAACACAAAAAAGGAACAGCAGGGAAACCCTGACTGTCCAGCATCTTAAAGTGTGTGTGCGTGTGTGTGTGTGTGCGCGTGCGCGTGTGTTTTTTGGCAGACTTGTTTGGCAGATAACCATAAGGTCCATTTCTTCCTTGCACGCTTCCACGAATGCACGCACACACACACACAAGTGAGAGAGGAGTGCAAAGAGGTGATTTGATTTACTTGGCTGCCAAAGCAAGAAATAACACAATACGCTTTTAGGAAATAGATATGTGGGTGCAATATGCACACAAACACACAGCAACCAATGGCAGCATTAAAAGTGTTTTTCCTTTTCATTTAGGAAATTTGTTATGATTTGTGCATGTAAGTATATATGTGTGTGTGTGTGTGTGTATACCTGTTTATAAACTCACTATTTGATATTATAAACAGGTGTGTGACTGATCATGGCAGTACTGGGAAGTTGCTCTACTAAACATTGCAAACACCCTGTGGTGTGTGGCATGCGTGCACACATACGCACGCACACACCTTCACTGAACTGTAAATTGACTAAATACCATGCCTGGTGCATTTCTATTTCGACTAGAAACCAGTTGAACTACAGGCTGCCATGTTTAAGAGTGAGCCAGTTCAACTTGATGGTCCAGTTCTGATAAAAGGAATTTCACAAAGACTGAAAGTTTCTAATTATCTTTCTGTCCCATATATTAAGTGTGTTATTTCCTACTAATAAATCTGTAGTATACAGAAACTGGGATGAGTCATTTGTGTCGGACGTTTTAAAATAACGTGTAATAATGTGTAATAGTAATAAGCATAAATAAAGCTGTATAATCATCCCTGACAAGACTGGAATGTATCCTGACCATACACATATATTGCTGTGGCAGCTGCTTCATCACTGACTGCAGTATGGGTTAGCACACCTGCCTGAGATCACAGAGGTTTCCAGTTTGAATCTCTGTTCATGCAGGGATCTTTCTGTGTAGAGTTTGTATGTTCCCAACTTGCCTTTAATTCTATTTAAATTGAAAATGAACCATACATAAAACTAGTATTGGCAAATGTCCTGATCATAGAGTATTTTATGCTTTTGATACCTTTAATGTGTTAGCATTGACCCAGTCACTGTATACTTCACCTTCATCAGAGAAATGGTTTGGGAAAGAAATATACATGCTTTAAGAAAGCAGTAAAGCTGGAATTTACAAGACATTTCCTCTGCACTCATACACAGCAGTCTGCATGAAGTGGTTTCTTACAGCTTCCCACTGTCACCAAGAGTAAAAAAGTGCCAACAGGCACAAATGTGGAGCAAGCTCACTTCCCACTAGGGGTTTTGCTCAAGGGATTTCAACACAAAAGGAACTGTCCACCTTCTATAACAACCTTCTGTGACAAACACATACTATTCATGTTGCTTGATATGTGACTATGGCCTCTGCAGACAGACTCAACTTCAATGAGGAAACCAGTAACCAAAAACATGTTTCCTTCCCCTCCCACTCTGCTTCCTCTACATTAATGCTGACCCAGGTGGTGCACTAACAACACACACACACACACCACAAACACACGCCTTAGATGTAAACAATGCCCCTCACAACTTCCACTGCTTCAATAATGAATTGGTTCGATTGATTAATTCCATAATGTCATATAGGAATATATAGATATGTAATACAGTGTAGTAATTTAAATGACAAAAACACACATAGATGGATCGTGCCTTTACATTTGAGTCTTTGGCTTAATAGACGAACTGTCTGACCTGAAAACACATAGACACAGAGAGGGTGGATTGACTGACAGGCCCATCAACTAATGAATCAGTCTGAGTAAACATCCATCATCTCTCTGAGGAACATCTCACTGTGACTGCAGCTAAGTGCACTTTTGTGTGCATATGAGACCTCAAGATGCAAACAGTTTAAGTTAACTGATGCTGTCAGTGCCTCAACATGACCACCAAGACCTCGTGCGCGACCTCTGACCTTGTCTCAAACAGCCACGCCCATCACCTCCTGTCTGTCTGGTTGGTTTTGTCCTGAATGAGATGGATCAATGAACCTCTCTTTTATTTCATCAATGACTATTTGTTTCTATTTCACTTTTGAAATCTTATCGGACCAGTTTTAAATGTTCTTTTATCTTTGTGTTCCTGTCCTCCCCTGCCTTTCCTTCATGTTCACCCCATTTTCATGGGTCACTACATCACAGCATTACAATTGAACCTTCTCTCTGTATTTTCTTGTTCTCCTTTATGTCACCTTCAGTTGCTGAATAATAAAATCAATACCGATTAATATGACTGATGATGGTCCGAGACAAAGTCCTCTGAGACAGGTAACAGCCCTAAATCTCATTTAAGATTTCAGTGATGATGCAATGATGATACATGATGCAACACTTGAAATGTATATAGCCGCTGGGATTGTTGAGGTTTAACTCAAATACTAAAAAGCTGATTTTCAACATGAATTTAAAGTGTTAGAAGCAATACTATATTGCTAAGTGTACCCTGTGTGTCTAAGCTAAGCATTATAATTGCTTTCAATGTAATTTCAATGGAATTTTCATGCAAGAGAGGTCTATGGAGGAAGGAGATGAGGGAAGAGAGGAGTGAATGCCAATGACATGCTTGAGGTGTATGCTGCAGTCTCTGGCTCAAAAGCCCATCTGGTAACACATACTTAATGCTAGGCAAACTAACTCAGCACTCAACCAGCCTCAACGTCATGACTCAGCACATTTCACTGGATTTTTATGAACAAGGGAGTGGGAACAAAGCTGGAAAGAGGAATGAATGAATGAAGATGAATGAGAATTCTCACAGCCCTACTACATTATCAGCTGAGTCTGTCATTGACCTTCAATACTCTTTGCATTTAAACAGTACACAGTTGTCATTCTGGGCGGAAAGAGAACAAAAAATGCCAGATTAGGGCAGGGGACAAAAGCCACCAATAATCTAAGTCATGAAATACCCCTAGGAATGCAACAGAGAGGATATGCTTACGTAGACTGTGTGTATGAGTTTGTGGCCTTTGACCTCTGACTTGATTTGACCTCAAGTCTGACAAGCTCCAGTAACAAGAGCACATGTGTGGGCTGACCATTGACAAACAACGTGGGAGACTGCATGATCAGCTATGTACGTGCGGACTGCGAATAAAACTCTCAGAACTGTGAACAATGTCTCGACTTCATAGAGGAACATTATGAGAACAGGCGTGTGAGAAGCTAATGAACTTTGCTGATGAATGCATGAGGAGTGAATGAATATTTTCTGTAGGTGGTTCACTTGGAATTTACCCCTCATATCTTTCTTTTTTCACTCAATCAATTCTTTGATTTTAGCCCGGTCTCAATTAACTCGATAATTCTCAACAAATGTAATCATTCTATGCCTACAGGTGGTATGAACAGAAAAGGTTTGTTTGATCTTTACCACAAAAGATAATCAAAAAGAAAAACGTATCATATGAAAACTGAAGGAAAACAGAATAGAATAGAATAGAAGAAAGAAAACAGAAAGGTAAAGGCATAAGATAGAGTTGTAGCGACATAGAAGAAAAACAGAAATAGAGTTCTGAGTAATAACCAACCACGCCATGAGGGAAATTTTTTAACCAGATGTGGTATTTCTGTTGAAAGATAAACTGTAGATAGAACGGCAGCTTTTAAAATGGTGCAGCTTCCCATGATGCACTCAAGCTAGAGCCTACAAAGACCTGGGGGTTATCATACTAAAAAGAAGCCCTGAAAGCATATCTGATGCCTTTCTTCACTCCCAGAGCACCACTCAAGTCGACCAGGCCCTCTCATCTACACTAAGGAGGAAGAGAGGGATGAGGGGCTGAAAAAGAATAACGAAGACAGAGAAACAAATAGGATGCAGGGATGTGAAGGAAAGCCTTGCCTTGTCTTTGCATAACCACTTCATATTCCCTGGTGGGAGACAACAATGCAGCCTCAACCCAAACACATAATCTAGTGAAGTCCACAAGTATTCTCACAGGCAAAACTCCATTCAGACTCTTTAGTGGTTACACTCTTCCTGGCCTGATCCCCTGGCATTTCTCTGATATGAAAACCGTCGCAGTGATGGGAATCTTGCAAATTTTGACCAAACAAGATATGCCACATGCAATTTTTCCAACAACAGAATAATTTATTCTGTTGATAATTTAACAGGGTTGAGCAACATTTCCTCCAACATAAACAACCATATTGGTTATCTGGGTTTTTTTTACATCATTTAGACCGTCATCCTCAAGGATGCATAATTTTCTGTCACACCATCAAACAAATTATGACGTAAACTGTGGAATTCATTCATGTTTTTTGCCAAAACTGCTGTGGTCAATCTGTCATCTGAGCTCTCTTGTGTGATTACTAGTATCATTTTGTACAAAGCAACAGTTTAACCTGATTGGTCAAATTCATGAGGTCACAGGCTCTGGCCACTTCCAGCACTAAAGGGTCTGAAATCAAGGCTGTGACTGTAATTTCCAGGCAGTATTGATACACACACACACACACGCACACACACACACACACACTTCACATTGGCTAAGAGCAAATATTGGCACTAAAACAAAAATCTGCAATGGGGTAATAAAACTTCACTGAGAGCTACTGAAGTGAAATGTTTGAAAAAAGAGATATGGTTAAGCTCCTGTTGACTACTAACAAAGGAAAGTATAGGTTTGTTGAGCAGGCAGGTGGTACAGTACAGGAAAACGCCTCAAGTGCAACTTATATTCCTGCACCGTTTCCAGTTAACCAAGCTAATTAAATAAGTAGTCCCCCTCTCCTTCACCATAAATGGACCCTGAGCCATACAGCCAGCATAGTGCTAGGAGGCAGACCCTCCCGTGTGTCCCGACGCCCTAATGAGTTTCATGTGATGAGCATTAAAACAACTGCTAGACCAGTGAAACCGACTGAAGCAAACAGAGGGGCCACTCTGAATCAGTCACAACCGACAGACTCACACACAAACAGAGCATTAAGTTCTGCAAAGTTTCAACAATCTTGTAAATTTTAAATGTAAGCATGAGTCTTTCTTGACTTCATTAACATCTCTAAATACTAATATGCACTCTATGAATTTGAGTTTTTATCTTTTATAGCCAAATGCTAAATCATTTGTAAAAGTTCAAGTTGGACTAACAACAAATGTTTGTTTGTGACTTGATACTAAAATCCCACACTCTGGTGGTAACATCATTAGAGAACATGCAATGTCAGCAAAGCAGCTTTATGACTTTTTTCCAAACACCTAACCAGACAGCTGGAACAATTCCACATCAGTCTAATTAGCCACCAGTTAATAAGAACACATGTCACCAGTATGACATTTACAGACGTAAATCAGTGAGAAATGACAGCCTTTCTGATGCGAGACATATATACGTATATAACAAACTGACTGTGAAAATAAAGGTTTCTGGAACCAAAAGAATTTGCCACTCAGAACTTCATCTTAAACATGTTATGTTTGGTCCTGGGGATGATATGTGATATCTTTATTCTTGCCTAAATCAAACTTCTGATTAATTTCATTGTATACTTAATCTGTTTTAGTATTCCTTAAGGATTGAACATGTTTTGGCCTTTTAGTTGATACAAGCTGTGAGGACAGGGCATCACTAAACTCATCAGGATTCACCCTCAGGTGATCATTAATAGACAGTATCTAGAGACTGCTGGCAGAACTGCATCAGATAGCACTTTCCAATAGCTCCTACACTCTGTGCTGAAACACACTGTACTTGTGTTATTGTACTAGCAAACCAGGTTCAATACAAATACACATGAATCACCTGACTGGTTGCTCATAACCACTTCACTGTTCTATGTATGAGTCTGCTTAAAGTTAACATAACACACCTGAAAGCGCAGACGCACGCACACCCATGGACACACATGGGTGTGCATGTATCTGATGTATCTGATAAACAATAAAAGTACAACAATGCTACTTGAAATAAAGAAAATGCTGATGCATTCCTTAATGTCCAATTCTTTTAAAATGTTGACACACTGCTGAGTGGGGCACTATATCCGGGTGTTTGCCTCGCTGTCTCTCACTCATTGCTCTTTGCTGGCACTCACTCAAACTGTATTTATTGTGAGGCTAGTGTGCCACAGGCCACAGTTGTGTAATGAAATACAGAGACTGTTATCTAACTTACAAATGCTGCATTCATTCCACAAAGCAAAAGCAAGCAGGGACTATCTTACGTATTTAGATGAAGGGCAATGAAAATACAGGAGACTAAAGCACAATATGTTCTGCTGCAGCAAAGTGCAGCAATGGAGCAAAACCCTTTAATAGTCAGATGACTGGAGTAAAGGCTATTGTCAGTGGACACAGTGGCGCAACCTCTAAATCTTTCCATCTCACTGCACCTGGGTGTAAACACCATCACGTGGTGAAGAGAGAAAAAGAACGTCAAGATGAAATGATCAGGCACACAGCATTGAAAGGAGAGTGAAAGAAAAAAGCAGGAGGAAGAAAAGTCAAAGTAAGAGAGTCAAAGTAAACAGACAGCTATTATCCAACAAACAAAGAGAATATGATCAAAACACGAACAACAGGAGAGACACTGACAGTCACACAGGCTGCAGTTCAATCGCCAAAGGGTCACAACATAGCTCTGACTTACTGTTGTCGAATAAGCTTTTTATTAATTTGTATTTTCCATTTCATTTTTCCATTTCAAACAAGGGGGGCCTGCAAGTCTGTGCTGCTGACCCTGGCGGTCACAAAGAGGGGGCTTGTTAGCGAGCTGAGCTTGTCCTTAATGCACTCCCGACATTGGACCATCCAAAATCTGTGTTTGGCTCCAACTTAACGCATTTCAACATTGTCGAGAATGTGACGCACAAAGACACTTTTCAGGAAAAGCGAGGGCACTATCTGTGCTCCCTCCATAGTCTCATGTGTCCCAGAGCAAAATGCCGATTGACTGACAGCTTACAGAGCTGCTGATCCTGAACTCTGCCTTCCCAGGATCAGAGCAAAGGAAAACACAAAATTGCCAACACAGATCAATGGGAAGCGCCTTTAGCTGAACTGCCCCTTTAAATCTGAACGCTGCTACGTGTCTGGATCAACCAGCACCCTGATGTTATTGCCCAGTCTGTGCACTTGTTGTTGGTGTTATTGAGAACAAGTGTGGCACCTGCTTGCTTCGCCAGGCTCACCATTTATCAAGCTGCAGTAAAGGCAGCAGGAGGCAGCTCTTTGAACCTATGATCATACATCATATTGGACATAAGGTTAAATAATGTGAAACAACATGCAAACTCCAGCTGCAGTTGCTGCCCCTGGATGACTGTTTTGATACTTTCCTCATCTTCATCATTATCAATATTACCAGTACAGACGTCAGATGCACTTCTAATACCCCACACTCCACTCCATACAAGGGAATATAATTAATATTTAAGGATGTTTGAAATAAAAAATATAATAATTATTTCATTTCATTTTAATATTTAAGATCACAGCTCTCCCACACACACATATATCACTATCCACAGTGTTTGTTTATCCTTCACCCGGCGGGTTGTTCTCACCTTCCAGTCCGCTCAGGGTCGCTGCACGGGAGGCTCCGGGGAGCAGGCACAGCAGCGGCAGCACGAGCAACACCGCACCGGCTAGAGTCATCCCGATTCGGCTCATATCCTGGTCCGGAGGGGAGGTCCGATCTGATTTCAACACCAAAGTCCCTGACTGCTGAGTTTCAGCTGCGCTGCATCCTGACCTCGGTCTCGGTCTTTTCACGGGTTTCTGAGTTTCAAAGCGCAAACGGCTCGTTCCAAGATGATGCTGGACGAGTTGGTCTGACTGTTTCTAAATGCAGCCAGTGATTCTTCAGTGTTATTGCTCTATGAAAACACTGTCCGGGTACTGTTGTTTCCCCGTAGCTACAGTCTGCACAAAGCGCACAGGAGTACATACATCCGCGCTCGGCGCAAGTGATGGTTGTGTTATCCAATAGTGGGGAAAAAAGACATGCTGAAAACCTGAAAATAAATGATTTTTAATCAGATTTGTGTTGTTATCAACACAAACAATTGAAGTTGAAGTCTTTTAAAAGTAGCGTCTCCCCAGTGCAGGAATAATGTCCAACGTCCGGGGTTAGAATAAGCCGACGCGTCGCTCTCCGTGTGCGTCTTCCCGACAGACAAACCTCCGCCCGCAAACACTTTACATCCACCCAGTGAAACTACAGAAGTATCACTTCAAAATATCTATGAATCTGACTCTGTGAAAAAAATGACAGCGACAAACACTAAACGCACGCGGTGGCTCCGAGGTTCCAGCGCCGGCACGGGTGAACAGTGACACCCGCAGTGGAGCTCCAGCGCTGACCGTGTAGGAGCCAAACGTCTCGCGCCCCGCCTTCCGGAAAAAGGCAGCGCGAGAGGACAACAGGTAAGAGGGCGATGTCACGGGGACAGGTGCAGAGAAGTGACTGACGTCATACTTGATGACGGAGTAAAAGAGCTTTGTTTTACATTCTCTGTGGATTTCATGTGTAAGGTCACTGTACTGATAATTATCTATTGTTGACCTTCCCTCTCTGCCACAATCACATCAAAGCCTTTCGTGGTTAAATACATGTATTATTAAAACGTCTTTTGTGTTATGATTATGAGATCTTGTCTGTTTGATCTGGCCATTATAACAGAATAGAAACTGCTTTTAATTCTCATTTACCTTTATATTACAGGTTTTGCCTAGGCTGACCTGAATGACCTTTCATTTATGAGTATTGTTGAAATAACAGGACCTATTCATGAACTCCCTTGCTGACTGCTTTTGTTGAACTCACAATCATTGACTCATTTATTTTATAGCCTCAGAAACCAATGTCTGTTGCACATAATTAAAACCATTTTTCATTCAGTGGTGCCTGTTCAAGATTGTGCTTTTAATCAGTGTTTCTCTCTGGCCCTTTTTACGCTGAGTTCGCTTAATCCATCTGTAAGTCATCTCACATTGTGGTGTAGGGGACTGGGGTAGGTGGTGTGATGGGTGGGGTTCGAGGGGGCCTTCAAAAGTAAAGATGATTAAACAGTAGATGTAAGGTCAACGATCTCCAAGCCTTAACCACAAATAAATCACAGAGATGTTGTTTTCTGCCATGTGCTGTTAATTTGCCCTGGCATCGTCTTCTTCAGTGCCTCAAAAGCACACACGCACGAACAGCTCCTGATGAAGACAGATATCTGAAAAGTCCATTTAGAAATTGCTCGAGCTTGTTTTGCAACTTTAATGGTCTTTTTACAGCTTTTGAGCATAAACATAAAAATGTGGGAGTAAAATGTACACTCTTTTTAATGCCTCCTCCCTCTTTTTCTCCCACGGGTAGAGCGGTGTGGCTGGCAGTGCAAACTGGCCAATTTCATGGGACGGGGGTGCAGACATGTACCCCACCTCTGGGACAAAGGGAGGGGTCAGAGAGAAGCCTGGATTAAAGGATTTGGTAGATGAAGAGAAGGAGGGAGGAGGAGGATGGGGGTCAGAGGTGAGGGAACAATGATAAAGAAAAAGCCAAATGGAGCTAAGGAGTGAGCGGCGCCATCTATAATCAAGCCAGATTAAGCTCACACTGTGCGTGTCTCATCTTTACACAGCCAATGGCTTTTGAATTACGAAACATCACTCATTATCACAATAGATGTCTTCATCTGTGTATGCGGCAGTGTCCCTCAGAGTATTTGGCACTTGAGGAAACCCCACTGCCTTCACCCTTGAATTCTGGGTGGTGAGCACATATATCAGAGTCAGTCCATGTAGGACAAATCAAATGAGTTAAACATTCAACATCTGTAAGAATGAATATCTTAAAGTAGGAAGCAGTTGAACTTTGAGCTGCTGCCCCCACCTGGCCAGGTGATGCAAGTACTAAATTAATAGATTAATTAATAGATTAATCCTAATAGACAATATTGTGTGGGTTTCTTGGGGAAATCAACCAAACAAAATGTTTTTTTTCCAGAAACATGGCAGTAAAACAGACACAAAGAGAGAGCAAGATGCACAGCGTTGAAAACACTTGGCACACACCAGCTCAAGTTGAAGCACAACATTTACATAAACTGAGTGTTCAGACTGGCATAAATTAACCAGAAGCACCAACCAGTGAGGAGTATGGTCCTAATGGGATTGCCATGCTGCTTATCTGTCACCACACATTAATATTCAGACCCTGATGTAAGGAAGCTACAATCCGTGACCCTGCACTCTTTTGTTTAATGTGTGTGTATCGCTGAGCATGCCCGTTTATGCACTGTCACATGTCTGAAAATGCTTGTTTGTGAATGTACAGTATTTGTGCGCACGTTTTGTGTGTGTTACACAAGACCAAAGCAAAATTTCGGTTGTATTTGGGCCATGACAAAGATTTTGCAAGTGAGTAAGTGTGTGTGTGCATGTGCGTGTGTGTGCGAATAATAGTTAGGGACCACTGGTTGAAGCTGGGTGAAACAGAGACAAAGATCGGACAGAGGGAAGAGCTAGAGAGAGACCAACATGCCACCTCCTTCAGCAAATGTAATTGCATGGCTCTGAATCTTCAAACGGGCTGGTGCTAGATCAGCTTTAGGCCAGGCAAACACACACACACACACACACACACACGCACACACACGCACACACACACACACACACACTTTTTGGGCATCAATGCAAAAAGACAAAAATACTGTTTATTGTGAAGCGTGTCTCTATATTAACTCTTATCAAATCTGTGACTGATCTATTTGATATTATTTGGTGCAGTCAATGTGTATGTGTGCTAGAGGGCGGTGACAAATAGATGGGAGCAGACGGTCCACATGCACTCTCACATACACAGAAATACTAATTTAGTTAACAGCTTTCACTTCCTTAATTAATTCTGAAGATATAATATACCCTTGATACTTTCTCAATTTCTCTCTCTGCATTTTCTAACCTCTTGTCCTTCCAGTGCTGCATCTGCACACATTTTCTGCTCTCTCCTGCTTTTTTTCTAATTTTATCAATAAAGCTGTCAATCTGAAGGAAGGCAATAAAACACAGCACAAGAAATCCTATGCAGAATAAGTGTTGACCTACAATGTCTGACTAACACAGATTACAAGATAAGCTTGGAATCAGTCCCCACGGTGTCATATACACTACATGTTTTTGTATTGCATTTGGCTTGTTGCCAGCTGGTTTACCCAACAATCCCTTACCTCTGTTGAGGAGGAATTGGAGCAAAAAGGTCAAACCCTTTACCACTAATCCCCAGCTATGGATTCTGTTGTTTTATCAAGGATGGATATGGAAAATATCCAGACAGAGGGTCTGAAACCTCATACTCTTGAGACTGAGGATTTGGATCAATGTTCAGTTAAACCATTTTATTTGCTTCATTTCTCCCAAATGATCCATGCATGTGTGTTTGTCTAGGATGTAAAAGGCAGATGGACATTTTAAGCTACAAAGACATAGCTATAACATTTCACAATGTGAATAATCAGGACATTTGTGAATCTGTTTTATTTTCTATATGTGTGAACAAATAGAATGTATGACATAACATATGCATGTGACAAAACGCAACCACATTCTGACATGCACACTATTATGCAGGCAAGTTTTTAAATGAGAACGGTAAAGAACAGTAAAGAAGCTTAAACCTCACTCAGAAGGTGTATTTGTGTAGGAGCCTTTTTTCAACCATTAGCAGCAGCATCATCATCATACTGACAACACATCACCAAAGAGAAGCAGTTACCGCATTGGAGAGGTTAATGTGACATATGTGATCAATAATTTAGTGTGCCCCCCGCCCTTGGATGTTAGAAAACTTGAAATGGCCCTTGATCATCAAGGGTTCCCAACGGCTGTTCAAGATGGAAATATCACAGTTTCTATAGGATGGATAATTAATGTATGTCGAATGACACCTGCCATGACACAATGGATTTTATATCAAACTTTGTAACTCCCTTAATAAGAGGGGATGTAGTTCAGTCGTAGAGAGCATGTTTCCCATGTATGACGTCCTGGTTTTAATCCCCAGCATCTCCACTTTTTTATATAAACAAATCAGTGCATACAGTTAGATGAAGCCCTTCTATCAGTCTTGCTACATTATAAGAGCTGCATGCACTGTTCAGTTATATCTTAATATAAAGCCATTTACCAGCTCAGCAGCCTAGCATTAATTTAAGCAAACCACAGGGGTCAGTTTCAGCTGATGTTACATGGAAACTGTTTTATTATGAATGCAGCAGATTGTATTAAACCTTAAAAGTCTCTCTGCTTGCAACTGTTTTTTTATGCCAGACTCAATTGTAGTATTCAATTGTAGTATTGTTTTCAAGTAATCTACCTTTACTTTCTATAATGTTCATCACATGCAAACTCTTTAAAAATAGAGATTGCACAAGTGAGTTATAAAGCAAATGAATAATAAGAGAATAGGTTGCTTTTGGACTGACCAGGATAACACAAACAGGACAATAACATTTTTACCCTTTTGTAAGGTGTATCACAACTGTAGGATGTATCATAACTAGGACAGCCAATTAAAATCCTTCTATAGCTGCCCTCTATTGTCTCTTGGCTTAAACATTCTCCCAGCATTCCCAAGCTGTAGCATTCGTCTTAACTTTATCCTTAAATTAATCTTTAACCCACATTAAAGACATCCAAAAACACAAATACAAGTTGTGCTGCTGCTGCTGCTGC
>JAFBJQ010000257.1:184646-354982 GCA_016785345.1 Trinectes maculatus
CCCCCCGATCGGACAAACCATCCACCACCGCTGCCCCCAGATCATCCCCTGTCTCTTATACACATCTCTCGCGATATCAACCCCTACGGTGTGTCAAGAGGGACAAAAGGCAATTTCACCATAATAAACTCTTATTTTAGGGTGGTGTTATAGCGACATCTAGTGGCACAACTTAGTATCTACCTTACATATGAATGTATGTTCCGATTTACTTCGAAATTCGGTTACGACACATTCTCAGGAAGGTATCTCCGTCATAACTCGAGGACCCCCTGTACTGAGTAACTCCTCCTTTTACTCTCATAATAACCTCAGCCTTAGCATAGTTGAAAACCTTTCCTCTGAGATTCTGCTCCTGCTGATTCGACTGAATTGCATAATCTCTGCAGATTTGTAAACTGGATGTTCATTCTGTGAATCTCTCATTCACCACATCCCAAATGTGCTCTACTGAATTCAGATCTGGTGACTGGGGAGGCCCCTAACTACACTGGGCTCATTTTCATGTTCATAAAACCAGTGTGAGATGACTTTTTATTTGTGACAGGGTGCATTATCTTGCTAGTCGTAGCCATTAGAGACTGGTAAACTGAGGCTATATCGGGATGCACATTGTCAGCAACAAAAGTCAGAAAAAGGCTGTGGCATTCAAACTATGACTGATAGCTTATTAATGGAACTAAGAAAACATTCCCCACACTATTACACCACAAGCACCAGCCGAGACAATAACCACAGAGCTGTTTGATGTTACTGATGCTTAACCCTGCCATCTGCAGCCTCAGAAGAAATCAAGACTCATCCTCATCAGGGTTAGCTGTCCTCAGTCATCACCCAAATCAAATAATTTCATTCACCACTGTAGTTTGATAGATGTCATACAGGTGAAACGCTTATGTGTTTTATGTAATGTAATTACACCAAATTCTTTCACCTGTTTTTCAAATCCTCTGTTCTCCCCCCTGTGTTTTGTCCACCCAAGCCTTCAACTTGAGCAAATAGAGAACACAAGGTGGAAATGAAATTGATGTAAAGGGGGTTGAGTGCTGAGTGAAAAAAGCGGAGAGCATGGAGTGGGGGTGGAATAAACAGTTGGAATAAAGAAAAGGGGGTAAATTGGTTCTTGGCTACTTATAAGGTCCACAGAAAAAAAAGGATGGCTAGAAGACAAACAAATCATGGCAGTTAATAAAGGACATGGCTCAATAATCAGCGCTTGAACATGGATTAATAATTTCATCAGGAGGGAGAACAGGTTTGTGGAGGGATGGTTGAAACCAGCTGGACATCTTCTCAATTGACAGCAGCTCCATTTTAAGATTTTTGCAACTGGGGGATAGAGGGAAGAAAATCAGAGGGAATTAAAAGCAGACAGACGGAGTGACAGGCACAGGAGGGAGGAGGGAGAAAGTGGCATTTTTCCCTCCTAAGCATCTGCTTAGTGATTAACAGGAGTGGAGATGAGAAGAGGATCCTTTAGAGGAGATCACCCAAAGTTTGTTCCAGAGCTAAAATCACATGTCACAATGTGGGCAGAGCACAAATAATTCATATATTCTTTAAATATTATGTTTATTATTGTTCTTTAACTATTGTTATAAGGGGATAAATAATGGAACTGCAAGTCTCATACGAGTACAAGTATCAACATTAATCAGTGCTACTTAATAACTTATACTACGGGTGGTTACCTGCTGTTAAACTGAAGACAAATACCATTTATGTCCTTGATTTTACACCTGACTGCACATTCCTTCTTGTGATGCTGGCAACACAATACAGCACGTAGAGTGCATGCAATTGTACTGACAGTTCATTTCTCATGAGAGTTAGGCTGAAATTATTTTTTTGACAATGTCAAAAGAAATTCCTTCTCCTTTGTTTTCATACAATTGGATGAACAGGTAGTTTCACAGGGGTAAATTCAAACTGACAGATTTGTCGTTGGTGTTATCCCTTAGGCAGACATCAGTGACTGCCGATCTCACCAGGAGAAATAGGGGGAAATGTACAAAAATTATGAGTGAATGTGCTTGCCTTTTTATAGTGGTCCAGTTTCATGTAAAGTGGCAGTTATTTGCTCCTGGGCACCACTTATTTAGTCTCCTTTTCATCTAGACGCTCCTCTGTAATTCAGCTTCTTTTTCTGTTCATGTCCTCATCCCTTCCTCCATCCCTCCTCCAAACACAACCAAGCTTCTCCTTTGAGCTCCTTCAAGTCCCTGAAGACAGACAGACAGGGAGCCAGGCTTTGGGGGATGGGGTGATGGTAGTGGGGGATGGAGGAGAGGGTGTGAAGAACTGTTCCCCGAATGTCAACACCCACACATGTGCCCATCAACTTACATACATGTATACACACGCACGTGCACACAGGAGAACCGGCTCTGCAACCACCCTACTCCACTTGCACACACACACACCAGTCCTCACACACAATTGCTGCCAGTCTTTCCATCCTCCACCTCCACCCCCCTGCAGCCCCTCTGTGGTTTAATTGGTGTAATTATATTTGCATAAGGCTGTCCCGTTTGAGCTAACCTACACACACACACACACACACACACACACACACACACACACAAACACACAAACACACACACACACAAGTTTTAATAGGCAGGATAATTGAATATGGCTCTCCCACTGGTGTCCTGAAGGGTCTCTGTATTTTTTGAGAAGGACTTGGGTTCTGTATGTTTACACAGACAAACAGTGCCACTCCCTCACCTGTTAATTAGATCTAGTATTTGTTTTTTTAATTTAGTTTTTCAACTCTCTATTTGAGAGAGTTGAAAAACCTACCTAAACTAACCCTAAAGAAAGAACCTCATATCAACACAGAAACAAAGTTGCTGCTGTACCATTTTTCAATGCCTGAATCTAAATAATGTGTGAATAACATACTATGGGGAAGGCTTGAGGCAGAAATCGACATGACATTTTCTCCCAGAGTAATGTTTGCCCCAGAAACATAACCAAGTTACAGCTTAATATATGAGAATGAATAAGTTCTCTCGTCCAGAATGAGCTGAAACTGTAGAAACATAATTAGCAGTCATGCAATGCAATAGATGCTGATAAAAGAAGGTACAACTGAAAAGAAAAGAAAAGTATGATGTCCGTAAAAGTATGATGTCCATAAAAGGCCACCTTCTTTTTAAGGTCATAGTCATGTGTCATTAAGGAAAATGACAGATGAAAACACTGCTATTGCATCACTTTATATTATAATTTACTTTATTATCTGACAGTCAAAACTGAAAATGAACACAAAAATAAATCTAGGAATAAATAACAATAACAATAGTTATTCATTTCATTCCCCCCTAGGTTTATCACACCTTGTACTTTTTTGCAGCAAATCACTGAAATGCCTTGAAGACGGTCTCATCAATATGACAGCCAGCTCTCTACAGCTCAGTAATTTTAAATAATGTCAGAATCTGAGACACACAACACCGCTGGTCATGGTGGTGCCACAGCTACAGTTTTATGTATTGCACTGCTGAATTTTAGGCCTTTTTGCTTTGTTAACCATATCTCCCTTCCCCCTCTCGCACTCCTGTTCTCCTCCTCTCTCCCTTTCATTTATGAACTCACCTCACCTAAGCTATCCATCCATCCATCCATCCATCCATCCATCCATCCACCCCCTCCCTCCTCCACCACCTCCTCATTTTCCTCACACACCAAACCCCTCTAAGATGAAATCTGATTTTCTCTCTCTCTCTCTCTCTCTCCCTCTCCCTGTGTGTGGAAGCGGGTCTCTGGGTCTTTTGTTCACCCACCAGCTCATGCTGGCCTCCTCCCGTTGCCACGGCAACCGGCTGTACACATACTGTTGCTCCAGGAGTGGAAATGAGATGGAGAAGAGAATGGGATGATGAGAGAAGAGAGAGGGGCATAGAGGTTGTGAGGGAAGAAACTGATTCATAATCAATGGAAAAAAACAGAGATGGCAAAATAACAGAAGGTGGTGGATATGTGGAATGATTAAGAAAAAATGCAAGGAAGTGGGGACAACAAGGCACAAATAAATCAATGTAGGAATGAGAAATATACACATAATTTTCCTAATTGCTGCCACAGGAATATTTATAAAAGTAATTCAGAGCTCAGCATCTTAATTTTCTGTATTTCTGTTTGGTATAAAATAAATTCTTTTTTTTCAGATGCGCAGCAAATTTTTATCTAATCCGCTGTTCTGGAACGTCTGTGTTTGTTTCAAACCAGCAACTGACTGTAAAATTTTAAGAATTTGAAAGCTTACTGCACCTTAACATTGCACTAAACTGCAAAACAGTTCAAATAGAAAATGTACTGCCTTTAAATGCACAACAAAATCTAGCAAGAAACAAGGCAATGACTGATGACTCTCCTTTCCTAGAGTCATTACTTTTAAGTTATACGTTTCTAATTAAGTCATAATTATATAATTACAGAAAATTGTTTAGCTTAAATTCATAGCTGTACTGAAATAATCTAAAACAGAAGGATGGGGAATCAATTTTATTTTATTTTATAATATTGTTCTGGCTTGTTATCAATTTGTCTTTTTCATTGGATCTCACTAAACATTTGGAACATAAAACCCAACAGGAGAAAACACTAAAAATGTGGAGGGTGAGAAAACCTTAAATGACGTTGAACTGGGGATGAAAACATCATGGGGGAAAAAAACTAATAAAGAGAAAGAGAAGCAAGGAGAGTGAGACAATAAATATCAGCATCCTCTTCCACCCACTTGTCTGTGTTTGCTGTATTAGAGGCCCCTAGGAATCCAAACCCTGCAGACAAGCAACCATCTGCCATCCTGGCTCCAGTCCAACACTCTGTAGAGCCATGATGGCGTCCAATCACACACACTCAAATGAATTCTAGCAAAAGACACAGTCAAATAAGGCATGCATATCTGCACACCAACACATGCAGAATGACAAGCCTTACTATAGGTAATGACTTAATACTGGTCTACATGGTGCATGGAGAATAGTTATTGTATTACGAGACAAGTTTGTGTAGAGTTTGGTGTAAATTTAAAGATCACTGCCTAAACTGGTGCCAATTACAATATTATTTAAATTCATATATCTAATTTAAATTCTTTTATAGTACTTTTACAAATTTTTAGTATTATGCTACATTTACAGAATGGGTATTTAAAGGAAAACCTTTACACTTGTACAGTTTGAGATTATGTCATCTGAAGCCAACTTTACCCCAATGACAAACAAGGACAGGAGGTCAGCTTTAATATAAGATGAGGTGTCTTTGCCTTTACCAAATTGATGTGTGCACAGTGAGTGATTTGTTGTGTCAGTGGTAGTGGTATGTGTGGCTGGTGACCTGCTTATATGTAGATTGAATTGCAGAACTGAAAGCTGATAGGGAATGATAAACTGAGGCAGGAAAGGAGAGATGGGGAGAGATGGGGAGGAGAGAGATGGGGATACACAGAGAGAGAGAGAGAGAGAGAGAGAGAGAGCGCGAGAGAGCGCGAGAGAGAGGGAGAGAGAGCAAGAGAGCGAGAGAGGGAGAGAGCGAGCGAGAACTGTAGAAGGCTGATGATATGATAGCCTAATCTCAAGATAATGCACCATCCAGACTTGGCATCAGTCCATCTCATAACACACACACAGTTAGTTCTACATTATAATAATCACAATTGTCCTCCTTACATATACTGCACATAACCAAATGGTTAAACGACACTCGAATATCATGCTAAAACTGTATTCCCTATAACTGGCCAATAATGCATTTTCTGGAGAAAATATAGAGACTGACATTTGTTAAAGAGCTTTCTCCAACAACAATAATAACAATGCTACTACTACTACTAAACAGCAACAACAAAATAATAATAATAATAATAATAAAATTATGATTTCTTTGTGCGTATCTCTGTCTTTACCCAATAAAGGGATTACCATGTTGAGTGTCAATATAATTGCAGATTACACAACACACAGAGACATTTGTAGCTGTGTAATCACAACATCATTCCTTTGACATGTGGTGAAAGTCAGCATATATTTAATCACCTTATGCATGTGAGTGTGTGTGTGTGTGTGTAACTGCACTAAGGCCAAAGTCCATGCATCAACAACAGTACGTATGTTATGCAAGGTCAGTCTAGGGTCACTTGCTGTATGTAGTCTTTGCATCACTGATGTGTGTAGGCATGCATGTACAACTGTGTAAGTATTCTGTGAAAAGGTACAGAATAGCAGATTACACAAGAGACCACAGTGTGCACACATAATATGTGTCCATGTCTCAGCTGGTGTCATGTGAGAAAAAGCTGAGGGGACAGATGTCCTCAGAGGGGATTGTCACATACAATTATGATGCTGTTAATAATGGGTGTGCGTGCATGCGCTTAGGGAGGCGTCCGTAATCGGTAGGATTAGAGACTGAGATTAAATCCAGCACCAAGTCCGGGCGCCTACTACAGAAAGACAGACAATAATGTGTGAAAAGTTCTCAGACAATCACTTCAAACCTAAGCTAAAATCAGTAATGTACTGCATGTTTCCAGAATAGAAGAAACTGCAGATTTTTAACAAAATATGAAAATAATACAAGTAATTTTACCTAACCTGTATTGCTGAACAAATTCTCCATAAACCCCCGACACACACGCTCTATTTTTTCATTTTGACCTTTAATTTAATGTCAGTCTTTTCCCATACAAAACCGGAGACTGCCTGCAGGCTCCTGTTCACAGTGTCATAATCGATGCTTCCTGACATTTTTTTTGTTTGCGGTTGAGTCTGTGGCTGTGTCCGAAATCGCCCCCTAAACCCTATATAGTGCACTATATAGTGAGCACACCATTTTGTAGTGGTGTCCGAAAGCTTAGGGATCATAGCATGTCCACTATATAGTGCACTCAATGTATCCCACAATTTACCACGAAATGTAGTGAACATCCGATGGTCACTAACCGGAGCAAGATATCCCATCATGCATTGCCAGAAATTCTCTGGGCTGCGCGGAAGTGAAAATGGCAGACGGACGGGAGGGAAATATACATAAATATTATAAAATATAACAAAATACGAAAATAAAAAGTACAGGACAGTAATCAAAAGCCTCTAATTTAATAAAAATGCAGTGGTAAACAAACAAGCATTTTGTGAGACGACAATAATGTGGTACGTTTTAATTGTGCGACAGCGATGACATAATTACCGGCGCCGAAAGTAGTGTCCGAAAGTGTCCGAAAGATTTTTCTGTTGAGCTCACTATATAGTGCACTACATTTATTTCTCTATATAGGGAGTAGGGAGTAGGGAACGAGTGAGTGATTTCGGACACAGCATTTGTCTGTCTACAAGTGTGCAACCGTGTGCAAGATAAACCTTAAACCTTAAAATTATTATTAAAAACATATTATTAAAAACATAACAAACACCAACTGGCATACCACTGCTTCCAAATTAATACAGTAGACACATGACCTATTGGAAAATTGAACCAGCATTTTGAATAATCAATTTAAAGCATTGGAGAGCAACACCCAGTATCAACAATGATTCGATCTGCTTCACAGACACATGCAGAATACACAAACTGACAAACTATGCCAATTCCATGACATCCTGTGAATCAAGGCAAAAGCACTTTAAAATGCACAGACAACACATTTCTCCCCTCGTTTGCTTCTTTCTGTCTTATTTGTGTGCAAATAGACAGCCTGCTCCTTTATTTCCCTTTTTGCCTCAACTGAACACATGGCCAGTACCAGCATAACTGACTATTTGCAGCACTACAAATGCCACTTCAATCAGCAGTCAACAAGGTCATCATGTCCTGTCACGATGGTTTCGGGACAGTAACTTGTCAACAGTGACAGTGATTGTCACTTTAAGTGTCAGACCAGGAAGATGGTGAGGATGAAGGTGCCCTCAAGATGTGACCAACTGTGTCTTATGTAGCTGTCGGCTCTGGAGTACAAAGTCAAGGATCTTTCTGACTGGCCTCATGTGGCATGTTGTGTAGACAGAAGACATGGATGTCAGAGAGACATTTAGGATAGGTGCCAATGCTGGAAGTGTTTTCCAAGTGATGATACTTTTGTTTTATTGTGTCTAAATTGGTCATCCCTGTGTTTGACAGAGGGCTCACTGGACTCTAGCTTTTAGTGATCAATTATCAAATCGAGCTGAAAGCCTTTGTAACCATTAGTCAAGTCAAGTCAATTTTATGTGTATACATGTTGCACTTTCTTCCAACAAAGTTGATCAAAGTGCTGAACAGAGCAAAACAAGGACAGACAGAGAAAAATAGAGAGATTGAAAAAATAAAGGAACATTAAAAACAATAAAATTACAGTAATTAGTAGGAAGAAAATAAAGAAGTAAAATGGAAAAGAAAAGTGAAATTGTCTGAGGTCATTTATGATACGCCGGGTAGAAGAAGTAAGGTTTTTAGGGCGCATTTAAAAGACTCTGGGAAGCTCAAATGTGAAATGGAAGGCTGTTCCAGAGCCTTGGGGCGGCTGCAGCAAAAGCCCTGTCTCCTCTGGACTTGAGTCTAGTTTTAGGGGTGTCCAAGAGGAGTTGGTCAGAGGACCTTAGGGTTCTGGGTAGCGTGTGGCGACACAGAAGCTCACTGAGATAGTCAGGGTCCAGGCCATTGAGGGCTTTAAAGACAATTAAGAGCAGTTTAAAATCAATGCAAAAGCAGACAGCGAGCCAGTGAAGGCAGGCTAAAAACTGGCCATTAATGGAAAAACTTTGAAAGCTAATTTAAATCGATATGTGATATTAGCCCTATGGATGACAGAAATCTTGCACATAGCGTCAGTGACATAATTATTCTTGCTTCAACAACAGCCAAACAGCTACCCACCCCAACACTTCACAGTAGCTCTTGGACGGCTCTTGGAGAACTGATACTGTTACTACTTAGACACATGCGGTCACATTAATGGATTATCTGGCAGGACAATAGCTAATACACACCATATTGCGTTTGGAATCATCCATTTTAATTCATTTAACAACAGTTGTGCACAAGGTACATGATTATGACAGTGTGATAATGAGAGTAGTGTGTGTGGGAGGTGCTATGGAGGGGTGTAACTCCTCAAGCTGCCAGCAGGGCAACCCCTTTTAACCTTTAAACACAAGTTAAAATCACCAAGGAGGAACACCAGTGTCCCGACGATGCACCCTCCAATACACCACACACGCGCGCAAACAGTGGCGAATCATGAGACACACTCCCTAAGGCGTGGGAACAAACCCACTTGACAGCAGGCAGGATAATGCTAAGGAGAAGGAGGGAGAAAGAGGGAGCTAAAAAGAGAGAAAAAGAGAGGGAGGGAGAAACGTTGTGTCCCTTTGTTGCTTTCTCAGTCACCTGCATGCATTTGATCACTCATCATTTCTCTTTATGTGTGTGTCTGTCTATTTCACAGCAAAGGAGGACAGCCACTGACAATGATATCACTTCATCCTCTATAAATCTCTTTCTGCCTCCCACAGGGCGCAGAGTGGTGGGAGCGATGAGAAGAAAACAGGAGTGTCAGGAATGAAAGGGAAGGCTGTTTGTGCCTGGTGGGGGATGAGTGTCCCAGGGAGAAAAGGGAGGGAAGAGGGGAAAAAGAGGAACAAGAAAGACATGGTGTTGTTGGCACAGTGCAAGCAAGTAAATCAAGGTTGGAAAGGACACAAGAGAGACTTTATTAGACAACACATATCAGAGAGGACAGAGACTTCCTGTGATCTCTGCACAAAGGAATCTTCTCACTGTTGTCTCTGACTTCCTTTGTTTAATCAGCATTAGAAACGTATTATCATTTTGTTTTCACATTACTACTTTGACACAAGTTATTAATTAACCAGTATTAATATCCAGTTTTCTACAATAAGCAACATAAACTTTCTGTACAAACACCACACACTGTCACTTTCCTCCTCTCCTTTTCTTTCCCTCTGTCTTGCTCTTGGTCTTTCATGTGCAGATCATAGAAGTGTGCCACTTACCACAGGAGTGTTGAGGGGCTTTCCTACAAAAGCTGGCATTATATGCCTGATTTAACAGGGCGCTCTCACAAGGACCCCTCTATCTCTCTGTCTTTCCTGTCCCCCTCATCCTTTTTCAAACAGATTTTCTCCACACAGAAAGAATGTCACTCACTCAGGACTTTAACTCTCTTTTATGCGTGCACACACACACACACACACACACACAAACACACACACACACAAACCTGCCTCAGCTCTTGTTCTCTCACAATGGGATTAGAGGTATGAGTCCTCGACTCATTTTAAATTGGCAGACCACCAATCCATTTATGATAGACTCCACAGAATACTGAAAAGAGTGAAGGACGGTCAGACAAGAAGGAGGGAGGAAAGTCGGAAGGAAGGTGGAAATTGAGATTAGCTAAAGAGAGGGGGTACAGGTCGCAGAAGATTAATCTTGCTGTTGTTACAGCTACTTTTTAGATGAACGTAAAAGTGTAAATAAGTTAAAAAAACATTAAAGGGAAGAAGCAAGAAAAAACAAGAAAGACTATCAGGTGAGTATAAAAGAGAACTGGCGTCCACACACGCATCTATATACACAAGTGGACTTGTTGCCAGGGTGACAAGAGGTAGAAGAGGCCCCACCCTCCCCTACCATGTTTCACACAGTGATGTCATCGGTTGCCGCCAGCACCGGGCATGCCCTTGGCCAATAGAACAAAGGCACGGGAGGGTGCGGAGTGTCCTCGTGTGCTTATTTTCATTTCACCCTCTCTCTAATAAATTCATCAGGAGCTTTCTTGCTTGCCCTCTGCCCCCTGCTTTTTCACTCAACAGTGGGCTGCTGCAGAAGTTGAGGCTCTAGTTCTTACACTGCTGCTGAAGAGTGAAGCTGATCTGAACAACTGTAGGAGAATGTTTCACAGCAGAGAAGACTAGAGACTGTGTTTTAATCCAGTAAAGGAAAGGTTATGGAAACAAGACTCCTTGTTACAGTGGTCCACTGTCTGTCAGAGCATCAAAGTAGGTTTAATTTTCAAAGTAGGTTTAATTTTAACAAAGCTACAAGATGAAGGCCATGCTCTCAACTCTGTGAGGCTGTGGTGCTTATCACAAAAAGACAGGAAAACCAAAGTTAACACAATCTGATGCCATGTTAGGAGTTCTAAAATTCACTTGCTTACTCTGAATGTAAGCACTAAATTAAATTACAACAAATAAATGGCAACTGCTGGAAATATGTTTGGTAGGCAATACACTTAGAAAGTGTTTTTACTTTGTAATACTCTAAGTCTGCTATAATGTATATAATCTATGATTTGTAATGTATATATAATGTATAGTTTAATATATTTCAAAAGTTTGCATCCTAAATTAACATGGTTTCTCTGACAACATTGGCAGGAGTGTTTGTGTGCTCTTCTGGCTCTTATCTACACAAAGTAGATATGACACCATCGTTTCAGCATGTGTGTGAATGTGTGAGAGAGAGACAATGAATGTACCTTGTCACCAAATGGAGCCATCAGGGTGAGACTGATTGTTAATTATTGTACTGGTGTTTGCGGCATGTGGAGCGAGGATGAGATAATACAGGGTGCAGAGAGGGCTGTCAAAGGTCTACCCACACACACGCGCACACACACACACACACACACACACACACACACATACACCCCCCCACACACACACACACCTTCTGCAACATCGTATATTAAGTCCCCTGTGTAGACAAACGAATGGAAAATACAAATACATTTTCTAAATTAATGAAGTTTTGTGACAGCCACATTGTTTGGGCACAAACCACATGGGCAAACACGACCTCTGCAGCAATTCCCCCTCTCTGTTTCTTTTCTCTCCTTTGCGGTGAACTGATAGGAAACAGGAGATAGTGTGTACATGCATATAAAGTTACATGATTTTAATTAAACGCTGTTTTTAACAAGCTAGATCATTATTTAGCCTCATGCATGTGTAATATAATGTCTAATTACTTTTCTAAACACAAACAAACAAGAGTACAAATGTTTCATTCATTTAAAAAGAACAGGGGGTTCATCAACCAGTGATTAAAACAGATTATCTCTGCATGACAGAGAGCACAGCTGTCAATATGCAAACAGCTTCATATGACCGAGGTGCTGTTATACAGCTGTGACAATATCTCAGGGAGGGAATAGTTCATTGGGGGTGGTACAAGTCAGTGGGAAACATCAGTGAGGGGAAACAGTAAACATGAAGCACATGATACTCACAAGTTGTGAGACCTATGTGGGTGCAGCTTTGGGCTTTACTTCAACAACTGTGCATTCACCCAAACACCTTCTTGTGAGTTGTTACATGGTTCTTTTAGCTCCTGTTGATTTTTGGTGGTTATTCTGCACTAGTTTATTTCTATTAAACCACAAAACAGAGAAGTGGGTGAAAATAGGCACTTGAAGCGTGCACATACAGTACTGGAGGTTACCAGAGATCATAGCTGAAAGATGCTGTCAGGCTAATGCAGTCCGACGCTGATTATGATGCAAAAAAATCTCTCTCTCTCTCTCTCTCTCTCTCTCTCTCTCACACACACACACACACACGCACACACACACACACACACACACACACTCTTATTATTAAGACAAAGTGTCCCATTAGTTCTCAATTAAGGAATGAACAACTTCATGTCTAATCAATGATTTAGTCTGCTCTTCATTTATTGGTTTCTATAGCAACAGACACACTGAACCTCTCAATGCTGGATTATGAGTGGAGTGTGAGAAATAGTGTACTCCATTATGACCCAACTAATCATGAGCAAAATGAACACAAAGAAACATATGTAAATGTATTCAGTGATCTTCTAGTTCTTTCGTCTGTCTCAGTTTAATTCATAGCAGTTTCCCTGTTTTTTACGTTGACGTTTTTTACTGACAATGATGATATTATCTTAAACGGTCAAACACACATACTTTTAGGAAAAAAAACAATGCCTGCATCTATACAACATGCTTATTTGAGTTTATTCAATAATGCTTTGAATGAATTTGCCATGTGGTTGAATCCAGTACAAAATAAAGCACTCAGAGTTCCGAAACCTAAAACCAACAAATGAATTTAACCAAACCCCAGGAGAACTTTAAACATACACCCCTTTACTTACATGAACAGACTGAAGCTGCTATTAGACTTTCATCAAAGACCTACTACTTTGGAACCTACACCATTTGAAGAAACATCTCCGAGCTAAGTTATAATGCACTGTGACAACATTCTTAGTCAGCAGTCCCATATCTTGTCTGCCTTACAGTCTAGCTTCCACAACTTTGCATTTTCTTTCTCCTCTTGTTTTTAGAGATGTGGCAGACATTAAACAGCTAAAATGTCCCTGTCAACCTCTGTACTAATTGGACAAAGAAATAATCTGATTCACTGGAATGAAGACTGTAATGTCTTATTATGGGAAAACACCCTGTAGCAGAAAGGCCCTAATTGTTGACGGTAATGAAGAATAGATCAGAAGAATCACTCCTTATCTCTCCACACTCACTCACCATACTTTCCATGCTGGTTATTAAATCTTGCCAACTCAAATCAGAACCAAAGAGACCAAAGAGACAGAGCTCTATCTATTTTGAGATAGCTAAGCTCTTAGCCTGGTTTTTCTGTCTGGATTTAGCACTTTTAGCCCAAAGCAATAAGACAAACTCACTAGCTCCGTCAGCGAATGCATTCAGTGCAATCCTGGCATGAGAAATTAATCAGATTTTCTACCTTCCATGGCTCCATTCAACATATTTCTTCCTTTCTTCTTACTGGCATGATTAAAGACAGGAAGACTGATTAACTGCTGAAATCTGCACATTGGTCTCCTCAGACAAACACACACAGAGTAAAGCATACAAAACCTCAAATTCATCTTTCATGTGAGGGGTATGGAATAGTGCCATGTGGAGAGCCCAATTTCCATGACAACGGGTCTGAGGATTAGGGTGAGAAACTGTCATTCCTGAGCAATTGTCAGAACACCTTGATTCAGAAGAGCACTTAAGAGTGAAGGAAAGAAATGGAGAACGTGGGTGGAAATAAAGGAATCTCAGTTTTAAGGATGAAGAGAGAAAGGGAGGAATGGGTAATGATCCTGCTGAGGAGCACATTACCCCCACATCCTTACTCATTATAAGATGCCATGGATAGGAGGTAAACCTTGAAAATGTAGATAGTGGTGATACAGACATGGAGATAAAGGTGAAACAAAATCATGAAGAGAGGAGAAAGATGGTGCACAGGAACAATGGGTTTAAAGCGGGTGGTAAATTAGATTATTACAAACAACAGTCTCACAAAAGGCTGCATGATTCCTTAAACATAAATAAATGGACCTCATTTTTATGACAATGTTTTATGTGTATTTCTTTATATTCAGCTAAATGGATTATTTTGCCGTCTCCCACAGAACATGTCCTGTTGCGTGTGTTTAAGATTTGAATATTTTGGCCCTGCTGTGCAAAAGCCTTTAAATATTAATCTCAATTTATTGTATTTTTAGAGGTCTGAAGAGTTCTGTTAGCCTAATCCATATGCTTGACTGCTGCTAGGAAAGTATTTCTTACGTTACACACAAATCTTCAAACCCCTATAAATCTAACAGTCAGTGCTTGTCATTCAGCATACTACTCTGTGTTGATCGGCTTGGAACAATGTTTGCATGGGTGAATAAAGCCTCCCTCTAATTAGCTGTTCCTGAGCTCCACCTGATGTTAGCAGTCATTCGTAGTTATCCTAACATCTTCTATTTCATGGTTATAAAATACTGACAAATTATATTCTGCTGCAAAGTCATGCTGAAAGTGTAAATGCGCTATAGCATCAGTTTTAAATATTGCAAAACAGGGACGTAGGGAAATGCTTTGCTCTCATGAGAAGGGCAGTGACATCTAATTTTCAGTGTACAGTACAGTATAATAATTCCCTGACAGTGTTTCCAATAAGCAAGCACATGACATGTACATGATCCACAGGAGAGCCAATATTCATGAATATGTTTACAAGAACTATAAGACAAAACGATCAATATATGAATGCATAGACACATGACAGAGACCCGAACATCTCACAGCCCCAAGGGAAACAGTGAGCTCACAGAAACACAGAGGGACAGTGGTGACATCGTTACCATGATGTTCTCATCTCTGCTGTCAACCTTTCACCCATCTCTCCCACATGTATATGAGGGAGAGAGAGAGAGTGAGCAATGTCTGTTGATACAGTACTTAACAAATGAAAGATTAGCCACAAGTGACAGGTCTTCCTGATCCCCCACTAAATGGCTCATGAGACCAACTTCCATTTTGATTGTTTAAAAGGAAATGAAGAAGACAAAATTGTGTTGCTACGTTATGGTCATTAGTATGAGACCACTACAGCTGGCGCCAGCTACAGATTATACTGCTGCTTGTTCCTTGTCTGAATCATGGGAACAAAGAGCAACAACAGCGCAGATTGTTGAAAAGTCACGTGGCCCATTGACAGATCAGATGCAACCATGCAGAGCTGCAACTCTTAATGCACAGAGCTATACTGTCTCTGTCCCTCCACAGGAACAAACAGGAAATGATTTCTGACATCTCAGCATCACACAATATGGAGCAAAGAGAACATTATGTAAAAGCCATAATGTTTTAGATGAACTGTACAACCTCAGTAAAATACTACACACTAAACTTAAATATTAGGACTATTTAGGTTTCAAAAAGCACCAAATCGCCAATCTGATCATAGTGATTTCACAAGTCCAATTATATAATAAAATTATTAATAAGATCATAAGACTACCAGGAGCCCATAAAAAAATCACAAAATCACACCATTAGCCCACGAGATGTTGATGTCTGGATAAAACTGAGTCACCCATGTTTATGAGAACTGCTTGTGCAGTTTCCCTCCAGAGACCATCACCACAGTACATGTGGTACAAAAGAAACACTAACTTATTGATGAGGCTGCAGTCACAAGATCATCAGGAGCTTCTGTTGTTTAGCAGACAATCTGCTTTATATGCTGCTTTTCTGTGTAGCTGACGCAAAGGCCTTTGGATTTAGCTAAGAGCTATCATTGAACTAGCTAGTCAACCACCTTTGAGACAGACCTTTGGAGGATGTTATGATAATGTGCAGCAGGTCCCTGGCTGCAGATTAGATCAGCAGATCATCGTAAAATCCCATCCATCACCTCATTACAGAGGGAAGTGTCCTCAAGCTTTCAATGACAAATTAGATTCCAGATTGATATGTAATGTATAATAACATTTAGCAGAGCTTGAATCATATTAGTTACACACTTAATATACCAGGTGGAGACCTGCAGAGTTAACTGAACTTTCAGAAGTCTTTCCCCGGCCAATATTCATCATACACAAGAAATAAAGAAACACAGTAACTATTACATAAAATATATATAAAGCGTAAGAGAGGCTCACACAGTGGGAGGCATTTTAATAAAAACACCCGAGAGTTAGCCAAACCAGTAGGATGTTATTAGCCCCTTTTCCGCAGTTTATTGATATTATAACAAATTAACGTTCACTTACACGTTATCAAAATACAAAAAAACTGCGTCTTACCTGATTTACGTGAAAAGCCTCCTCCCATATTTCTCGCCGTGGTGCATATAATAAATTTAAGTTAGTAAAATACATCCAGGTTTAATGTTAGTCCCTTCTGCTGAGTAACACGGCTCCGGATAACCCCGTTATTTCACATTATAAGTCCACGTGCAGTCACGGCAACGAAAAGACATTTAGCAACCGTAAAAACAAAGTAACTAATTATTAAGCTGGCTATTTATAATTCATTGTCCCGCATGCTAGCATTGGCAGCGCTAATTCAGCGTCCTTTTGTTCCTTTGCCCTCTGACCCTTTACCTCACGCGCGCAGGTCACCGCTGTATGACGCTGTGACCACAGGTGCGGTGATGATGGACGCCGCCTACGTGAAGTTTCCTACGCTATAAACCGCAGGGAAACAAGGATCCGAGTTGATTGGAAACTGACATTAAATACACCATCAAACACCAGTGGAGACTGGTGAGGGTGTCAAATGTTGGACCATTAAAAATCAAACCACCAGCACTTCCATGTTACAGATTCGCACATTATAATGTTATATGCCATTATATATGTTGTAACACCATGTAAACACCATATTTTATTTGTAGGTGCACTATAGTGCAGAACTGCAACATTTGTTATACGAGCTGGTATCACAAAAAAGATCTCATAAGTAAAATGTAAGTTGTGAAACATTTATGCCTCTCATCTAACTTCAGCTAAAACTGCCCTATACTGAGTAGATTTTCTAATTTCATGCAACGGTTCACATCTTAGGGTATTTACTTAAAACGTTTCCAGGCAGCCAAGGACTTAACATTAAATCATCCTTCATCACACAGTGTGTAAAACCAATCCTGAAAGTAAAAGTCAAGATGCTGCCAAAACCTGTAGAGACTGAAAAAAGCACCCAGTGTGTTTTTATAATATAAAGGACTAAAACTACTGGGCAAAGTTTTCCCCAATCCACTTCAGTAAATCCAAATGGCACAGAGGATTAGTGTGCTGTTGCAAAGCTCCAATTGACCCCAAAGTAGAAGTGCTTATCACAACTAAATGAAGAAGCATGTGTGTTTTTAATGATGTGTCTGTACACATTTGCAACTGTGAGTCTTTGCAAAAGAGCAATAAAGCTGCAGTCACTTCTGTACACCAAATCCAGCCTCTGTGGGTGTCATATTTGAGACTGAAAACTCAGCATTAGTCTCAATGGAAGATTCCCATCATGAAGTCTACAGTGTTAATTGTACACAAGCTCTGACAGGTAGGTGGGAGGAGTTACTGAACGAATGGGACGTAGAGAGAGTGAGTGGCAGGGTGGAAGACCTGCCTTCAGAAGCACCACTGACTAACTGGGAACATTAAGCACAGATAATCTGCTGTACACACGCACACATACAGACCACACACACAGACTTCTAAATCAGGACTTCTTTTCACTGGGCCTGTTGCTCGTTAAGTGGCTTTGCCCGGTGCAGGAGAGTGGGCAGAAGTTATATTTACCTGTCACAAATACGCACACATTTTATCTCCAATAAGCAGATGGGCATGTTAAATATTTCTTTTTGTCAGGCTCATTCACACTGTCAAAGTAAAAGGTTTGTGTGTGTGTGAGAGAGAGAGTGACGGAAAGAGAGAGAGAGACTGAAAGGGAGAGAGAGAAAGAGAGAGAGTTATGTGACTGTTTATCAATTTTCTTATTTCACAACCTAGCACCAAAGCCTCTTACACAAACCACAGCAATTTACACAGACCCTGCAAACATGCACGCACACGCACACGCACACCAGTGCACATCAAACTCTAAAATTGTATTTAGCCCTTTTCATCATTTTCCCATCTTGATTGTACTGTATACTCGTGGCTATCAGCCAGAGTGGTTCACCTTTATCTGCCTATTTTCTTGAATTTCTACAGTAAATTAAACACTGATGTAGGGCAAATACCTACTAACTCTTCAGCAAATTATTTCATATATACATGATAAAAAAAATTGAATGGTAAAAAACACATAAACTTGTGTCAAACGTTGTCTACAGTATTCACCTTCAAATAAACCAAAACATTTATGTAGTATATTTAGTTTAACCTTTAAATTTCATAGCAATTATTGTAATAGTACTGAGTCACTCATCTTTCAATAGGCAATCTTTGACTGTAAGCCTGTTTTGTTTTGTTGCCACAAAGTTGACGACGCAGCTGGAGATAGAAGCTGTGCATCTCCACTTTATTTACAGGTAACCTACTGTTAGTGTTAGCCTGCTAGCTTAAAAGAGCTATCTTAGTTGGAGTAAGTTTACTGGTAATTACTTACTAAAAGTTGATGTTTTTCTTGTTAAATCTTATGTTCAAAGACGTTGTATATTTACTACATCAATATAATGATTTCAGCTCTGGCCAAATGAAAGAGGAGTAACCACCATTGGCCTGAGGTAAGAGATTGCTAATGCTGGCTAAATGTAATGTGAGCTAGCACAAGGCAGCTACACAAATTGGAAAACAAACCCAAAACTAACAATCATTTTATCTGTATAATAGTTTTTATGAGACCATATTTCTTACATGGATAGCGTTTAAAAGATGAAGCTACATCAAAAGAGCATATGTGAAAGATGTGTGATCTGACTGGTGAGAAGGATTAAATTCAGTTTATAATAGGGGAACTGAGTAAGAGATAGATGGTTCCCCCGCCCACCCACCACCCCGAAGCGATCATCGGTTTACTGTTTCTGTAGTTTCTCTGTGGTCTGTTTACACCCACACAGGTGTGGATAAGAAACAATTCATACTGAAGTGACGTACAATAGGGGGACATTGAAATAAATGGGGTTTTCCTCTCAGTAATGATGATGCCAGTGACAAAAGGGAGATACATAATGAAAGGGTTTGACTTACAGGATTGACTCTGTGCGGCGTGAAGGGGTTTTCCACTTCTCCCATTAATATTTTCTATGATGCATGACTGACTGTTGACCTTTGACAGCCACACAGATGTTTTTTTCCATCTGAAAAAAGTGAAAAACATACGGTAAAAAAAGATTTGAGTATTTACTTGTGCTGAAAAAAGTACTTGAGTAATTTATTAGTTGTAGAAAATTTATCAATAATTTTGTTAGCTGTTAGTTCATTAAACGTTGTTTCTTTTTGGCAAAAAGATGTATTGGGATGGTTATCATTAGAAGGCAATAGTTTTTCTTTATGCTTGTGTTTTTCTTTTCCATTCTTTTTTGAATAGATTTATTGTAAGCACACCTTAAAAACTTTTTTACTTGTTTCCTTCGTACACATGCTATCTTCTGTTGGGTTGACAACTTGCTTCGAATCTTTCTTTGTCATTACGGGTTTGATTATTTTGTGTGTCTTGTTTTCAGATAACCATGGACGGCAGAAAGAGACCAGCAGCTTCATCAATCTCTGGGAGCTATAATTACTGGTCCTTCTCACACTGCAGGCAACCAGCCAGGGTCCTGATAATAGATGCGATTCCACCATTATGGTCAGAGTCATGTCCTGTGGTCTGTGATGCTCTGGACAACTTCTTGTCCCTTGCCTGTAGTCTGGATGGACCCTGTAGGATACCATTACTCAGCCTGTACGCCATCAGCAGGCAGCAGGAATGTCTACTGCCATTTGTGGTAAGGCACACAAAGATAAAAGGTTATTTTAACGCAATGGAAAACATTTATCTCTTCCCTGTTATTGCATTTCCTTGTACCTTCACTCTCACCCCACCTCCCTTGTTGTTCTCTGTCACCCACATTATCTCTCACTTTTATCCCTTCTTCCACCCTGTCCTATCCTCTATTTTTAGCAGGTTCGTGGTAACTTGGCCAGGCTGCATTCCTGTGTGGAGGAGCTGAGGTCCATACCAGGTGAAGGCTGTATCAGGGGGGCAGCCAGAGGAAGCGAGCCGCTACGACAGGCAGTGCTTGACAGTCTGCAGCAGTTTAAACAGTTCATCAGGCATACCAGTAGCGGAAACCAAGCCAACAACAACACATCTGTGGAGGTGAACATAGACCGTGTTTGTGCACAAATATCACAAAAGCACATGGTCTCTCTGTTATGAAGGTGCATCTCATCAGCCACCGACTAGGTGGGAGTGAACATTTCTTTTGATTATCAGGCTTTGTACTTCATGTCAATGTGGCACAGAGGCTCCATGCATAAATGGTAAATAGCTCTCTTCAGGTACAATTGACTTGATTGCGCAGCTGCAAGAAAAATATTGAATTACAAATCTCATACGTTACTAAAAGCTCCAACAGGCTGAGATCTCTTTAATTCTAATATTGGACATTCAGTAAAAACAAGTGCATTTCCGTGCAGCAAATCAGCTCTTCTCATCGCTAAAACAAGGCTCTGGGTTGTTGACGAGGATGTTTCAAATCCAGCCAGCTTTAATGTGAAGCTCTGGAAAGACGATTACACTAAGGCCCACTGTTCCCGACAGCAGCAGATGTGAATAGCACTATCAGATGTCAGAGAGACACTGAGCAGACACCATGCTGTGCATGTGTGTGTGCGTGGGTGTGTGTCTTGCTGATCCACTTAGGCAACACACATTTTCATTCATGAAGACATTTCTAGCATGCACAAGTGCATGTTCTCCTTGGTGATGTGTGTCCCCGGCAGCAGATTCTAGTTTTTTCTAAAGAGCAGGAAGCAGAGAGCAAAGCCCATCAGGAATCACATTATTATTAGCATTTATGGCTATTGTTAATGTGATAAACCACAGTAGTTAACATCAGCCTCGCGTTAATAGATCTGTTTTCCACCCAAACTAAATTCATTTCTTTCCTTCTACAGACGGTGCTAACATTAAGATCTCGTTTCCCTTCATTATCAGTAAATTAGACAATTACATCCTTTACAGTGTATCACCAGCATTTTAGTCCATTTGTGCCATGTCCTATGAGTTAATTATAGCTCAGATACAGAGATCTATAAAATTCTAGTTCCCATAGCAGGACTGCAGATACATTTTTCTCTTGAAATAAGTTGAGTTTTGTCATTGCATAATGCCACTACGATGGTTAAGATGATTTGCTGGAACAAAGACAATGATTCTGAAATTTAATTTAGTGGCTGTAATTCACTGTGTGTCATGGCTCTGAACACAGAAATATTACACTAAGAGCTAAAGAAGGCCTTGTTGTTATGATTGTCTAGCCTGTGCTTCTGCAGATGTCATAATGCAAGCAGGAACATTTCAAACTGTTCCCAGGTTACTGTGATGACCAGTCAGCCAGGGCAGGAGACTGTCCACCAGCTGGAGATGGGGCTTAAGGATGCTGACCTGGTGTCACTCAAGCGACTCCTGGTTGTACAGACCTACACTGCAGGAAACTGGGGCCAGGATAATCCCTCACCTCATACACTCACCACCACTACTGGGACTGAAGGTAGGAGACCCACTTACAGGGCATGCTGATAAAACAAAACAGTAATGCAAGACTGGAACACAAACTGAGAGTACACTAGCTGGGAGGTAAACACACTCCCACATATTTCACATACTTCTCCCATGTGTTTTCTTAATCATCTTCAGCTGAGTTGTGTAGCATTGACCCATTTATCACACTGTATCTGCACTACTGTTTGCCACATAGCAAGACGGGAGACACATCTTATGGCTGCCAATCCACTCCGGGAGCCTGATTTAATAATGATATGTCATTCTTTGTAATTATATGAAGGTTCAAGTGGTGAGTGGTGTGGTCTGAGGAAGTAAAGAGTGGTTGAAAATGAAAAGGAGGGAAAAGAGAGACATGTAAAGTGAGAGATAACTGAGCAGGGTGTGGTAATCACAAGCAGAAATGTTTCTCTTACAAAAAATATTCATGCACCAGCTGAAATATTTATACGATAAATTATATTTATTTATATTTATATTTATATTTACATGATAAATGGCAGCATAAAAAAATGAAACTTTGTTTTCTCATATTCATTTGGACGTTGGAAATAGTGATACTAACAATGTTGTTGGTATCTATTCTCTTATTTTAACATCATATCCAAGGGAAAATCTTCACGTTTGTCTGTTACTGTTGATCTGACTGTAAAAACGTAGACATATAGAAATCACTAATTTGTATCTCTACAGCAGAGACTTTTGCACTAAAGTTGTGAAAGTCCTTTTTATTTGCTATATTTATCGTCTTTACCATAATGTGTATAGTGGTGTGCTCCAGCGTGTCTGATAGAAAGTTGTTCAACAGAGAAATGTTTGGAATGGAGCTTTGGAGACGTGGTTTTGTAGTAACCACAGTTTGATGATAGTGAGGGTTGACACAGTTTTAGATGCTGTGATGCCAGTGGGACTAGATCACTACATTTTTCCACAGTGTATTTTTCTCACAAGTGTTTATAGCACAAGCACTTGGAAAACGATTGACACTTTAACGCTTTAATGATAGTGCTGCCTACACCCGATTAATTATGTCACCAGTGATGGTGTGACAAGACTAGACTAGATCTGTTTTATTGAAAGTTCCACAGTGGAGAAAACATAATTTTTGCTACCATCACTTCTCCATTCACAGTATGTACAGTCGTTATGAGTGTTGGGGTAGCTTACAGCCCACATCATTTCTACTGTTGTTTTTCTCATAAATACAAAATGTTATAGTACGACGTGTAGAAACTGCTTGTTTAAAAAAAGATGACCAACCAAACATGCTTCATGTTACCTTCCTAAATATGGAGCCACTGTGCACTCATGTAGTCAGTCTGTAACGTTATTAACAGTAAAACCTAGATTATTTTTGTTGAGAGTCTGTATGATTTGGCCACCACAGAAGAGAGAAAAGAGTCAGGGCTGCATCCAAACGCTACAGTGACCTCAGAGTCCACCAGGCTGGAAGCTGAAGGAGGCTTAAATCAAAGATAAGGAGTTTGACTGTCTCGTCCGTATGAATTCTACTCAGACTTAGACTGAATGTTTCGAAAAGACCTATGTTGCTTTTCGTGCTGGTATCTATATGTAACCCAGAGCTTAAATTCAATTGTAACTTTTCTATCAAACCTGGTATGCTAAAATTCAGGAAGTAAACTCTGGCATTACTCTGGAATCTGGGTGCGTTTTGGAATCTTAACCATGTCCGTGTGTGTAAGATTCTGTGTGGGAATGTTCTGTGAGAGTGAAAGATCGCAGCAAAAATGTCTTTCTCAACACCAGACTATTTGTTTTAGACGTGTGTGTGTGTGTGTGTGTGTGCACACTTGTGTGTGTGAGAGTGCAGTACATATTTGAGTGGGTGGAGTATCTATTTTTTAGAAGAGAAATCCCAATTTTTCACAGAGCATATTTTTAATGGTGGCAGCTTATATCTGTGGTGTTTGTGCGTGAAAGCTCTTTTTGCTTTCACGCACAAACACTGTTTGTTGCTCTTACTTGGCTCAAACTGTGGAACTTTTGGTTGGTGCTCACTTCCGCAAGTTTACAATTAAGAGTTCAGGCTTGATTTTAGGGATAAAACTGTTGCTTGATTAATTACGATGAAATAATTGATTGACTGATTAAAATTTCATGCTGCAGTGTTTCTTTGTAAAGGCCATTTCCCGTAGAATAACGACAGCAAGTTAAAAGTTACATCTGGGTACAGAACTGAATGTACTAAAATGCACAAATTTTTAACATTAGCTTTCGTTATGAACACAACTCACAATAGCAGTCAGGGTGAAAAAGACTGAATCAAAGGGTTCGGAACACTGGTGGACGTAGTCTCAAACTGAATTGCAACAAATGGGCCCAAAATATTGTATTCAAGGATTGCACCTTTGACACAAAGTGAAGTAGGTATAATAGATGGAGATGCTGGGGATTGAACCCAGGACCTCATACATGCAAAGCATGCGCTCTACCACTGAGCTACATCCCCTACTTTCATCAGACTTTGAAATATTGTAACACAGAAAATCCAACAGACTCACAATGGGATCTGCCATTTGATCCATCATGCACTCAGCATGCCAAAGGAACATCCTCCCAGTCTTTAATAGTTTCATACTTTTTTCCCTTCAGACTGGGGAAATATGAAATGTCCAACTCTGAGTCTCTCCATCTGCTCCTGTTGTGTGCCTGTGTGTTTGTGACGTGGATTCAGTACAAAGAGACAAAGCATGTATCTCTGCGTCCATATTGAGGTTGTGTGGTGCATCTGCCAATGCAATCTGTTGCACATAGCCGAGCTAATTTATTAGCTTCCATTCACACTTTGAAAAAAAAATTGTTATTTAAAATCAAACATTTGTTCTTTAAATTATACTCTTCACATCTGAAACTGAATGCAGTCGTTGAAGATGAAAATGCACAGAGTAAACATGAATTAACAATACATACATTGAAGGGAGCCTGTTTTCAGACTTTACACTCCAGATCTGGTCACAACTGAATATGTTGTGTTGCCAAGTTTGTGGGTGTTCTGTGCTGTGTAATCACATTAACCGTGACACTGCCTGCAGTGTTCACTGTTTGCCTTTTCTCCTGTGTCGAATACAAAACACTCTATTTGTTTAGCATTTCCTTCTACTTGTATGCCTCCTTCAGAACGCTTAAGCTATTTTTACACCTCACACAGTTGCACTTGGATCAGCATAGATCTCACAAGCCCATTTGGATTTGCAAGAATAACAACTCGAAAAGTAGGTGTCTCTTGAGATGAGGATTGTAATCCACTGGCCTGCAGCCCAGAATAATGCAAGAATAAGACAAGTTTTCATCCTGAGGGCTCACAATCACAAGCCTTAGTTCAAGTTCACATTACATTAAAAATATAAAAACTTTCATCAGTCCTGAGAGCTTGTAGTTTTTTCAAAGATCACATGACAGAGTAAAAACTTGACAATGTCCCTGGATTAAATGTGGTCACCTGGATGACAGCGGATAGTGTCTCAGTATAGATTTCATTAAAAAGTTTGGAAAACATTACAACTGCAGCAAACTGTACTTTTGTTTTTACAATGTTTTCTAGGCATAATAAAAAGATAATATGCTCATCAGGGAGCCGTTAGGTTGAAGTGGTCTTATCAGTCTTATGCAGCCAACTCCAGTGCAAACTCAATGGACAAAAAGCATTCATTTCTTACATTTTTGTGTAGTTGGCTCTGTGTGAACACAACTTTCCACTCTCCAGCAGACGCTTCCTTTTTAGCTATGATTACAACCACACACCTGCAGCCAGCCATACTGGGATCACCCACTCCCTCTCCTCCTCTTCTTTCCATCACAGTCAGCTAGTTCAGTGTGTGGTTAGTGAAAGTGGTTGGGAGGAAACCCCACCCACACACGCTGACACACAAACTCTCACACAACCACAGCTAGGTCAAAACATTCACACAGAGTGGATGCACACTGCACACACACACTTCTCTGAGTCGTATTTATATGACTGTAAAAAGTCATTTAAATATCAGACGATGCCGGTGCGCGTTTTCCATAATGCCGCCCACACACGGTGCCAAGGTCGCGCTGTCCACGCCTCTGAGTGACACAAGCAGAGCAGCAGGTGATCGCACAGATGGAGACTAGCATCACTCTTCACACCAGGATATGGAACCTATTAGTCCCACACTGATCAGGCTGTTTGTCCTTGCATCATGAGCACAACTTTCCTTGTCTATAACCCCGTCAATGTAAATGCTTAAGTTTACCCAGAAAACAAATAGCACTGCCCTACTCTATAACCTGATAAAACATACAGGATATAGGAAGGGGTTATAGCTTCTACCTTAACTCGTGTGTCTTTCTCATCTTGGCTTTTACCATAAGCTATGACAGTCATTTTTTAATCATCTACATTGGCTTCATTTCTGTGTGTGTGACCCTCTTTCTGCTTCTGAGGCTTGACGAACACCAACTGCAGGGATCTTCAAGTCTTCTGTCTCTTGTCTTTTTCAAGTGCTTCAAAGACATCATCCAGCTGCCACCCTCTCTGAGTCTCTGTGTCCGTCCTCATCTCACTCTCTCCTAATTCCACATTCTGCTTGTAACCAAGCAGTTGAACTGCTGTCACTTTGCTTTCTAGCTGCCGACTACGCTCATTATAACAAGATTTATTTGCGTTAATGTGGGTGCAGCTCATCCCAGGTTTACATTTCTTTTTCAATAAATAGTTTGGTGTCAGGACAGAGTTGTCGTAGTCTAGAGGAGACATCTTATTAGAGCCATAAAATTAAAGCAGAAACGTGGAGGGACATTATGATTTTTTTTATGTCTAAGGCAATGCCATTAAAGACTGTCCGCTTTTTTGACCTTCTCTCAACTATTTGTCTCCTGTCTTGTCTCATTTTCTTCGCTCTTGTTCGTCCTCCTCAGTGATTGCAGTCATATAACTCTGCGGTCATTGCCCTTGTCCTTTTTTTGAGTGTCCATCTGCTATAATTGTCTGCACGACCACATGGGTCAAACAGAAGTGACTGCAGGGCAATTAGATCACACAGCCGCTCCTGTGTCGAGAGCCTGTGTTGCAGACCAAATGATCAATGTCTATTTGTCACACTCCTAAACTACATCACTGAGCTATGCATCATTAATGCTCTCACAGACACTGACAGACAGGACCACTGTGTGCCGTCAGTCTATATGTGTGATCTGGATGTTAGAGGGAAGTTCCACAGACGGATTTATCAGTGCTAACTTCACAACTAGCTCACTTCATGAAGTTTGTGTGAGGGGAAATGATAGGTTGACATCACAGCATTGCCATGTTAAAGTATTGCCATACAACATTGCCATATTAAATTGACTGCTGCCGAGTAGCAACATTTTAATTTGTCACGTAAACATACTGTGTTAGTTGATTGGTGTTGTCAGGTGTCAGCTGTCACATATCTTTAGAATTATGATCTTTAGAAAGTGGCACAGTGGAGATCTCTCAATAAAACTCAATGCATTTTTACATGAAAACATAATGTTCTTGGAAAGAGACAAATAGTTTCTAACAAAGTTCAAATCAGATGGAGTAATCTTAACTCATGAACACAACCGTGAACGAAAACAAAACAGCAATTTCCAGACTTTTGTTTCCTTGCAAACCTCTAGGTATTCCCTCATTAACTGGATAGTGATGTGAAATTAGACAACGTAATGTCAGAGGATTCCGACCATCCGAGCACATTGTCAATTAGCTGTGTCCAGATGAGCTGATCCATATTGAAAACAGAATGAATGAGTGAAAAGAGTGCTATGGTTAAGTGCTCTGCTTCCTCTTTCTGCAGTGCATTAGCTCAGTGTGTCACTGGTCTCACCACCCAAGCTAATGTAACTTTGGTCGATGGTTATGGGGATGATGCACTCTTCCTAATGCACGGTTTGCGCAACCATTACTGGGTGTGGGACAGACCAGTGAAACATCAGGAAGAGAAACAGCACAGATGGTCAATAAGAGGAAGAACATCCATTTACAGAGATTAAAATGATTTGTATCTGTCCAGTGTAATATGATGATCATAGACATCAGGTCATGGACAAAGAAACAAACATGTCAACCTATGTTATACTGTAACGTAGAGCATAAAATAGATAAGACAATGCAGACTCATTTGCATGTGAGTACACTTTAAACAAATAGTAGCAGCTACCCTCTTGACAGAGGTGTTTGCTAACCCAGCCTTCTAGAAAAGATCATATCAGTCATGCATTTAACTAACAGAGCAGCTCTGTCTCCAGGGAAATTACAGCTGAAGTGAAGTCATTATACTTCCCTCTAATCAAAAAGTGTTGGAAGGTGATTTGTGTGTGGAGGGGAATCGCAAATGTTTTCTGTGCCTTTGCAAATTGTGCTGCAGATTGAACAGCGCCACCAGGGTGTCGGCGAAGAGCAAGGTTATTGATTTTGTCGATGTGTCTGTGCATTAACATTTGGATGGCTAAAGGATTCAGATCATTTGACTGGAGCCATAGGAGAGATGCTAATGTAAAAGTTAAAGAGACAAGACTTAAGTAGTTACACCATTTGACATGGTACCATATTTGTATTCACAGGGATATGATGAGTCAACAACACGCATTTAGATTCCAAACTGTCAAACCGTGTTTACAGGGAACCATCCACACACACACGCAGGACATTCAAATTCAGGTGCACTGTCGGACATTTAGATGAGAGTTTCCTTGGTCGGCCTGGTCGTTCAATAGATTCTTAATGCTTCACACTGACACAACAGAAGGAAAGAAAACAGAGCAGAGAAAGATAAGCGTGGGGAGGAAGCGGTGATAAAGCATAATTGATTCTTTTCCCTCTAATACCTACAGTAAACACACACACTGCATGAACCCAGCAAAGCCTGAACAGGAGAGACAGGGGGAGCGAGCAGGGTAAACAGATCCTTCATGAACGCAGATAAGACACAGGCTGCATCATTAATGTAGTTCACATCTGGGTTAACAACTCACACCTTTCCCCTTTAGCTGGCAACATATTCCTCTGTGGAAAGCTTAATCTGCACACACACACACACACACACCGTGTGGTCCGTCATCCTTCCACCACTCCCATCCACTGCCTCTTCTATCTCATCTTACTTTCCACCCTCCTCCACTCTCTCCCTCCCGCTCCTCCTTGGTCTTTCTGTAATTTATACTTTCGTCCTCTCTTCCCTCGCTCTTCCCTCTCTCTCTCTCTCACTCACTCTGCCTCCTGTTCTCTCTCTATTCCCCAGACAGACATTACTAGAGGGAATGGCTATCGATTTGCCACAACCCTTTTTGCCTACCATGGTCTATCTCAAGGCTTTCTCTCTTTTCTCTCCATCACCTTTTCCACAAAGGCAAGAGAACATCCTGCCTTTCAGCTGCACTTGTCTTTGTGCTGTTCCGTACCTCAGCTCTTAACCTCCCTGATTTTATTTGGACTGATCATAAAATAACTGATATAAGGTTCTTGCTCCACGTCATCCTAGATCCTTTCGTTTTTCCATTTGCACTCTGTCTCTGCAGCCGTGCTGTATATTCTCAGGATCATACAGATGCTAACACCAGTGAACAGAAGGATACCGGCCTTATTATAGTGCTGATCCAGGTATCAAAGAATCTCAACCAGTTCTTTAACCCAAAGCTTTATGACAGCAAGATGAATGTGTCATGTGGCAGAAAGGACAACAAAGCAGAATTTGTTACCCTCTTAATCGTCTCTCCTTTTCTCAGCCTTCATCCTGCATGCCATCACCCAGCAGGGATCTGCAGCCAACATACAGGTTTCCCCTCAGATGAACTACTGTACTTATTTCTAGATGAGGCACTTGTGAAAACTTTTGCCCTGAACTAAAAATAGCATCAGTTCTCTATCTCCCTCTAACAGATGAAAAGACGCAATGACATATTTTATTCTGACAATTTATAGATTCTCAACTTCCTGACGGGGAGATTTTCAGTGCTTTACCTCCGCTTCACCCATCCTCATCACTCTTTCTCCGTCATATCCCAGTTTCTGTCAGCCTCTTTCCCCATCTGTACCCTCCTTCTCTCCCTGCAGAGCATCCTGCTCCTCGCCTCTCCCGTTAGTCCCATTACTTATCTCCTGATGGGTCATTAACTATTAAACATCAGATAGAGGCAAAGGGAGAGGAGGGGTGTTCTGTGAGGTTCGTATCTAATCTGAAAAGATAAATGGACACTGGGAGATGAGAGCAGAGGGAGAAGAGGAGAGAAGTGTGGGGCAGGTCCATCAGGTCATTTTCTGTTTGTAACTAGAAGTGGAAATCAGGATTAAAACCGTGCTGGGACAGTTAATACTTTCCTCTGGCATAAAGCACTGGCTAAGCAATAAAAAAAAAAGAATACTAAAATAAACCAAAGCAGTGCGATAACCAGGCTGCTATGTCTGAGAAGAGCTCCTGCTTTTTCCCCATCAGGAAATAAACATCTGCTCATCCTGACAAGCTTAAGAAGGCTCAGACTCATTAAAGGCCTCAGAGTCCTCCATCACTGAGGCCATACTGTCCCATGACTTTATTATGTGTTGCTGCCATCTAGTGGTCAGTTAGATCAAGTCCCATTAATCTAAATAAGAAAATGATATCAGTGTGAAATATGGAATAAAAAACATGTTAAGCTTTGTCAAAAATTCATTAGGCCAATAATTTGAATATTGATTACACGTGAGTGTGCGTGTGTGTGTGTGTGTGTGTGTGTGTGTGTGTAGAGAGAGTCTGATGTTGGGGACAGAGGTGGACCTGCAGCGAGTGGAAAACAATGTGTTAGCCGTGGAAAACGTGTTGAAGGCGTGGCTTCAAGAGCATGGAGGTGACAGGGAGCACCTCCATCTCCTGCTGCCGACCCCCATGGACAGCCCCCTCCCAGGTTTGACACTATACTCATGCACAAATATAGTATGACAATATTAGAAGGGTTGTTTTTGCATTTTCCAAAAAACGATTGTATTGGAGCTGACAAGTGCATACTTTTGTAAACCTGTGACCTGTTTTTATTCATAATGTATCCTGTGGTCTGTTTGCAGTATGCGTGAAGTGCGATGTACAGGAGCGTCTGATAAGCCCTGCACTCATCCCCCTGACCCCTAACCTGGGAGTGAAGACAGAGAGCGTTCGAGACTTCCTGCCTGTCACTAAGGGCTCAGCCAATCAGAGCCTACCTCCACAGCGACTCAAAGTAATCAAGTAAGACAAACACAAGGGTGGAGCTTCTTCTAATCAAACCTCAAACTGTACTGCTTTCAATACAGTTTCAGAACTCATCTCTGTCTGCATTACTGTTATGTTTGTTTGACAAATCAAATCATTAATATTTAACTGATAGAAATGTCAAGATTTTTTTTTACTCATGGATTATTTTTTAATATTGTTATATTATACTAATACTACTTTGCTCAAGACACTGAAGAGATTATTTCAACAAACAACTCAGCAAATGGGTTATCAATAGCAGCTTTAAATATACAAGGGAGTGTTGCGTTGTTTTGTATCTACACACACGCGTCGACACAACAGAAAAATAGAAAACAGGCATTCAGACCTAACCAGGGTGAACAGTTTCTTCCTCTTCTCTGATTTGCATTGGTTTTGTATTTTTAGGAGCGGCTGTAAGATGTTTCCTGTGCCTGTGTGTGTGTGTGTGTGTGTGTGTGTGTGTGTCTGTGTGTGTGTGTGTGTGTGTGTGTTTTGCATGCAGGTCAGGTATTATTAGGTTGTGTGTGTGTGTGTGTGTGTGTGTGTGTGTGTGATCATGATTTAATTTAAATGAAGCTAGAGGACTCACACTTTTAGAAACGGCCCTCAGCAGGGATGATGTCATTCTCTATTTCACTGTTATTTGCGCATTTTCTGCTGAAAAATATTTCAGGAACTAAAAGAAGGAGGATGTGGTGTCCTCGTCTTTGACAAAACAACACTTTTCAGTCATGAAGCAACAAGGCCACAAAACACTTGGTAGACACATCCGTCCTTCATGTTTCAATGCCAACAAAGTGTGTGTGTGTGCGCATTTGTGTACACGTGTTTCAGGGCTCTCCATGCAGACGGAGTGTGTGAGAGTGTGTTGTACGGCCTGCCTCTGGTGATCCACCCCACCACCTGCTGGCAGCTGGACTGGGAAGAAATGGAGACCAACCATAACTTGTTTCACGCCCTCTGCCACACACTCAGGGTGTGTGGATGTGATCCCTATTCTTTTAAAAAATGACAAATACAATTATTATTATTATTATTGTTTTCAATCACACTGTTGCCGTTTGTGTTGCAGAGTCGTGACTTGTTCCTGCTGCTGCAGGTGGATCCTGTCCAAAAGTCTACAGCAGGAAGCTCAGGTCTGTGTGCGCCTGTGTGTATGTGGAGGGGGATTGTGAGTGTGTGTGCACACTTACATGTGTAGGTTTGTGTGTTGCACAACACAGGGGTGTACTCCTACTATGTCCTCCAGCCCTCCCCGTCTGTCTCCCTGCTTCTGAAACCTGTGGTCTCCAGGGAGCTGCTGCTGCCCTGCTCTCTGCCTGTGTCCACTCAGGAACCTGCACCTGACGCCATCCACACAATACAAGTTAGGGGAACTTAGCTCTCACTAGACACAAAGCACACACATACACACACTGCTCCTTTTCTTTATACCGAGTTCTCCAGTCTGGTGAGTCTTTATTTTCCAATTCTATATTTAAACTTAGGAGGATCGGCTCATGTGTTTGTACATTGGCATGTTCGCCTGGTGTAACGTGTGTGTAAAACATATTTCTTAGAGCTGTCTTACTCAGCTGGACGAGGAGTTTGTCTTCAGCCCTCTCTCTCTGACGAGTAACCTCTACCAGCACCTCAGGAGCAGAGGCCTGCTGTCACAGCCACGCTACCCGTACAGGTCAGCGTGCACGCGTCAGCAAGGAGAAGGAGGACGAGTAGGGATTCTGATGATGGCTATTATTATTTTTATTCCAGACTCCAGGCAGCAGCTGTCCTTAGAGACCAGTCTCAACCACCAGAGGGCCCTAAAACCACAGGCAGCGGCAGACAGCCTCGACAGGTAAACAGTACAGCTTTATGGCAGAGTAAAGGTCATTGAGTGCTGCTCATATATCTATATATATCTATATAGATATATGAGCTTAGTGATTAAAATAGATGAAAGATCAACATGACAGGTGAAGGCAGGAAGAACTGTTTCATAACAATAATGAAACGTATCTTAAGTTGCACTCATTAACATGCAGTTAAACACAAGTACACAAGCAATAACAAAGTACTGCAGTCTAAAATACTCATACTGCAAGCTTGAGTACCACAATGTTAGACATACATGAAGTATATCTCAGGTTAAGTAAAAGTACAATGCTGACTGTTCTGTTTTAATAATGTTGAAAACAACAGCTGATATACAAAACAATATGTTTTAGAACTTGAATAATCATTTTGTTGGGGATAGTGCCGTTTGTCGTTTGTTCACGTTGTGGGTGTGTTACGATGAAAGAGCTCAGCATGTCATGCTTCCTGAACATGAACTGAACCCCACTTTGATCTGAGCGTATTCAACATGGCTGCCGGCGTGATGACTCATCAGGGCAGATAAGGCTGATAACAGGCAAATAGATCACTACGTAGGCAAAGCAGAGGAACTGTCCTTCTGTTCTACAGCAGGAGAAGTGTTGTCCTGTTCCCTCACACACTCTGGCTTTTATCCAGTACACCAGCTCTTTATTTCCTGTGCAAATTTGCTGATACAGACGCTGTTAAACATCCTCTTCTCTTCTCTTTTCTTCTTTTTTTTTGCATTCTCTAATCTGCCTTTTGTCCCACCTCCATCTAGAGCCTCCTCCTCTTCCTTTCTTTTTTCTCACCACTTCTTAAATGACTCAAATGAACCAAAAACAAAATCTCCTCTTTTCTATTGTACGTTGCACATTTATTTCACATTAATATTCCTTCTTTTAATCACCGTTAAAGAAGTGATAAGAAGCGTTAAGCTAATGCGCTTATGAGGGGTGTGTGTTTGTTTGTGTGTGTGTGTGTGTGTGTGTGTGTGTGTGTGTGTTGTCTCCTCGCCACAAAACCAGAGTCATCCACTGGGAACAAACGGCAAGGTTAAGGCCACTGTGGCTCCAATGCCCTCCTCCTCCACCTCCTCCTCTCCCTGGCTGCGACCTCCCCCAGCGAAGGCCTCCCGCCCGGCGCTCATGCTCCTCAGCAGCAGCAGCAGAGGCCGCCGAACTGCGGCCCCTTCTCGTCAGGAGGGACACAATGATGAGTCCATGGTAATAGAGTGAGGACAAGCAGAGGACAGAAGACAGGGGAGAGAGAACGAGAGAGCTGGTGAACTATATTCTTAAAGAGTCAGTTTTACAGTGAGTAACAGTGGAGGTGAGGATAAAGATGACAAAAGTAGCTTTAACCACCCACAGTCTTCACAGCATGTGACCGTGTGTTGTTTAGATTTATGTGCAAATTACTGTGCGTCTACAAAGGTTTTGTGAGCCGACTGATCACTTGTGTGTGTGTGTCTGTGTGTGTGTGTGTGTGTGTTCCTTTCGCTTGCTGAGGCAGAAAAAGATAAGTATCACGCCCTATGAACAATGTAAAAGTGGGACAGTGGAGGCCTGGAGGTCCCAAAACCCAAAAGCAACAGAAAGTCAACAAAATAACAACAAAGACGAGAGCTGGGTGGTGTGGGATATGAGAGGGAGACAGAAAAGCTGATGGATGTGTGAAAAACCATTGTTTGAACTTTACAACACAACCACTAACTTTCGAACATAAAGAAACTAAACTAATCAAAGCAGATGATTGAATCCGAAAGTGACTTACAAACACACACACACACACACACACACATGCAGATTTCTTTTCCACTTTGCCCTGAAGTCGCAGTCTGAACACAGCGTCACTGTTTTAATGAGACAGAGAAGAAAGAGGGGCCTCTCTGCTCTCCGTCACCCCCACAGCAGGCCCTCTCTCCCCGCGGGCAGAAAGCCACTGAGGTGGGGGGGTGGATGGAGGGAGAACAGAGGGAAGATAAAACTGACACAAAACCAAATAAGACTCCGGCATGTTCTGCAAAACAGTGAACATGATGCCATAGTGTTACACTGGTTCACACACCGATCCACGCTCACACGCAGATACAGGCTGTTCCAAACATCCAGCGTCACTATTATTAATTCTCACACACACACACACACACACACACAGGCTTAATCAGTCTGCTGCCATTCCACTCCCTGCCGGAGCCTTATAACATTAGGGTCCAGTGGCAAATGACTTCATGACACTGTGATGTTGCAGGGCTTCCGCATTCACGAATTACAACAACAACAACGATGCTTTTGTCTCCGAGGAAAATGGACGAACTGGGCGCCCAAGACTACTCACTGACATTTTACCCTCTCTCTCTCTCTCCCTCTCTCTCTTCAGTCCTCACAAGCTAAAGTTGAGTCAGCGCGTTTGAATTTCATACATTTGTTCAAACAGAACCACAGCAGCTCCTCTGTCCCGCCGAAAGGTCAGAGCCAGGGTTCCTCCGTTTGACCCCAACACTTGCAGACACACACCACTGTGATATTAATGGGACGTGGCCCACAGTAACAAAAGTGTGATTGCTGGTTTGCAAAGTTAAAGAGGGGTTTTTTTTAAACCATATCAGCCATTTGTTTTCTCGTTCACTGTTATATGACAAACGTCCTTATTTGATATGGTTGCTTCCGTCATGTTGCTGTTCAGCTCTAATGTTAATGTGTTCACTGTCTTTAATCCAGCTCATTGTGTGATCAACATAAAATGACAAGGTTTACTGTTGTTCAGCAAGTTATATGTTCGAAATATATGCATCTATATTTGTTAACCTTTTATCAGACTTGTATTCGAACAGTTGCTGTTCATCCTGCAGGGTGACAGTGGGCAGGTACATCATAGAAATAAAATAAATATAGAATATAGTATATTTATATGAGACTTTACTTTGCTGCCAGTGACAAACATTGTTGTAAATGGAAAACGGATTAAATTCATTGCAAAGATGAAATGAATGCTATTTGTTTTCATTGAGTTTGAACACCTGCTAAGGGGTCAAACCACATTAACACCAACCCACAGCTCCAGTCAGCAGCTTCACATTTTCCTAAATGCACTTTATCAACCACCAATAACCAACACTATTACTATTACTGTTCTCTAAACATGAACATACAGTATCTTTACTTCAATTTCAATAGAAACAAATCAAGTTCAGGCTTCTTCATTGCATTTTGTGTATGTCAGTAAAATAATAATAGGATACACAAGGCTAGACAAGGAAAGGAGCTCCCACACACACACACACACAAACATCATAATGACATTTATATTTTAAAATTAACAGGAAGTTAAAGTGCAGACATAACAAAACATAAATGGTGTGAGGGGGCAGAGAGACAGACTAAATGCCAACAGTTAACCAGGTAACCAGGAAGTGACAGCCCCTGTCACTTCCCTCACAAACACATTCATTCACACTCACAGTTAACACTGAACTACAGACATTCTGCATCCAACGGGTTCAAACATCTGAAACCACTGTTCATCAGTCCCCAACACACACACACTCAGAAACACACACACCAAAGGGTCCACAAGCTTGTCCACTTTTAAACATCCACAAGACTGTGTCCACTAGGGACATCTTGAGATTCAGTGGAGACAATCAGTGACACCACCTTCACAGCACCTCATTAACAAGGCCAGCTGTAAGTATAGACAATCAACACATCAGCAAAACTAAATGCTGTTGAAGCCGGCTTGTATAATAACGCTGTGAGACCAGGTGAGGAGAATCTCCCTGACGACAGAACTGCTCCCATCAGCATCCTGCAGCCAGACAACAGGAACACAACAGAAGTTGTGTCACAGCTCTCATGATGTGTGTTATTGCTGAGTTCACTCAAAGCGATCATAATGCAGGAGACAGTTTGTTTCCTCTCAGTCTAAGTTATTGTCTTCGGAGACGACCTTTCACTGCACCATTTTGTCTCCTTTTGCACTCAGACAATGAGTTGATATCTGTGACACAGATCGGACATGTCGGCTGATGGGCTCCATGTGTGTGTGTGCGTGTGCGTGTGTACAACACGCACACACACACACAGATTAGATTTCTACTAATAACCAGAACCAAAGTTGTCAAAAATAGTTTCCCAGTCCCAAAGTTAAGAGCCATGTTTTCCACTCAGGCCCTAAATAAGCACATTTTGTTGTCTGCGTGTCAGAAAAGTGCATTAATATTCCTTCTATGTCTCATAGTGTCTCTGTGTGCATCAGGATAATATTAGTGCTGCGACTTCCTGCTTCATGTGCAATGTTCCATTTCCTACTTTGCTTCAATCCCCAGACCAAAAAAAGACAAAACTTTGCCGGACTCTGTATCTGTCCCACAAACCACAATCCACTGTCTCTTTCCTGTAATTGTCATCACCGGCCACAGGACTATACACGGAGAAAGACAGGGCAGGGACACAACAGAGCAAGAGTCACAGTTCATATGCAATTTACAGGCAGAGAATAACCAGCTGTCTCACAAGCTGGCCTGAGTAAGACGAGAAAGAGGAAGTGCATCTTTGAGAGGAGGAAGCGAGGAGGTGTTGCCAGGCGGCTGCAGGGCCTTGGCAGAGATAAAGAAAGAATAAGCGCTGGTCTGATCTGTGAGGACAGAGACAAGACGTCAGGTGTGAGAGATGGTGAGGTGAAAAATGAGCCATTGTCTTCAGCAAGATAATAAAATGAGAGGATCATTTTTATGACTTGCAACAGTTCGGCGCGTCACTAGAGCCGTAAGTCATCAGGACGTTATTAGGCCCCTGATCATGCTGTCATCAGAGCTTTTCCTGTTTGTGTGTGATGTAAAAAAAAAATGTCACGCTTGTGGAAATAATTGATCATAAGTGATCGACCAGCTCTGCACAGTGGTTTAGTATCTCTCTGCTCTTTGTTCTTGTTTCAGGGCTCACGACATCTGGCTCGTGAGCTGATAAACACTGTTCCCTGCTTGAGCAGCACCAGTCGGAGCTGTGGGTCCATTTATTCATTGGTACCAAATCTTCACTTTGCAGGTTCAAATGTATTCAAGATGTCGCCACCGCTTCCCACCGACTTGACCTTTCTCCAGATCCTGAGAAAACTCAGAGGTTGATCTGAAACTATGAAGCGAGGCCTCTGATATGCTTTCAGAATGAGACTGCCAACACGGCACTCACGCACCCACGCACACACACACACAATCACACGCAATCATACAGGAATGCACACAAGGTGATAAGGCAGCAATGGTGCAAGCTGAACAAACTAAACACTAAGAGGCCTGTTTGCACATTTTCACACATATAGCTGTCAAAGCATAAATACACACACACACACACACATACAGACAGGCAGTTGGTTGAACCATTCTGCAGATGTGTAAAAGTTAAATGTTGGTGACAGAGAGAAGCAGCTTTTGAGTGACTTATTTAAGACTGACGCCCCCTGCCCCCCCCTCCCCCCGCCCCCCCGTCTCTTAAATCTGTCTGAAACACAGAACCACGGTTTCAGTGCCGTCGCCACAAACAGTTTATTTTATGAGCAGAGCGTGGCCAAAGCACACGGTCAAACACCAACTGACCGTAAACGTGTGAACAGTTTTGTTTTGAAAATTCCAACTCGCCAGTGTTGTGCCAAAAACAGAAACAAATCACGATGAAGCAGGATGAAGAGAGGACAAGGAACCGTGCGCTGTGTGCGCCTGCTTTTTTCACTGGGTTCACCTCCAGTTTAACGAGAAGGCCAGACGCTCGCTTCTCCTTCCCCTTCCCCTTCTCTGAAATCCTGTCGCTTATGGAGCAGTTCTCTGCCCAGAGATGAGCCGAGCAGCAGGTGGAGAAGGAAAGACAGAATAAAAGAGAGGGATGGAAAGAGATGAGGGGGATAAAGAGCAGCAGCAGAGAGGGGAACAGTTTGTCCTGGTTTTGAAGCCAACCAAACACAGACAGGTTCTCCCAGCCAGCATTCACATTGTCAGCATCTTTTTCATCTGGTCATTTACTTTTCTCCATCGTCATCCTCTTGGCTGCATTCCTCATCCTGCCTCTTCTCTGCACGCTCTCCCTCCTTCTCCCCACTTTCTTCACCTCTTTCCAGCCCGTCCCCAACAGGATCTCTGCAGTTAGAATGCACGGCGTGTCCGACACGAACCAGCCGCCGCTCGCTGTCACCACAGCAACCCAACAACAGCGTTAATGCGGAGAGGGAGAAAGCAAGTAAGAAAGACAGGAAAGTAAGAAAGAAAGTCTTTGTTTCGTTTTTCTTTTTTTTTATCGAGGCTCAGCCTTAGCGGTGTGATTAAGTGGTTGGAAACCGCCTGAAACAACAAAAACAGAGTGTGGCGGCGGGTGGGGAGAGGAGGGGGCGGGTGGAGTGGGGGGGGGTGGAGGATGAGGTCAGACTCTTTCACTGTCCCGTTTGGTCCAGAACAGGAAAAAACTGTGTCTAATTGGCTCCGGATGAGACAACACGCAGAGGGGAAGTGGGGATGCAGCGTTTAGGGGAGGTCTTTCTGTGTCTGTTTCAGGAGCCATTTTTATTTTCCTTCATATTTACAGACAGCACAGCTGTTTCTGGCACACACACACACACACACACACGTCATGACACATTCCAAGGAACTGGATAGTTAGTTTATCTGTACATAGAAATGTAAAGGATTCAAATATTATTATCTTGTGCAGGAGTTGAGGATGAAACTCAGTGGCCCTGTGAGGGGCCACGTGACCCTAAAGTCTCTTCAGGAGCCGTGGATGTTCATGCGTTTGTTTTTTTTTTCATATATAATGGATCCTTGGATGCAGCCGCATCACATATTAGTGCACTGGGCTGAAAGCATCGTTGGATATATGCAGCTCTGTCCACAAAGAGAAAAAGCTCACTTTGATTTGGTGAAGTTCCAGACATCAACACCAGACAAACACTGACTCGTCCTTCTCACATTGTCTCAAAGTACAGAGAAACAGAGAAACCGAAAAGCAGCAGTGCAAAAGTTTCTTCATAAGCATGGTCGACTTTTAATAACCGAGAAACCAAGCCACTTTGTCAGCTTGTTAAAATGAGGAGTGTGGACCAGGCTCCTGTTGGCAAAGCCATTCGCTTTCTGTGTTTGTGTGAGTGAGTAAGTGAAGTCCCAGGCCTCATTTGACAATTATGGGTTTTACCATGCACAACACTCTCTCTTTTTCTCAAACCACACACACACACACACACACACACACACGCACACACAGAGGGTGGCCCGACAATAGTTGCTAAAATACAGCCAAGATGTGGTTTTCTCTTCATTGTGAGCTCATCCACTCCGAGTGGCTCGACTGTCTTAAAATAATTATTCCAGTCCAAAGATGGAAGTAACTTGAAAATCTGTTGAGTCTTTGAAGGAAACTGCAGGAATTAAGTCGAGCATGATTGTATTTTGTATTCGTTTCTCCTTCGGCGCCGCTTCCTCATTGAGAAAAACTAGAAAATGGATTCATTTCAGTCGAGTTCATAATGGAAGCTTCAGATATCTCCCAAGTTGTCATAGATGATCTCTGGTGATCTCAGTGGTGCCGGCTGCTGCTTACTATACCAAGAACTAGCAGACGGAGGCTTCTGTTTGGACACTTTGCTGTACAGCTCCTGCCCACCTCCTCCCCACATGTTGTTGTTATTGTTGGCGTTCACATTACTGCCAGGATCTCCATGTTTCCCAGGTGGCATTGGCGCCGGCTCCTTCCGACCAAAAATGTCTCTTGCTGGTTTGGGAGCCGTGACGGGTTTGGGCCCACGTGGTGCCGGAGGATGGGCTGTGCCACGGCTCAGGCCGAGCTGCGGTGGAGAGTACCTGAGGGTCTCTGAGGGCTTTCCGTGGGTCGGGTTGCTGTAATGCCCCTCTGGTTCTGATGGGCTCATGACCTCTTCCTGTCTCTTCTGACTGTGAGGCTCCAAACGAGCCTCGCTGTAAATGCTGATCCCTAAACTAGCTGCTGCGTTTGTGCTTCCTTTGGCGCAGCCCTCCGGTTCATCGTAGATGTGATCGGCAGGAAGAGCAGGGGCTGACAAAGCTCCCTCTGCTTGGCCTCCGGGGGGTCGCCTGTTACTGTGTACCCCTCTTACTCCTCCCCGTCCTCCCCCTGATGCCCCATTCAGACTCAGAGCAATTGTTTTCTGGTTCAGGTCCATGCTGATCTGGTCGTACACATGTGAATACAGGTCTGGGTGCTTCCTGTGGTTGGTGCCTCCGTGGTGCTGATCCCCGTGGACGCCACCTGTTGAGGCGTCGTCTCCTACAGGTCTTAGCCGAGGGGTGGGCACTGGAGGGGTGGAGGGGCTGTTGGTTTGGTTCTGGCCCTTGATGGTGTCCACTGGATCTGAGTATAGGCAGTCTGCGGTGTAGAGAGGCAGGCGGACCGAGTCAGCTGGTTCAGAATACAGACCTGCCTGTTCAATAGCTGAGGAAAGACCTTTAGGTGCTGCCTGTCCTCGAGGGGAGCGTGGTGGAGTCCCCCCTCCTCCCAAAACAACCAACATGGCTGGCGGTTCTGGTAAACTCCTGCCTTTAATACCTCCTGCTGCTCCACCTCCTGGGCCTCTTCCTGCTCCACCTACTCCTCCGTCTCCCACCTCTCTTTTCCCCAGCATGCCATCACCAGACCCTGGTTTGCTGCCCCCTGAATCGCTGTCTGTCTCTCGCCGGTTGCAGCTCTCCCCGCATGCCGTCACGCCACCAGCGTTGCGTATGTGTTGCAGCGAGGGAGGGCAGTCGGGGTCAAAGTTTAAGGTGCAGCTGAGGTGACGCTCCTCAGCCTGAGCCTTCTGCGACTGGATGGCCTGGTCCACCAGCATGAAAATCTCATTGCCTTGCTTGGTCTCGAAGGTGAAGTTGCCGGGGCCCGAGTCGCAGCGTCGACCCGCCTCAAAGGAAAACATCACCTAAAGGAAAAATAGAGAGGGACAAACCAGAAAAGGTTACCAGTGTTAAATGTATGTCCAAGTCACTGTGACTCAATAAATATCTCCAGACGGGTCTGATGTGCCAAAGTGCACGATGTAGTAATGGAATCTGGTCACAGAGGGTGCTGCTCTCTTTCCCAGTCATCGCTCATCTATCATTTCTCTTGGCACTAAGAGAAAGCTTGCTTGTTTTGGTTTTTTTTGTTTTCCAATGGACTTTCCCTCTCAGTTTTTTCAGCATTTATTTTATTGCTTCACTGCATTCATTTACTGATAAATTCTATAAAGGGAAGAAGAAAGTTTCGTCTGTGCTTATCATTAAAATAGCATCTGTTTTGATTTGTGTGCAAAAACATCATGCGCGGACATCAATATGTCAACAGCCACTTTTAGATCCAAGAGCAAAAGGGAGAAACGGACACAACCACAAAGGGTAAAGCTGCAGGTTCTCATCACACACACAACATACAGACAACAAAAGAGTGTTGTGGTCTTAAATTTACCACAGTGAACTTCATCTGCCTGCTCTTGTCAGTTGTTTCAAGAATGGATCTTTTCTGATGGCAGACATCACGTTGGGATTTCTGTTTGCTGCAGGCACCTACCCGGTCTCGCCCGTATCTCCTCAGCAGCTTGTAGGGCCAAACCAAGACGTTCCTCTTGGTCTTTGGCTCCTTCAGGATCAAGGCGTCACTTTCAGCTTTCAGCCAGTAGCTTCCTGCCAGTCCACAGCGTTCGGACGCCTCCGTACGCTGAACGCTCACCCAGAACTCGCTCACTAAGGGGGGAAGGGTGGGAAATGTGTTTTTATTTAAAATTACTGCAGTATTTATCCCCTATACTGCAGTAATTTAAGATTTTCATTTGTCCCCACCTTCCTCTCTGGAGTAGTAGATGAGGTTTTCAGCCATCTGCAAGTCAAGAGGTCCTCCATTTGAGTCTGCAGCAGTACTACAGCTGCTGCCGCCTCCCTGCGAACACACACACACACACACACACACACACACAGTGAAACAGACAATCAAGCAGCTATGACAGAATAAGCACTGAAAAAATATAATAATCTAGAATAACTCTTAGAGGAGAGATTGAGGATAAAGGAGCATTTCAATGTAAACACAAAAGTAAAAGTAAGTAAAATGTTGGTTGTGTGAATGAATCTTCTTCCTGGAAACTCCCTCTAGCTTTCTGCAGATACACCCATTGCTCAGTCATTTACTGCTTAAGACTGTTTCCTAAAGCACAACCTGACCTGGTTTCATACAGTACATCCACACACCAGAAAGTGTAAGTGTACCTGAAATGCGATGTCACACATGGTATTCATCCATTCCTTGGCAATGTTTCTCTCTGCAGCAAACACATGCGTCTTGTCATTAGTTTCCACACAGAACGCCGCCATGTTTTCTTTGGGACAGCTCTCCGTCAGCGCAGGCAGGATTGAGATGCACTCAGACAAGCGGATGATCTTCTTGTCCAGCTTCCTGGTTTTCTCGTTGGACCCGCTTCCAGAGCCCCCACTGGTCCCACCCCCTCCCCCCATGGGTGAGTCAAAGAATTCAAGGCGGGCGATGCCATTTTGGCTGGCGGGGTACAGGACAAACCAATTCTTCTTCCATTTCTAGGTGAAAAAAAAAAAAGATACAGTAGTGTCATTCATAGTAATTAACAAAGAGCAAATTGGCAATCTATTTTATTTAATTGTCAATATTATTAAAGACAAGACAAATATAGATCCACTCATATTGTTTATCATATGGTAGGACAGATGTCACCACGGTGTCAGATCAGAAAGATCAGTAATCATCATCTAATAACTTAAAATCTGTAACCAATTAGATAATATAATCTATCTGCGACTAGCATTTCAGTTTTTCACTTCAATTTTATTTGTTCATTCTTATGAAAATTCCCACACTAGATTAGTTTTCATTTTCAAGTCCATATTCTTTGGTGGTTCCCTCTTTATTGTTTCATATGTATTTTTCTAGATCTTCGATTTGCAAGTGACAGCAACGAGCATTACACATCTTCCTTCCATCTGTAACAAACACATGTGCTCGAATGCTATTTCTGGATTTAAAATAAAGCTGAAAGACGTGAGGCCAGGGGGAAGACAGGAAAAAGAGGAGGATGGAAATAGAAACAGAAACAGAAAATCTGTCACACACCTGCTCCTTTCATACCTGAAATATATTTTACATGTGGTTTGTCCAGATAGCGATATGGAAAAAGTAAAATGCAGATTTGGCTACAAATGATCAAAAAATGATGAATGGAGAAGATTTAGAAGTCCACAGAATAAGTGAGTCAAAAGTACATTTCCAGGTCTCCTGCCTCTGCTCCACTCTGCTGACTGGGGCTTCATGTAGGAGGCCTGTGGTGAGAAATCAACTGAAATCTGACTCAGATCAGTTACACACACCATTGTTTCCCCTACACTGAATCGCCAGCAGCAAATGACAGCACAGTGACACCATAAGTTATCATGTCACAAAAAATAGAAACACCTATAAACCCAAAAATCAAAACAGGCCCTGGTCTGGCTTTACCATGTGTCTAAAAAGTTGTTCCTAGGGAGTTACTTTAATAAATGTCAAATGCTAACTACGCTTAAATTCATTTAACAAACTGAGGTTAAAGGACACATTTGTGTTTTTAATGAATACGCCGACACTTTGTCCTTTGTATTCTGTGGCAACATGCGGGTTAAAAAATATAACCTTTTCCAAACTGGGTCTATCGTGGTCTCGCCATGAGGAAAGCTGAGAGGATGAACAGCTAACAATGAACTCTTCCTCCTATGACCTAACAACATGACACACTATGACGAACAATAAGACACACAGCCCATGTGTTTTGGACTCCAGATGTTCGGTCCTAACATTGGACATGATGACACATTACATATGAGATTGTGTGCAGTCACTCGAGAAGGACGTGCATATATACAGTATGTGTATATGTATATGTGTGTGTGTGTGTGTGTGTGTGTGTGTGTGTGATTATAGAAAGACTGTGCAAGACACCAGAAATGAACTTACTTGGGAAGCCCCTATCATCCCTTGGACCCTCTGGACGTGTGTGTGTGTGTGTGTGTGTGTGTGTGTGTGTGTGTGTGGGTGTGTGCGCGTGTGTGTGTGAGTCTTTCACCCTACATTCAGTGAGCGGGGAAGAGCTGAGCTTGTGACAGGAAGGTCAGCAGTTTGCAAATCATTCAACAAGCAGGGGAAATCCAGCAAAAGGAGAAGAGCCACTTCTACTACAGGTCCTGAAATGATCCCACATCAGTCAGTACATGTGAAACATAAACACTGGACCCACAGTTGGCTAATAGCGTCTTTGTGTCCCGTGTAACAACAACTAACTCAAACCTTTCATGCATCAGGCTTTTGAAAGCAATATCAATGTAGATATTTGTTGACATGTCTCCTGTGACAAGAGTTTAAAACACAACACAAGCACACAGGATTGTGTGAGTCACTTTGAAGGTGTAATAAAGGTACTTGCATGACGTTGTTGATATGACAGCGGCCAAAGGGCCTTTATGCAACACTGTCAAACCCTCATTTCCCATTAACCTGTCAACGCTTTGCCATCACATCTACACTGGACAGCAGAGATTCATACATACATCTCAATCTCAATCGATTTCTAACTCACACACGCACCAACTGCCAGAGAGAGCAGGAAATGTGTGGGATATTCATCAACCGGGATTGACTTTGCTTCCCTCCTCTGCACCCAAGTGTGTCTCAGTGCTTGTGTGTATGTACAAACTTGCATGTGCATTTGCATGCAACTTTTTTAATATTCCCTTATTATATGTTAAGACACTGTACACTATTCAGTCAATATCCAGTGCACATGCATAACTGTGCAGTGTACACAAAACACCAGCCCCTGTTGCAATACGGTACGTGTATGTGTGTGTGTGTCTGCATGTGAAACTGCTGTTCCATATAAGGCAAGGGGCCGTTATCATCCACAAATACACCGAGTGGAAATTATGCAAAAAAAAAGATGACAGACAAAGGGAGGGAAACTTCCTCCCTGATGTCCTGCCTCTTCACAAGAACACAACAGAATTAGTAATGGTACAAGTGCATGTGTGCGCTTGTGTTTCTCCTTTTCACTGCAAAACAATGTGACAGTTTGACGTTTGTGTACAAGTATTTTTGAAAAAAAAATCAACAACAAATGAATAATATCATTCTTTCATGGGAGTCTGCAGTTGCCTGACAGTTTCACTAATTTGTTTGTTGAAGTATGTTCTTCAAAAAAAAAAAACCTGCCTTCCTTTAGGTTAGCTACATATGCTTTTCCTGCATGACTAGTGGAAAGGTGATATTAACGTGATGTTAACTCTACTAGAACAATAAGGAAACTAATATCATGTCTTCAGAGCTGTTTTCCACTGGTCGGTCAGCAGGTTCATTTGTTCATGAATTTCCATCACATTTCATTTTGCATCCATTTACCGTTGTGCTATTTTCAGAAACGGTTGCGTATTTCAGAACAGGATTAAACCACAGCAGGTTTTCAATTTTCACTTTGGGTTTTAAATGTTTGCTCATATTATTGGCATAGAAGTCAGCATTATGATGCTATTTCACAAAACCACTCAATCGGGTTCCCTCCAGACCCAAATGAATGCAAGACTGGCAAATTACTGAATCCAACATTCATCCAACATTGCTGATAAAATGCATTTACACTAAAATGTCTGTATTCACCCCTGTGTGCCTCGTTCAACCTCCATCCACGTCCACATGTTCCCTCATCTAAACGCTGAGTGAATGGATGACAGGCAGCAAAACTCACCCACAATGCCACAGACTTACCAAAGTGGGCTACCAGTGCCCCCCCCCAAAATGTTTATCAGTTCCTGGCTGAGTGTCATAGCCACCACTGCTTGACGAGAGAACTGATGCTTTAACCGCAGCCCTCTGCTGAGTCTACAAAATAAAACTTGAACCCATTTCAGGACTCCTGCAGAGCAGAGCAGCAAGATGCTGAGAAGAAACGAGTGGAGTAATGTCAGTATCAGCCTGAAACCGCCGGCAAGCCACGCCGAAATACATAAATCTTCAACACATGATATCTGTATGTAAAAGAGTCCAAAAATGGAAAAGAACATGAAATGATAAGGCCTGTGGGACGGAGAAAAAATAAAATTGAAGCAATAACCAACACTATTGAAATGTTCCATAAACGATAATGTGATTATTATCTGTTCGCCATAGTGCATCAGAAATCAGCCCATAGTCTCGAAAGTGGTCACAACAGAGTTGATTGTTCGGAATGTCCATGAATAGTCTTACAGGAAAACAGTCTCGGCTACAACATCACCAACGCCACAGTGACTATACTCATGCAAATTATCGCTACGGCGATAATTTGGTCTCAGGAAATAACGCCTGAGCAAAACTGATGGTTACTGGAAAGATATTAGGGTGACATAAAGCCGTGCTGGCTCACAGGAGAAATGGTCAGTCAAATGTTGCTTGGGAAAGAACATCACAATTGTAAACGCATGAGTAACAATTCACAACTCATTCTGCAAACAACTCATTAATCATTTCTTCCCACAGAGCATCACCACCTACGAAATCACACCTCTCTTCCTGAAAATGCATCCTCTGAAGAATATATGTTGACAATTACACAATTTCATGTCACTTCTTCCTGGTTCTTCTACAACCATAGATGCGGCGTTACCTTTTTAAAATATATGATGATGATGATGATGATGATGATGAAGAAATGACACCAAAACCCATTTAATCCATTAGGCTGCTCTTGCTTCTGACATGAGACACTGGCAGATAAAATTGGCAGCCTCTGGCTTTGTAAAACTACTGTGTCCTGACACACCCTGTCTGTTCAAGTGGCAGCTAGCTCCAAGGTACTGCTGTCTTCAGTGCAGGTGCAGAACCATAACCAAACAGTAGCAGTGCCAACATCACCATCAGACTAAAAGCCTTCTGTAGCTTCAGGTTTCAGGTCAACTACATACTGCAGGCTCTGGCATTTGGCATGTGAATGTGTGTGGCAGACAAGTAGACATGTATACAGAGGCTTTCCCACTAAATCTCATTCTCATCATTAAAACATGTATAAGAGCTATACATAACACATACATAGCCACATTTAGGTCACTCATAAACATCTAGCTGCAGCTCAGGAAGCAGCCCAGCCCACTGACGTGAGGAGTCTGGGTCACTCGGTCTGAAAATCATTCTCAAGTGTTTCATTAAAGGGACAATTCACTATCTTTTTATGTGACGTTTAGTTGCTGTCAGATTCTGGAGCGCTACTCACAGCCTTGAATTATCCATGTCGTAAATGTGTCTTTGTAGAACTTTCATAACTGACCATGCTAGAGTCGGTCAGGATGTCTCGGGCTCTGCTGCGTGAACTCTGACCTCTTTTTTTCTAACTGAATATTTTAATCCACCACCTCATCCACTTATTTCACAACTGGGCAGAGTGCTTCCAGAGAAACCAGAAGAAAAAAAATGAATCTGAACCAAATTTAAACCAAATCCTATTAATTAATGCAGATACTTTAATGACTTTTTATGAACTGGAGATCCAAAGACAATGAAAATAAAAGCATCTATATTTCACGTCTGTGAACCACAGATGAAGCTTCTTGGTTGACATCCTGTCAACCCTCTGTAAAATGGACCGTACGTGCCAGAAAACAACAGTCCGAAACAGAAACAGAATCATTGTTCAAATTGCCACTCTACAAAGAGTCACTTTTTCCAACCGCACACGTGGGGGCAAGTCTATATGTCTACGCATATGTCCACTGACAGCAGTAAAGATTGCATAATTCACCATACCAACCTCGTGTCAGTTTCAACACGTTCAGATCAGCTAACAACACTCAGCTTCCTGTTCTGTGAAATTGTCTTCTGATGTGTTTTTATTCAGCCTGTTTTTCATGTTACATTCACATTCAAACCACTGCGGGTTTAGTTTGATCACTTTACATTGTGAACATTTTTGTACAAGGCATTGAAAGTGTCTTCTGAGAGTATGAATATTGATTGTGGAGTGGTGATTTCAGGGCAGGAAACGGGGGCCAGAGTGTTTTGTTGGTCCGTGTCATATGACGAGGTGGAGAGTAGGAGATACAAAGACTGTTTTTACAAATCTGACAGAGTAAAAGAGCTGTTATCTAGCTGTGCCCTCAAACCAAAGGCAAAGCTGCATTAAGCAGTCAGAGTGAAATACACTGACACTGTAGTGAGATATTAGTGACCATATTGAGTCAAGATAACATAAAGTTGAATTGTTAACAGTGTTTTGCAGCTGCATATGAAGCCACAGTAAAAAGGGAACATGGCTTATAAAATAGGGAAAGTGATCTTCATTGGCTCCTCCCACCCCCGAGTCTCTGCTGTTTGGTTGTCTGTCCTTTTGTTGTGTGTTTTTTTGTGAAATGTCATCCCACATTATTTAAACAAATTTAAATAATGTCATTACCTCACACAAACAGAACCAAAACACAGCTCTGAATCATATTCTCTCTCCCTGCCTTTGTTTACCTGTCGAAAAAGTTGGTTCAATGCAGTTTAACGTTAAGTAACGTTCAAGACATTGCACCAGGGTTTTACATTTTACATACAGACGCACAGCAGGATTACTTCAAACCACCACATCAAAACAAGGCCAGATCAGTGAGGTCTGGAACTGCACCAACAGGTGCTCTGTCTAAGATTTAATGAGACTCCTCCATCTCACTAAAAAACAAAACTACCTGCACATTTAGTATTATTTCTTCCTCTAATATTGCATATGATGAGCAGCAGTGAACAAAAAGTGTCTTTAACACCTTTTTAGGCATTTCTTTCTGTAATCTTGCTTTTAAAAAGAACTTTTGTATCTCTGAATCCTCGTTTAATTATTTTTTTACGACCTAAGAAAGCTTCAGTCTCTGAAATGTTTGCTGTTTTTTTTATGACTCCTTTGTTATTAGGCATCCTCTAAACAGCACTGATATATCACTGACTACAGTTGATTTTTTTTTTGCTTGGACTTACCTTCCCAAACTTTTGATGCTGTACATAGAGTTGTCCCTCCTTAACGTGGGTGTCCATGCCCGGAGACAGCCCTGGTCCTCGTCTTCCGGAGAGGACAGATAAGACGAGAGGAAAAAAAGTCACTTTACAGGGGGATTGTTTTTCCTCCAACCGCTAACAACTTCCCCTTCTCTCACTTCCGCTCCCCGGCCGTCAAAACGCATTGAATGCACCGCTGGTGGACATTTCACAGTGTCATGGCGGGAGTGGAGAATGTCCAAACTGTCCCCGGGTGGTCCCCGCGCACTCAGGCGATGTTGTATCGCTGTCGCCTGGTCGCCTCTCTGCCGCCTCTCGGTCCTCCTGTACTGTACGGCTGCTGGACCGGCCGGAAAAGCATCCCTCATGCGCTACGTTTAGGCTTCCGGGTGTGGCTTCCATAATAAAAGCCGCGACCCCAACATAGAAAACTATTCGGCACTGTTTATTGCTGTCACAGCTAGAAAACAGCAACAAGGAAGTGCATGTTGTTTGAAAAAAAAAGAGATTAGAGAATATGCAGGTTGCAGCTTGTAACCTTAGCTTGAGATAAACTGAAGAATTTAAGATTTGCAAACAGGACAGTTTTCTCCAGCAGGTAAACAATACACATATTTCCAAAAAAAAAAAAAAAAACAGTTACCTACATGTTTAGTTCAACACGTGTCGGTTGACTGCAACATAGTTGTCTGGAGAGTAATGATCAGAAAATGCACTCCTTTCACATAGGCTGCTTGGTTTAGTCAGACCATTTCACTGATAATGATAGTCTGACTATGTTAAAAAATGTTAAAAAAGAGGGAAATTGTCACATTATGATCATTAACAAATTAGGACAACCCTCTAACGTGAAAATAATAAATTGTCTCGTCTATACTTTTATTTTGAAGTATGTACATCCACTTTGGTAGTAACTATGGCTCGAGACCCAGCTCTTCACAGCAAGAGGAGCGAGCAGCGCGTGTTGAGCGCACCTCTCACCCCCTCCCACCTCCCACCTCCTCCACACTCTTGTGTAACTTCTCTGTTGACTCCAGCTCTCACACACACGCACATTCTGTCTAACGTACACATACCATCATATATAATGCACTGCAATGCACTGCACAGCAGGTGATGATTGATGACATTAGAGAAATTACATTAGTTCACAGCAGAAACCTCTTATTATTCCTCATGCAAACAGTTTTTTTATGAACTTCGTTATAATACAACTACATATTTTACAGTTGCCAAAGAATGTTGTCTTTGCGAAGCCCGTGTTTCCAAGAGACGCTGCCCCCCAATTTAATGTGTTGCAGATGCCTGTTGCTGGCTCATGGTGTCACTCTGTGTTGTTGTCCCTGTTTCCAGCCTGCAACCAGATGGTGCTAAATAGCAGTCCGTGTTGTTCTTGACAGTGAGAATGGATTTTTAGACCATGACTCAAACATGGAGAGAGTGTTTCTTCACTTAAATACATGTGCTCGTTCTCATCCTGTCATTCAAATAAACAATACTGAAACCTTAGTTACTTGCACACTGTGGTAAAAAGTAACTTTACTTAATTACCACACACAAGTACACTTTTGAGGTGTTAGATTTTACAGGCCCTCAGCTGCCAGTTGGAGGGAAACAAAGGTAATGCTGCCATCTACTGGTTAAAAATTAAAATTGCAGGTACGAGTTTAGCTGCATGTTCTCGCGATATTTGTGCACTTCGACCATAAACAGGAACTGAGTCATGGCGTCAGTGTTCGGTGGAGTTGAGGGGTAAAAAGAGTTTAAATATACCACTAAACTTGCTTCCGTGTAGTTCTTATGAATTATAGATTAAATTTTGAATATAGTGCATACCTTGCTCGCGGTTTCCATATAGAAATGCAGTGTTGTAGCCTGTAGTGAAGTGGTTGATACTGTTTTATTGACGTCAGTCTTATGACTGGGGCACCAGGAAGCTCCTCTTCCTGGAGTGTGTATATGTGTGTGTGTATATGTGCATATGTTCATATGACCACATAAATGCTTTTTTAAAATTCTTTATCTTTAATGCACTATATCTCTCTGAGCCTTTCCCAGTCAGGACTTTTTATATCACAGGATATAATCATGTTTATTTTTTGCCTACATATGTTTTCTTGTTGCCTTGATGATATGCAGTGAATGCAAAGATTTATGTGCCTCTCATCCACCTCCCCTCTCCCTCTCTAGTGGAGGGACCCACTCCAAGGCTGTTCTGGTGTCAGGAGATGGGAGGATCCTGGCAGAGACAGAGGGACCATCAACGAACCATTGGGTGAGGAGAAGCAGGGATGCAGGCAGTTTCGGTTTCTCCATGCATTTTTTTACAACTACACATAAAGTACAAAAACTGCTTGCATAAAGGTTTTTTTGTGTGTTTACAGTTGGTGGGTGTGGACAAGTGCATTGAAACCATCAACGACATGATCCATAAAGCAAAAGTGAATGCAGGACTGGATCCGAACACACCGCTCTGCTCATTGGTCGGTCACTGACACAGAAGCATAGATTCGTCTCCAATGAAAATACCTGCAAACAAAATAATCAGTGATATGTTCTTTCTCTTTGTCTGTGTGTGTGTGTGTGTGTTTGTGTGCGCAGGGCATGTCTCTGAGTGGAGGGGAGCAAAAGGACGCCATAGACAAACTAATCGCTCACATGAAAGAACGTTTCCCCAGTCTCAGCCAGCACTACTTCATCACTACTGATGCCATTGGTGCCATGGCAACTGCGAGTGACAGAGGTTATTAGCCATTTTCCACTGAACTTCAAACCATATGCAATTATATACAATACAAAACAATATTTTTGTGCACCTGAAATCATGATCTGAAAATGTTTTAACAAGACAAGTACTTTTAAGGTGTGGCTGTTTTTTCCTCTGCAGGAGGTGTAGTATTAATATCAGGCACAGGCTCAAACTGCAAGTTAGTCAACCCTGATGGCTCACAGATTGGCTGTGGAGGCTGGGGTCACATGATGGGTGATGAAGGCTCGGGTAACCATGCGCAAACATCACAATTAACTGAGCATTAATTTGAGGGTGTCAGGTTTCATTTCTTTCTTTTCTTTCTCTCTTTTTGTCTCAGCGTTCTGGATCGCTCACCTGGCAGTGAAGACGGTATTTGACGCCAGAGACAACCTGGTCCCGCCTCCTCATGAAATCAGCCATGTCAGAAAAGCTATGGAAGATTATTTCCAGGTCACAAAATCAGTCATTTTGCAGCTTTAAAAAATTTATGCATCACAAATTAAACCAAATGAATCCTAGGTGTCGGATTTGATGGGCATGCTGCCACACCTCTACAGAAACTTCCAGAAGTCACACTTTGCTGGTTTCTGTAAGAAGCTGGCTGAAGGTAGGTGCATGTTGGACATCAACGTCCCACTCAGTTTTAAGTGAAAGTAGAAAAACAGATAAGGAGAGTAAAGTGAAAATGGTTTGTGCGTTGAAGGTGCAGAGGCAGGTGATGCTCTGTGTCAGCATGTGTTCACTCAGGCTGGGAGACTCCTGGGAAAACACGTGGAGGCAGTGTTACCTACGGCACAAGAGGTAATGTCTTGACACAAACACATACAGACCATAGCTGTGTTTTCACTCATTTACTCAATTATTGAAGATTATTAACACCATCTATGTCTCCTGACAGTCTCTGCTGAGTGGTGCCCAGGGTCTGCCCATTTTGTGTGTTGGTTCGGTGTGGAAGAGCTGGGAGCTTCTGAAGCCAGGTCAGTGTCTATGGGGCTTCACATCAAAACACTAACCAACACTAGCTTAGCTTCTTTACGCGTCTCATTTGGACACACGTAATAGACAGCTGTGGCTAAAGCCACTGGAATGAAGACGTCTCAGCTCCTGTGTCTCCCCGTCTCTGACCAGGGTTCACTGAGGTCCTGGAGAAATTTGTATCATCTGGCAAGTTCAAGGGCCATTTCCATGGCTACAGCCTCCTGACTTTACAGCAGTCTTCGGCCCTCGGGGGTGCCAGTCTTGGGGCTCAGAGTTTAGGTGCCACCCTAACAATGGATTATGGAGCCAATGCCAACGTCTTCTATCAGCACTTTTTCAACAGCAGCCAATGAGAATACAGTGAAGGAATATGTACTGGCCATTTGGTTAATATTATGATTATGATTATTATTATTATTATGTAATAAATATAATAATGTAGAACCTAAGAATATTCCAGTGTTGTGGCAACTGACAGTTGAAGTGATATTGAGTGACTGAATGACATTCATGTTACCATGATTCAAAAAACTCCCACTTTTGTAATAATTGTTTAAATTTGACATTTTTAATAAAGCACACTTGACAGAAAACTAATTGGGTTGTTAATAATTTGCCATGATAAGTTTTGTTTGCTGTAAACCAGGACTCACTTTCTTTGCCTTCTGACCTGGAAGTGACAGAGGCCGTCATAAATTATGGCAGTGGCTATAAACCCTTCAGTGAGCGCCACCTGCAGGTCACTTAGCTGAAGCCTTCAATCTTACAGTTGAAATGCAAACTATTAGAATGCAACCAATAACACCTGTGCCGTTAAACCACCACACAACACTGAACTCACACCTGCAGCGAGTTCACAGTAACCACTATTTGAGACTAGTTTTCATATATTGGTACCATGACCATCCTCATCCACTTCATCAGACTCACTCATGTTCCGCCTCCCCTGTGCCACTCTGTCTCCATCTGGCACCCTCGTTCCCGACTGTTTGTGCTTGATTCGATTCAGCTGTCATTTGTGTGTGTAACATTTAGACACACATGCTGCTGTGACTGAAACCAGTGCTTCTGGCTTGTGGTTTCTGCAAGTGGTCGTTTTTGATCTGCTGTTTTCAGCTGTCGGGCTTCATCCACCCACACATACACACTTCTCAAGCACAGAGGTTTGCCACATATATGAACAGTCCTTCCTGACTGAGGTGGCAGCCAGACCGTGTCTGTGATTCTCAGTTATCTTGCCTCAGGGTACAGAAGCTGGGGATGAGTCATAACACAGCAGTCAACCATCTGCTGGCAGACGCACGAGGCAAACAGTAAAGCGTGTGCTTTCTGTCATCCTCCTTTGTGGCCCGGGGTTTAATATCAGCAGTGCAATGATGGAAGGTTTAAAGCAAAGCAAAAATAATGTCTCTGACAGTGGGGACAAGTAAAACCTCATAGTCAGTAACACGTCTGCACACAGCTGGAACCAGCAGCACGGTCTTTAAATATTCCTGTAATAACGACATCACCTTTGAACCTAAAACCTTTATTTGAGATCTTACATACAATACCGAAGTGTTTTACTGTATGTAAACAAATAAACCACTGCCTGTTAACATGCGACAAAGGACTGACACAAGGCATTTGTCTTTAACAACTTTATTTATCTTTTTTCATTATTTTTATTTGTCTTGAAATTCATACTCTGTGTCTTCTGGACCTTTTTTCCCCCTAAACAGCTTCTCATATCTAACTCAAACAAAATCACCAAAAATGATTTCATGTTGTACAATCCACCTGGCGGACATTCCTATCAGTTTCAACAGTGTGCCATTCAACAGCTGTGGTCCAACACTGTGTGAGGAAGTTCCCTTTTAACCGCAAGTTCAATATCTCTGCTGCCTGGCTGAAAACACACTGGAGTACTCGTATGCTTCTATAAGCTCCGTTGATGGACAGAAGAGCTTTCACCTACAGTACGAGTGCAGACTTAATGAAAAGTGGCACAAAAATAATGATGTTCACATCAGATCAGTATATTGCCTCCACATCTTTGAGCAGAGAGAATACAAATAACTGATTGATTAAGAACCGCAAGATCGATGGTTAAATTGAATGACTTCCTCAAAAAACACAGGTCAACCTCAATAGAACAGCAGGTCATACTGTCCTATACTGATTTATTCTGATGAGTAGTAACAATATCATCTCCTGACATTTCCTCCTTTCAAATAGGAATGAATGGACACCACAGGCTACTGTACCCAGCAGAGACACAAAACGCCTCGTCCTAAAAAAACACGAAGGGAAAAAAAGCAGAAAAAGGAGGAGAGGCTATTTGAAAACCTGATTTGAATATGGACGCTTGATTTGATGCTAGACAAATCAAGTACTTCTGGCAAGAAGGCAGTGGCTATGTTCCAGACCAAACACTCCCCTGTAAGGTTGTTCAATATATGTTATGAATCCAAACTAAACCAAGACTGAATAGGTGAAACAGAAAAATGACAATAACTGAATGTTTTATAATGTTCAAAATCGCTGACCATTTCTCTAGATTCACAAGTTCCTGCTCCACTGTTCTCATAAGCTGGACAAAAGATAAACACGGACTTCCACATAAATTGGGAAAAATAATAATCCATCCATGATTAAACCTGTCCATGTCTGTTCAGATCACTGATCACACATGCGAAAAAGGAGGATGGAGTGTGTATTTGGTTTGGAACAGAACTGCTGCAGATACAAATAATACCCTGCATCTCTTGATGCACAAGAGGGAGCTTATGACATCATAGAAGCAAACGTTTACAGGATTGACTGAACATGATGACTCTACGGTGCAGCACCAGATGCCCATCAAGTCCCCTGAAGTGTTGTTCTCTAGCCACACCGTCATGGAAACCCTCAAACTAATGCAGAGGAGAGTGTTTATAGTTTGACAGCACAAAGTACATGAAGTACATTTATTTGATGTTCTGGATTTTAAGTTTCACCCTGGTATCACTCCCCGGTAGCTGCCGCAGTTCAAAAGGGGACAGTGATGAGCCCTGCACACTCTGCAAACAACAATGTCATCTAAAATGCAATGATGAGCTAGCACCCGCATTAGGGCGGCTCTGGTATTAAACCCCTCCCCCACCCGTTCCCAATGTCCCGCAGCTTACAAGAAACAAACAGGAAATAAAAAGATTAAAGAAACATAAAGAAAAGAAAGAGACAGAAAAAGAAATCCCCCCACCCCCCAACTGGGCCTGCCAGAACGCCAGTGACTTGAAGCATGTATGTGTGTGTGTATTTGTGTGTGAACGCATATGTATAAGAATCAGTGTGTCCGCGATCATGACCGCCAGAGTCTCTGAGAATATGTGAGGACTGGTGTGTGTGTTTGTGTGCGTGTGGAGGCTCATGGGGGTGAGGGGGACTCCTAGTATTTCTTCCCCGGCACAAACTCCTTCGCTTCAGGATTCAAGATGCTCTTCCTCTGCAGAAATAAAGATATGAATAAAGAGAAAGACCAGATGCCACTTAAACTGAACTCTCCACCATGGTGTGGTTCAATTTCCAAGTAAACTAAAGAGAAAATATGAATCCACTGTAACAGAAATGCTGCTGTGACTTACCGCCACTTCCTCCAGGTTGCTGTGGTGATCATTGACGGACAGGCTGTTGAGCTGCTGCTGCAGCTGCCCCACCCCCTGGTTGTTGAGGTCACGCGAAGGGATGAACCAATCCTGGTCCTCCTCCTCAAGCATTTCCTGGAAGCAGCGCTCCAAGAATTCCTGCTCCAACAGCTCCTCCTCTACCTGGGAGAAGAAGGTGAAAAAATACAAAAAACAAAACAAAAGTGAGTAAAATCATTCAGGCAGTGAAATGGGAAGGCACAAAAGGGATAGATGGAGAGAGGACAGATTATATGAGAGCATCTGCAAAACAAATAAGTGGAAGCATTCCTAAAAAGAAATGTGGCATTAAAACTCATGATCTAATCTGCGTAAGATAAAAAGGATACACTGACATTTATACCAATACAGTGAACCCTCACCTATCACGGGGGATACGTTCCAGAGGCCCCCGCGATAGGTGAAAATCCGCTGTGTTACATTTATTTAATTATTTATATATATATATTTTAAGGCTTTATAAACCCTTCCCACACACCTACAAACCTTTCCCACTCTATTATTAACCTTTCTCACACTCGCATAAACACTTCATATGCAGGAGGATACAGAACACAGTGCTGTGATTGTTCATCTTCCATTCCACGAGCCAGTAGTATGCCGTGTACAATCTCACGTTGGCAAACTTGCACATGTGGTAGTGGCGTACAGTGCTGCGTTTCCAGTGATGAAATTCCTGTACATACTGTATTTTATTTTTGATTTAAAATCCTGCGATATAAATGAAAATAATCTGCAATAGAGAATTACACAAAAAAACACAATACAGTAAAGCCGCAATAAATGAAGCGAAGGATCACTGTACAACACTAACTAACTATGTGACTCATAGGAGAAAAACATCCCTACCACAGGGGAACAGGGGGGAGCGCGTGTAGTGGATGACAGGTCTGTTAAATTGAGATATGAGCCATTAGCTGCATTGAGTACCACCAACATGGGAAACAAGAAAATGAGACTGGACAGCGAGATGATAATGGAGGATGGGGGATGTCTGATTTCAAGATTAAATGGCAGAGCTGTAAGTATTGCTGGTTTTAAAAGCGACAGGAAGAGGTTGTTAGAAAAACAAGTAAGAATAGGTTACCAAGCCTGGTCTGATATGAACCGCTGATGACAGTTTGTGCAGGGATAAAATTAACATACTTCATTCAGCAGCAAAGGCAAAGGAGGAAGAGCACATCATGTCCAAAAATATTGGCCATGTTGTGCTTAATGTCCCATAACACATGGAGAATGAGCACACACACACCTGTCTGTTATACTCCTCCTCGTTCTCCATCCACATGTACTCAGCAAATGGGTTGGGATCGCTGCTCTCTCCTGCGTGCCCATTGGCCACCGGCTCCTTTCCCTCTTTACCCGGAGCACCGCCTCCCGGTGTCTTGGCCACCTCCGGACCGCTCATCTCAGCTGGTTCTGCACAAGCAGAGTGTTACACAAATCATAATGTAAGTCAAGTAACAAACAAATATCAAATACTGCCTCTGTTCTGTGAACAAACTGTTACCAAACTACTGATACCTAACAATGTTTTTACTAACACTGTATTTAGGTTGCTGAATGAAAACGGGCCACGGTGTATTATTATCAGCAAAAACACACCATATGCCAGACAGATATGAAGACCAGTCAAGTAAACACTAAGAGTTCTATATCGGTACAAACTTAATGTCACTACCAGACCTACTTTCAGAGTGGGGAGTAAAATGATCCAGTCAAATTACATTTAATACCAAGCAAAAGTAGGAAAACATCATAACTGTAATCAACCAATCAAGAGACACTAATTCAGGATGCACAAAGTTACCTTACTGACTGTGTCATACTGACACAGTGCTCTGTTTTTGATGTAATGTGGCTACTACACTGACATAACCTTCAGATTGTTAGCCAGCTACACAGACTGTCATGACTCAACAACAGCCTCACGGTGGGAGGGTAAAGGAAAATGATGATGTCAGATGATCCATCCATAATGATCCAGGGTCAGACTCATGCAGGCACGCATTGACAAAAGTGTTTGACTTGCAAACAACAATTTAGATCCACAAACACAGACTCTTGACCCAAGGGTTGGCCTGATTTCCAAACCCAGGACATTATGTTACTTTGACGCCTGTTCCTTCCCGGTCTTTGCGATAAAAATTAACATATATATTGGGAGTCTGACCCAGGTTGGCTTGCTGTTCACTGGACACAGTTCATATAAACATGGATATTGTAAATAGGTTTGCAGACTGAGAAGGTGTGTCTGTGTCTGGGAGCAGTGATAAAACAGTCTAATAATTCACTGCACTGGTTTACAAAAGACATTGGCTTGAAAAAGACAAACAGCAAGCGAAAGTGTCAAGGACATTTTATAAGAGAATGCCAAAGACCACAGATTCATTTGGCACTATGCGTGTTCAGCGTGTCTGTAGCCTGCATGCGAGTGACAAGTCTGGAAAGTTTTAGCCTTTAACACTGATTGCCCAAGTTTACCAGAAACTTGTCAAAAATACTTAAATTTGTTTTATCAACTGTTTCAGCCAGCTCGCCTTTGCAAAGCAACTAAAGTCCTAAAATCACTTATTAAAATTACAGTTTTTTTTCCTCTCTTTTCTTCTTAGAAAATTAAAAAAGAAAGAAACAGTAATGGTAAAAAGTAAACAGGGATTCTTTTATAGAATTGACAAGGTGAAACACAAAGTAACATTTCTCAGGGATTTTCATACTCAACAGTCAGTTGTGTTTTGCTTTATAATTTATGATTATTGTGAATGCAATGATTTTAACGACACGTTTGGGATACTGAAATCAGCACAGAGACAGAGACAGTATCTCTAGTTTCTCAATTCACTTAAAATGTATTTTTAACCCAGCATACACTTCAACAATTTCTATTATGAATGTGTTTCAACAAACATACCAGGACTCCAAACACAGGCAGCATGGAGACCAACGATGCCAGATGTTGAGTTTGTCTAGCACTGACTTTTGAACAAACCAGCTAAACCAACTGGCTGCAGATACCACACAGTGCTATAAATGCCTGTTTTTATAAAATGCTTTATTTACTTATGCCAGTTAACCCATGCTGGGCTTTCACAAAGGGACTTAACAGCTTACATTATATTGGGACTTAACAACATGTTAGACGCGTCACTAAACCGTATAAATCATACATAATGCATTTCCTTGCATACTGTACACATATTTTAAAAAATATTTTTTTCATCATAAGACGTTGATTGGACAAATTGGACATCACCAGTGTGGTCACTGAAAAACTGATTAACTACAACTGTCACACATTTAAACAAGAGACTTCGTTAATTCAATGACCTCAAGATTCATTAGATTCATCATCCACAAGAAAACATTGATTAACTTCAGTCATATAAACATTATTATGTTACTGCCATCTTTCCAAGTTATGTAAACTGCTATTTATAAGCATATGAACACGAGCTATGACGGGGAGTCAGCCTGTTTGGATGCGATTTGAAGACATTTAAAAGATACTCGGCGTGTACCTGCATGGCAAGAAAATCTTCTGAAGCTCTACCACGGGTCAAACTGCAGTCAGACAGCGACAGGACGACGGAGCAGAGACTGATCTGTGCAGACCCATCAACTGGACATTAAACATGCACAGAAGAGACCGCTACATAACAGCTTACGTAAGGCAACAGTTAGTGTGCTGTGCGTCATGGGAGCGCCGTCGTGGCTTCCAGCCCGCTAGCGTCTGCACACGGCTTACGGGCTAACCCAGGTGCCCGGGCCTACCTGAAAAGTTGGTAAAATGACTGCACGGTCTTAGCTGGGCTAATGCTAAGTGGCTAGCTCGCGGTGGATGCGAATAGGTAGACACACGTAGCTGTCAATGAACGGGCCTAAGGTGAAAGCTATCCCAGCAACAACAAAGGATAGAGCGCTGGGTGACTGAAAACAGTTATTTTCATCAAAGTCGTACAGTGCATAACCAATAAAACAGATTAAGCACCAACAATGTGTCAATAGAAAATGACATAATGTAGTATTACAATGTGTTAATCGTACACGGAGGTCAAACTCCATTTCCTATTCGGATGCTTCAGGCCAAACAAAGTCGGCTGCTTCGCTATCAGCTAGCACGTTGCTAAAGCATGGCAGCATCACTGAAGCAGGTCAACAAAACAAGCCTCCGCTCCGGGGATTACGACGCCCTCACACACACATACGACACGCCGTTTGAATTTAAACTTCGTACACTCGAGTTACCTGGCATTGTGGTCCCGGTGTTCACCTCGAAGAGTAACGTTACACAAACTTATTGCAACTACACCACGAAGAGTGCGCCGTCGTCCTTTCTCCAGCGGGGGATTCTGCTGCAACGTAGCTCAAGTTAGCTAAGTCCCTTTAGCCACCTTGCTAACGTTAGAAGACGGTCACGTGAGCTGGTGCTGCATTCAGAGGCTAACGGACACGGGAGAATTACGTTTAAGTTTTCACAGTAAATCAAGGCAACCACAAAACAGAAACAATTAGAAAACAAAACCACTACAAGTTGAAAATTGACTAAAATCTGAGTATATCTGCTCAATGATTCAGTATATATGTTTAAATAGTAAAACCGTGTCGTTATGACATTATTCTCAATTGGCCGCACATTTTCTAATGTAAAACTACTGATTTTTTTTTAATATTTGAGCTTTTGTTAAAAAGAAGAGTCAGTGCTGTAATCCACTGTACCCAATTATACTGCACAATTTAACATACCCCAGTCTGTAATGATTTTGAAAAAAATATTTGTTCAGAAAATGCTGACATTGCTCAGTTAGCTGAGATCATCAAGGGTGAAAAATGCTTTGTTTAATGAACAGAAAACTATTTAGAAACACACATGTAGCCCAGAATCCTATACCACAACATCTGGATAGGTCCCACAGTGCTCCCGATTCCCTATTAGTCTTTATGTCTTCACTCCCAGCAATAGAAGGGAAACAGTGACTCAGGCTAATCAATAGATAATAGTTTTAATAGTTCCCTAATTGTTTCACTACTAAGCTACACGTCACAGAATATCGTGGCTCGAAATGGGTACATGAATGCAGCACGAGAACAAACATTTGTCCTAGCTCCGCCACAGCAATACCACACTTTCTCTCTTTCTTGCTCTCTCTCTCTCTCTCTCTCTCTCTCTACCTCTCTCTCTCTATATATATACACACACACACACAGATGTCTGCGTGACTTCAGAAGTACAAGCACATCAGCCTTTGGATTACAAAGACTCTGACAAGTCCGACTTTGATTGACCTTTAGAAGACAGAGCTACAAAGCTGCAACGATGAACAGGACTGTTCAGTGACAAAGTCTGACATGTGTGACATTAGTGTGTTCACATCCCTCTGAGTCAAAAACCCGGCATCTGAACGAGGAACATTTCCTGAACCTGTCAGGACTCATTTTATTTTATTTACAGTGCGTGTAAAAGGTCTTTACGGTTTTATATTAGCTCATTTCCACCTTGTCGCGCATTGTGACAGAACAGGTTAGACTGTGTGAAATGTAGTCAAATGATTTTAAAAAGCAGCTACACGGAAAATAGCATCATTACTCTTGCTAACGGTTAGCACGCCATGCTGCTCCCCCCTTCAGTTCAACAGTAACAACAGACTCACCACACAACTTCAGCTGCCAACAGAAGGGGAATCCGCAAACAAGCACTGTCTACTGGGGCAGAAGGCTCTTTTCCGGTCCCGGATTTCACAAGTAAACCACGCAGGAAATATATTTTTCTAATTATCTCCAATCGTAAAAAATAATCATGTATCTTCTTTGTCGATTTCTTCGCGTTATTCGCTAAAAACACTGCTCGATCCTCTGCTTTTTTGTGCCTAAACGTTGCGACTGAAAAAAATAATGTCGTGGTCGCGTTAGTCCAGCTGTGGGATTCCGCTATTGGTTGGAGTACATGCCAGTCAACGGTTCCATGCGATGCTATTGGTCCGGTTGCCCACACTCCCCGCCCCACCCCTCCATTCACGTAAGTAAACAAAATATAACCCGTTTTATGTCGCTGTCCCTTTGTTATAAACGTTGTGATGTGTTATTATTTGACAATGCGTGGCTGTATTCACTGAGAATGAGCCTCTTGCAATAGGCAAAGCTACAGGTTTGTTTGTTAAGGCTTGTTTCTGGTACTTAAAGTACATGTAACGATTTAACAGTGTTAGTGTGAGCAGTTAGCGTGCACTTACTTTTTTCGGGGCGGGGAGAGCCAAACTATTTAGCACCATTAAATTCAGGTCACGTCTGTGAGAGTTGATTTAAGATCAGAACAATTAGAGCGTTGTAAATCATCATTGCTATTGTGTTTCTGAATACATTTCTTGTGAAGAAGGGTGTTTTTATTATTCATGCCAGAGAAAACTAACCATTAAAATCACAGAACTTCCTAATGTGGTGTCAGGTGTGACATGATAGTGTGAATGTTTTCATTGTTCTGATCATTCAGAGCAGCCTCTGCATTTGCATCGGATCCTTTCACATAGTCTCAAAGACTATTTTGTCTATTTTTGGTCAATGCAAAAACTAAACTCCTCTTCACCCGTTTCTCTCCTGCAGGTTTTGACAGCTGAGGATGTTTCCAGTAACAACAGGTCTTCAATGTTTTCCCACTAAAAACATGACTTGGATGCTCTGTCTAACTGCTGAAGATTGTGCTATTTATGAAAATGGGCAAATGGGCATTTACTCACTGGCAGCATGGAAAGCTGTATAGTTATTCAGCTTCTTTCCATTTCTAAATATGTGATAACAGCTTTCACCTGCATTGATCCAGCCATCTTCGCTCAAGGTCCCCATGCACCTCTCGAAACCAGATAACAAGAGAGGTTCTCAGTCAGTCGTACATAAAAGGGTCCCATGAGACAGTGCATTACCACAAAATTACAGTGGAGGGCGATGATAACTCACACTGTGGTTGCTGGGCAGTGTGGTATGTCCATTTGCAGAAACATTATTATCATGCTGTAAACATGATGTATTCCGAACCCTAGATGTAATACAACACTCTGATCCCAACTGAACCTAGAAGCTTCAAATCACCCAACTGTCACTGAAATTACTGCATTTTTCTATTTGCATGCAAGATGTATGCATGTGCATATATATTTATTGGGACCTTAAAAAGGTACAGGATTGGTTTGTTACGTTGTGATTACACCCCCGTGTGGATCTGTATTCAGACATACTCTATCTCAGAAACTCTGCGCTGAGCGTTTCCACTGGCTTCACATATGGCAGAGGCAGTTATCACCAGTCTGTGCTTAATAAAGACTTTAATTTGAAACACCTCAAAGTGCCCAGAGCTCATTGACAGCTCACACCCACACATAAACTCATGTGGTGCACTGTAATATAATGCATTCGCACGATCCTTTTTCACACGCACTGTAAAGAGTTTCTCTTTTCTACCACTTTTCTTCGCCCCACTGCTGGTACTGCTGCACCCCCACCCACCCACCCCACACACACACACCTTCTGCTTCAAATTTCACCCTCCATCTTTGCTGTTGAATCATAAATCATAAACTCACTTCCTGTCCCTCTTGTTCCCCCTTTCTTTTCATTCCACAATAGCCCAGACTTAATGTCAGTCACGTTTAATTTTGTGCATGTGTGTGTGTGTGTGTGTGTCCTTTCCTGTGGCCCTGGGTCCCCACCCTTGGCTGCACATGTGAGATTATCCAATGCAGTACACACACACACAAGCTCACATTTACATGAATATTCACACACTGGGAAATACAACGCGCCCTCACATGCACATTAATAGGAAGTAGCACATTAGCACACACATATGAGCACAAAAGTACAATGTTGCCATTATTATTTTCTGCACACAGTCAGAAGTCGTGTTATAACGAGGAGCTGTCATCACTCTGGCTGTAATAAGCAACAGACCATGGTATGTTCATGTTTATCAGGTACTTTGGTGAATGTGGAAACGTATTCTTGCTGCATATAAGTTCCAGAAACCTTTAAGAAAGCAAGAGGTCACACGGTGCATGGAGACATTTCAACCCTTAATGGTTCCCACTTGTGTGTTTTGCACTGTTGCCCCCAAATATTCAGACTCCGGCTCTTGTTTGTTCAAGGTGGGAAAATGGCGCAAAATAAATCATGCCGTGTTTTTACAAGGAGATTGATTGTAGGAGAAGCTGTCTAACTGTTACCGCTACTTTGCAAACAATATTAATGTAGTGTAAGTCTGCATATTTATCACATTCATTCACGCTGATCACAGAAAAAGGTCATATGACATGAAGTTGTGGAGATTTCGTCATCAGTGACTACTTAGAGGAGCAGGAGGGACAACATGTGTCTCGGCGTGTTTGTTATGGGTGTGTTGACTTTTTTCGAGGTCCAAAAGATAATGTGGAATTCATGAGAGGAATGCAGCTCAGGAGTTCCTTCCTGTCACCTGACTCCATCACTTGTGTTGGACTTCCTGTGTCTGAACCTCCAAGACGGGCGAGGCTGCATCTCAACAGCAGTCCAGCCTCGGCGCCATAATCTGGTCTCTTGGTGATGGAGGAGCTTTTGAACGCTACCTCCTCAAATCCTCCACCTCTTGACGGGCTAATGTTAGCCAGGAGAAATTCAACTGGAGCTAACGAATATGCACATGATGATGATGATGCACATAAAATGAAGAAACATGCAAAAGAACGAGAGAGAAGGATGGCCCGTAAAAGAGGGAAGGGGACAGATGTGTGAGAACAACACAAGAGCCAATAAAGCGAAAGAGAGAAGGAGAAAGAGAAATAGGGAGGTGATGGCAGGGTCCATATGGGGCCTCCTGGTTTTTGGGTAGCAAGAGGAGACATGCCAGGTAATGGCTTCCAGACACACACACAAATTCACACACACACACATTCACATACACATACACACACACACACACACTAATTCTATTTGGAAATCTGACAGGATAAGGAGACTGAGTGTATGTAGATGTGTGTGTATATACCAGGGGCCCTTTTTCTATACACTCAAGTGGACTGACTTCCTCTGCCCATTGGGAGTGGGGCCAGTTTGGCTATTGTGTGTGTGTGTGTGTGTGTGTGTGTCGGGGGTTAATGTATGCTTTCAATCACAGCTCTAGTGGGGAGAAATCAGATCCCCGCAGCGTCCATTTGGATTCCAAGATCCACACACACAAAGCTGCACGTACACAGGATTTAAGAAAACATAGAGGTTCAGGAGAAGTGCAGCAAATGCATCCATCTGTTCTCATGGGTTTAAATGGTCTTTCACTCTTTACAGGAATAACATTATAGAATGTACATTTATTTGCTCTCTACCTAAGACCTCTCTGCTGGTGTATTTTACCTGTGCGTGGAACCAGTTTAGGTTTTTCCTCCATTTCCACTCATGATGCAAAACCAATGTAACTGCCTGCTGACTTAAGTGGTTACATACTGTATAAGAACCATAACCGACATCTAATCTAACTCTTGGCAATCAAGCAAATAAACGAGGTTGAAACATTAATGTCAAATAAATGGAGTGATCTGTTCCTGTTCCTTTCCATCATCACATTCAAGTTGAACACTGGGGAAAAAAGTTGTTTATGCGTAGCGTAAGGTTGTGTTAGTTTTACCCAAACCTGGTTGTTTCTTGCCCATTTGTAATGTTAGAACGTTGTGTGTTAATGTTTGGCAAAGGCAGAGCTAAATAAACAGAAGAAGCGTTAACTGGATACTCAGGATTACTCCACTCGTACACACACACCATGATCCCACTGAGGTAAATCCCCAGCATTCCCTCTATACACTGTCACTGCCCTCCCACTTCTGCAACTGGTGTGTGTATGCATGTGTGTGTGTGTCACCACTTTTCTCTGACATTCCTGTGCAGAGCGGAGAGACTGTGAGCTTGGCTGCAGAGAGACAGAGCAGCAAATCCCACTCCGCACTCATTAGGAAACACGAGGATTTTCTCAGAAAAAGGAGAGAAGAACAGCCCTCTTCCTTAAAGCTGCAGCTCGTCTCTCCATCCATCACTTCTCACTCTGACCTACTCCGATTTGGAAATTCCGGTTTTGGGAAATCTGCCTTCAGGTCAGCTGACCAGTCTCACCTTTTCAACAAAGGACTTTTTGAAAAGCATCCTCCTGTATCCCGGTGAAGTCTCTGTCACGTTTCATCTCTTCCCCGGAGGTGGATTCCAAACTTTGGAGCGCTAAATTCCAGAGTTTGGGAATACATCTGGAAAAGAAAAAAAAAAGCAAGGGCACAGAGTTGCAACTGCATACAAAGAGGTGGGTGAACAGCAAAAAAAAAAAATCGACTTAAAATAGCTGATGATCTATATGGAGCATGGACGCATTTATTATTAGTAATATATTATAACCTGCAGTCTTTTGTGTTAAGGTTAGAAACAACAGATTTGCATAAATTATACATTATATATTGAACTGTTGGAGACAAATGTGTGTGACAGTGAACATTCATAACTACTGGTACTTTTACAGTAATGTTCACAAACTTTCTCCCCATACGGGAACGCGAGAGAGCTCCTGTGCTAATGAAGTGTAAATGTGGAGTGTGTTGCCCAATCGCTCCCTAATGCAACATCTCTGGGGAGTTGGAGCTGCTCGCTCTGCTGATCCCCTGCAAGACCCCAGTCGTGTGACTAAGAAAAGCAGACAATCAAGTCCAAAGGGGCAAAGGGAGGCAAAATATCCCAGTTCCCTGTAAAACAGTGTGTGGATGAGAGATGGAGAGGAGGAGATGTGTGGAGTTTAGTCCTCTCCCTGGTTTTCTCATCACAGTGCACCGTGGACAGCAGCATGAAACAAAGGCATACGTATGTGCACAAGCGTAACATCATACTGAGTGTTTCAGGCGTATATGGGAATAAATGCATGCAGATGTTCTATATACGTGTGTCAAACCAACTCATGCTCGATCTCTCTCCCTCTCTCTCTCCCTCTCTCTCTTCCCCCAGCAAACACTCACACACATGCACAATGAGGAGGTTTAAACAAACACATATTTGTTTCATTGCTCTCATATGTTTAGATTGCTCCCGGCTCAGATCACAGGCTGTGCAATCCAATACACATTCACACACACGCGCGCGCGCATGCACACACACATTCACTTTCCCTGCTTGGCTGATAAATGTCTTTGCTGTATCTTAAATCTGTTCACTAATGACTGCACTTACATTTTCAGTGTCGTTTCTGCTGGGTTTTAAGTTTAAGTTGTTGTTTTTTTTTAGTCAATCAGTAAATCTAAACTCACTGACATTGTGTTTGCATTGTGTTGGTGTTGCTGTGCAGAACCGTGGCTCCTGTAAAGATGGCTGACATGGTGCAGCCAGACCCAAATACCCTGCAGGTTGCGGGTGAGACACACACACACACACACACACACACACACAATTACTGGCGCGTCCTGGTCTAAATAACTCATGTCTCCTTCGTTATCTCTTGGAGAGTGTACACACTGACCTTACCATGTTTCTCTCCCACTGAGATTACTCACAACGTTCACACTCACTTGCACAGAGTCTCATATCCAATGTGTTTACATCCAAATCAGCTGTTTTCTTCATACCTGCACGTTACCTGTATGAACCTCTTACTGATGAGATCGCTTCTCTTCTCTTATTCAATTCATTTCTAGGGGACAGTTCATCAGCCCTGTCATCAGCTGCCACGGCTGGAAATGACTGCAGCATCACGCCCCTCACGCCCTCACCCTCGCCAGTAACCACACACACACACACACACACACACACACACACACACACCACAGACATCCCTACACACCCTTTCCTTTTCCTACTTATTTTTCTTATTATAGCACACTTAAACATGACTTGAAAACCAGCATCCACTTTGCACTGTGATTAGTGGTTCATCATAACACTTACACACACTGTTTAAAGTGAAGTGTAGACTTCAGACAAGTGACCCGTAAGGTCCACACTGTGCTAAAGAATGTAAACACGCTCGCACTGTCAGAAAAGTACAAATGGGGAGAATATGATTTGGTAAATGAGTCTCCTTCTGTCTGTCTGTCCTTGTTGCAGAGGGTGGAGGTCAGACCCAGGATGGCCTGTCCATTTTCCGTTGTCGTGGCGATAGATTTTGGGACAACCTCCAGCGGCTATGCGTTCAGCTTCACGCAAGACGCAGAGGCCATACACATGATGAAGTAAGAGTTTGCATATTCTACTGTTCTGTTCTATTCGTTTCTATTCCAGACAGCTTACGTTACCAATGCGTGCAGGCGCTGGGAGGGCGGCGACCCTGGAGTGGCCAATCAGAAGAGTCCAACATGCCTGCTGCTCACTCCCGATTTGCGGTTCCATAGTTTCGGGTTTGCGGCACGGGATTTCTACCATGATCTGGACCCGGAAGAGGCCCGGCACTGGCTCTACTTTGACAAATTTAAGATGAAGATCCACAGCACAAGTGTAAGTGACAGACCCCCTGTTTCAAAAACCAATAAATTAAACATGACTCTGCAAGTATCAGTAAGGCGACTTCTTCATGCTGTAGTGTTGTGTGTGTGTTTGATGCAGGACCTCACCATGGAGACGGAGCTGGAGGCGGTCAATGGCCGGAGGGTCAGGGCCATTGAAGTGTTTGCTCATGCTCTGCGCTTTTTCAGAGAACATGCTCTGAAGGTACACTGTAACGCTTCACCCTGTGTCTGCAATCAGATGTCCTGCTGTGCTCAAGGTCACATTCAAGAACCTCAGGTTCTGTTCTAGGAGGTGAAGGACCAGTCTTCATCAGTGCTGGAAGGAGAGGAGATCAGATGGGTCATCACTGTCCCTGCTGTGTGGAGACAACCTGCCAAACAATTCATGAGGGAAGCTGCATATCTGGTAGCAAAACACACACGTGTGTGTGGATGTGTGTGTGTGTGTGTGTCTGCGTGCGTGTGTTTGTGTGTTTGCATGAGAAAGAGGAAGAAAAAAAGATACAGTGTGTAAAGCATGAGATAAAGGGAGTCTGATTAATGTTCCCATGGAAGATCACACATCACACACACACACACACACACACACGCACACCTCCTCAGTGTCCCATGCATGTTACAGTGACTTGTAGGAAATGCGTGTTTAAACACAGGAATGCAGGGGGTCACTTCATAATATGCATCGATTAGAATGGAACACACAGTGTGTCTGTGGGTGTGAGTCCTATTGTTCAGAGCATACACAACCGCTCATGGGAGCGGTTGTGCACACTGTGCACTACCTTTGAGTCTTAATGTCATGCTTCCTTATTCTCTTTGGCTCACGTAACCATTATCAGCCATCTACCCTTCACTCAGCCTCATCCATACATAAATAGTCTAATGCATACAAACATTCACACGCACACGACATTTACGTACACACACACATACACACACACACACACACACACACACACAACCTGCACCGGCTCCTGGTTTGATGCCGTCGGAGAGAGCGTGTGCTTCCTGACGATGATGATGTCATCAGACGGGAACAATGAGGGAGACCGGCACACAAACACAGGAAGCTGATTCCAGACCCCCGCCCTGCACACACACACGCACACACACACACACATACACACACATCGTTCCAACTTCTCACTATATGGTTACTCCTGTATATAGGGCATCAGTTATAGGCATGAATAGTGTCTTCTGTTAATGCCTATAGAGGTAGAACTTATTATGGGCCATAGAAAAGAAAACAGACAACAATTACACTGATGTCAAAATCAAAACAAAATTGTGTTTGTCTTTCAAAAACCGACCCCCACCTACCCCCCAACCCCGAACCCGCCAACCCCGCCCCGCAGGCTGGTCTGGTGTCTCCTGATTGTCCAGAGCAGCTTCTCATTGCTCTAGAACCAGAGGCTGCGTCCATTTACTGCCGCAAGCTCCGCCTCCACCAGGTGATCGACCTCAGCATGCAGCCAATCACAAATGGCCTTGATCTGGATGGGTCCCGCCCCTTCGACTCAAGCTTCAGACAAGGTAGAGAAAATAAAGAGAGAGAGAGAGAGAGAGAGAGAGAGAGAGAGAGTCTCCTTGTAGAGCTTGTCATTAGCATAAGCATGAAACCACACTGTTCCTGGAAATGTTGTTGTTTGACTAAACTTGGGGATTGTGGTTTATGTGTGTGTGTGTGTGTGTGTGTGTGTGTGTGTGTGTGTGTGTGTGTGTGTGTGTGTGTGTGTGTGTGTGTGTGTGTGTGTGAGATAGAGAAAAAGCAAGTGTAATAAGAGAAAAGATCTGACATCAGATTCTGTTCTTGATTTTGCCTCAGAGGATTCAGCAGTTGTGTACGTGTGTGCGTGTGCATGTGTGTCAGTGGGTTTGTACATATGAGGCCATATTTGTCATGCGGCGCAGACAACATATAGACAAAGAGATAATGACATCATAAACAGAGGGAGAAAGAGGAGATGAGCTGTGTGGAAACTGACCCTGAAGAAATATTACAACAGAAACCATTCAGTTCAATTTACACCGTGAGGAAAATGTTTTGACACAAAGCACATCGGCGTCAAACTAAAAAAGATGATTCGTTTTAAAAAAGGACAATGGAAACGTGACATAAACCAAAATGAGGAAGACATGATTTGTCATAAGTTTGCTTTAAGCCACACAGGAACAGGTCAGCCAACAGGGAAACGCTGCAAAGAAAGAACCAGCGAGCTGAGGCTGGGAAAAAAAGGACTAGTGCAAAATTCAGCGAACGAACATGCCGTCCAAAACCCCCTGCACAGACCCACTTCTACATCTACAGTCAGTGACACACACACACACACACACACACACACACACACACACACACACACATACATTCACATGCAGAGAGACACACTAAACACAGGATATTGTAATTGAAACAAGGTGCAGTGAGACTATGATCTCACCCCCTCCTGGCCTGTCACACTCTCTCTCTCTCATTGTTCCCCCTCCCCTCCTAACATTAGCTCTCTCCTGCTTCTTGCTGACTAGACATGTCATGTCCCAAGTTTTGTTATAAGATTATTTTTCTCTCACTCTCCCTCTCTCTCTCTCTCTCTCTCTCTCTCACACACACACACACACACACACACACACACACACTCTTGGCATCTCGGTCATGGTTTTTACTATCTTTAGCTTTTCTTCCACCTTGTTTCTTCTCCAAAGATATCACCGGGGAGTCATTACAAAAGACACACACACACACACACACACACACACACACACACACACACACACACACACACACACACACACACACACATTTTCTTTTCTGTTGTTTCATGTAAATAGTTTCCAGATTTGTGTTCTATTCACCCCCCCCCACACACACACACACAAAGAGATGAAATCAAGGCCTATATGACTGTGACGTTCTTTGTTCAGCTTCATTAACTTCTTTCTTTCTTTCTTTCTTTCTTTCTCAGCTTCATTAACTTCTTTCTTTCTTTCTTTCTTTCTTTCTTTCTTTCTTTCTTTCGCCGTGGTGCACACTCAAGGGGTTTTGAGGCAACATTCTCAAAACCACTTTTACCTAAATTATACAAACACTTCACTCTCGACTGCCAAGCCCATAACTTACAACACACTCTCACACACACTTCAACATCAGGACCACAGATTCCCTCACTGCCTTTCCAAAGAAAGATAGAGAAACGTGTGTGTGTGTATTATTCCAATGTGGTATTCCATGTAATCTTTGATATGTAACGACTTCCTTCTCTCACATGCATGGCTGTCAGGTTATGCTCTGCTTTTGTTGGCCCCCATCCAGATCCTGAACCTGCCAGAGAACAAATACTTTATTTCCAACAAATTGCTCCTGCCATAAAAAAAACATGACAACTCTCACATCGGTTTGTTTTTCTAGTTTTACTCTGGATTGAAAGACTTTCATGCAAATTAAAGGTTGTGACCTGCCAAGTGTTTTTAAACCACACTCTATGTGGCATATGTTGTTTTCATTTGCATTGGGTATGAGTTCAGCACATGCTTAAGTGTCTGGCCCTACAATGTTTACACAGAAGGCACGCAGGCAAAGTGGTGCAAGTTGGTGAAAGGTGGTGATGTCTCACAGCTGGAAAGAGTCCATAAAATGATTTTATTTTGAAAAGCCAGGCCCATAGCAATACTTCAGAGGGCATGGAACGCTACCTGTGCTCCTGGGGCCCAGAAATCACTGCTATACCCCTGACACTGTTCATAAACAATGAAGTCATAAAAAAGCTGGACACAGTCTCTTGATTTAGTTTTTTAGCTTGTCACATTAAAGTTAACTTTCTTTGTGTGTGTGTGTGTGTGTGTGTGTGTGTGTGTGTGTGTGTGTGTGTGTGTGTGTCTTGCAGCAAGAGAGCAGCTGAGGCGATCCAGACACAGCAGGACTTTCCTGGTAGAAAGTGGAACAGGAGAGTTGTGGTCAGAGCTGCAGACTGGTAAGGATGTGTGTGTGTGTGTGTGTGCGTGTGTGTGTGTGTGTGTGTGTGTGTGTGTGCGATCGTGTGCGTATGTGTGTCCAAGACACAGACAGAGAGAAAGACCCCACATGTCGCTCAGGGATATTGATGTTTTTGACCTTTGACCCCGGCGGGCTGATTATGAGAAGCAGACATACACATTTATGACCCTCAGATTGTAACTTAATCTCCCTGCAGACCATTTCTTTTCTCTTTCTCCTCTATGAGTTTGGTTTGCATCAAATTCTAACTGGACAATCAAACTCATCTATCTTGTGGATTTACACATGTTTTTTTTTTCAATGCATGACATAACGCTGAGGAGCAATGTGTCTCTGCTGACCCTTTCTGCTCCCTTTCCTGTCCACACACACACACACACACACATGCACACACGCACACAGGAAGGACCCAGCCCATGGGACCCTGCCTCTGCTCTGCAAACAAACCAAAGGAGTACAAAGTCCTGCTTTCTACTTCTTATCCTGCAGTTTTCCTCTCATCCTCTGGTAGTTTTCGTTTTTGCGTTCTCCCTTTTTCTCACTCACTCGTGGACAACGAGCTCTGCGCTCCTGTGTTTAGCCAAAACCAGGTCTCATTGCTGATTGTATCATAGCAAACCCACTCACAGATGGAGGGCAGCAATCACAGATGCCTGAAGGATGTTTATGTTGAGAGTCCACTGGTTGAAGACACACACACACATGCATGTACACACACACACACACACGCCATGTTGTGCATTCCACAAAAATGACACATTATCCTCCACAACTGATTTGACTGATGATCTTTATCAGGAACACCAGAGTCTGAGAAATAAAACTGTGTATGCGTTCTCTGTGTGTAGGTGACAGGTATATTGTTGCAGACTGTGGAGGGGGGACAGTTGACCTCACTGTCCATCAGATCGAGCAGCCACAGGGGACACTGAAAGAGCTCTACAAGGCTTCAGGTATATATATATATATACATATATATATATATGCTATCGCCTATAATTTTTTTTAATGTAAAAAAAAACATTTTCTGTGCAACTCTCTTCTCTCTCTCTCAGGCGGTCCTTATGGGGCGGTCGGTGTGGACCTGGCCTTCGAGGCCATGCTGTGCCAGATCTTTGGCGAGGACTTCATCCAGAGCTTCAAAGCCAAACGTCCGGCCGCCTGGGTGGACCTCACCATTGCATTCGAGGCGAGGAAGCGGACGGCGGCGCCGGGCAGGGCCAACGCCCTCAACATCTCCCTGCCTTTCTCGTTCATTGACTACTACAAGAGACACAGAGGGCAGAGCGTGGAGGCGGCACTGAGGAGGAGCAAGTGAGTGTTGGCATGAGGGAGAGTGATGTGTGCACGAGAGGGATGATGGAGTGATCGAGTGTGTGGGCAATTTGAACACTGAAGTGATCTGTCTCTTTCCTCCGTGTGTGTGTGTGTGTGTGTGTGTGTGTGTGTGTGTGTGTGTGTGCGTGTGTCAGTATGAACATAGTGAAGTGGTCGTCTCAGGGGATGCTGCGACTGACACAGGAAGCAATGAATGAGCTCTTCCAGCCCACCATTGTCAACATAGTCAAACATATTGGTGAGAAACAGACACAGAATACAAAGTTGATGGGTAAAAGCATTTCGCCACAGCATAAATGGATCTGTAAGTAAAAGCTGAATTATATTTAAAGCTGCACTAATCACCTGCCAGTTGCTAATTAGTGTGTGTTGATTCGTACAGGCAGTGTATGTAAAACATAAACAAAAACATGCAGTGAACTCATTTTCAAGATCTCCCTCGTTCCCTTTCCACCCTGGCAGAGGATCTGATGACCAAGCCGGAGGTGAGCGGTGTACGTTTCCTCTTCCTGGTTGGAGGTTTTGCAGAGTCGCCCATGTTGCAGAAAGCAGTCCAGAAGGCACTGGGGCGAACGTGCCGCATCATAATCCCCCATGATGTCGGTCTGACCATACTGAAGGGGGCTGTGCTCTTCGGGCTGGATCCCACTGTGGTGAGGACCTTGGAGGAGCTGAGAGGACCCGAGAGTAGATCTTTAACACATGATCTCACCATCTCTCTCCCTCTGCAGGTCAGAGTGCGTCGATGTCCATTAACCTACGGCGTTGGCGTGTTGAACCGGTTTGTGGAGGGGCGCCACCCTCGAGATAAGCTTCTTATCAAAGATGGACGCGAGTGGTGCACTGACATCCTCGACCGTTTTGTATCTGTTGACCAATCAGTGGCTCTGGGTGAGGTGGTGAGGCGCAGCTACACGCCTGCCCGCCTTGGCCAGCGAAAGATAATCATCAACATCTACTGCAGCGCAACGGACGACATCACTTACATCTCCGAAGCCGGAGTCAGGAAATGTGGGACGATCACTTTGGATCTACCAGAACCTGGAGCCGTGGGAGAAGCAGGCGGAGGAGTCCCAGAGAGGAGGGAGATCAGAGCCACCATGCAGTTTGGAGACACTGAGATCAAAGTTACAGCTGTTGACGTCATATCGAACCGCTCTGTCAGGGCGTCCATCGACTTCCTGTCTAACTGAGGAGGAGCAGGAAGTGGAGACGAGGAAATAACTGATTCCAAGGATGTTAATTATAGAAAAAGCGGTACTTTGGGAGTGGGACTCAAATATTTTGTAAAGGCCATGACCTTTGCTTCAGTGGAGACTTTGCCATGTCCTGTCATGCAAATGTTATCACAGGCTTTGCATATTCTGAATAGCACTTACGTGGGTCCAGATGGAAGTTGAAGGCTAAATAACAATCTCAAGTAGTGTCAGACAAACACGTCCTGTCACATGATCCATCCTGTCTCAGCACAACATTAACCTCAGTGGACACATGAATCACTCACCTGTAGAGAATGGAATGCATGAAACTACCTGGAATCACTCGTCTGTTCAGTCTTATATATAATCATCTGTGGGGTCTTCCCTCATACACTTCATGATACCTCATTTCAATCAGACTTCAGTGGTCATGATATATTGATTCAGCCACCTGACTGCAGCTGCAGTGATTGTTTACCACCTAGTGGTAAAAAGACTGAACTACTCATCATACAGCACGAAGGATGGTGACATTTCAATGCACTTAAAAATTATGCATCAATATCCACCTTTCATTATTTGTGTTACCCTGCATTTGTATGTTGATTTAACTTTTTTTTTTAAGTTTAACTGTACAATGGGTCCTTCAAATACCAAAAAACCAAAACATTACAATAAACATACTGATATAGCACATCCCAACTCCTTAACATTATTTAAGTGTTGTTATATTGCAGCCCAAATTTAGTTTTTGACCTTTTTTGATGACACTTGAAGTTTAGCTATGATTTAAATGCTATGAGGCTTTAGGTGTGAGCCATTCCTACTCATGTCCAATGAACTCCTTCAACTTCTACCATAGGTGGACTGAGAATGAAGGAGTCTGAATGCACAGGGCTATTGTGCACCCTTGTGCTCCACACCCCCTAACATTGCTTAGTCAAATCATATCATTAATACTCATTAGATGTATGATAAAATGCCTACTAAAACAATGGAATGTTTTCCCCTTAACTACCTGACTTGTCTGCTTCGCTCTTCAGGGGGACAGTTTATGCAGATCTGGATTCCCAATCTCCAGTTTTCCAACTCTGCAGTGGCTTCAGAGCTCTCGAATGTTGTCCTTGGCTAGCCTTCAGCTTTCTTCTGGTATCTCGCTCATAACATTATGCTTGCAACCTTGTCCTTTGAGACTTTCAGAATTGTGATTTAGGGTGTAATCATTTATCTGTTTACCTATCTTGTTTTTCTACAGGAACAGTGATATGAGCTGTTTCTTATTCATTGTACTGGCGATGTATATCCTTAATTTATGTCACATATTCATACACATGGACCAGTGTTGTACTGAGCGTTTTGTTTTTGCTGCTGTTTATTATGTTAATGTGAACAAGCAAAAACTCAATAAACATACTTGAGGACAAAAAAACTTCAGCGCCAATTTATAGTTAAATTTATAGCTTCCGCTTAGTGAGCATGGGGTCTGCCACGGCCTCTGCCCCTGCCGGCGCCACCTGGAGGTCCATCCACAGAGCTGCGGGGGTTCTTGATAGTCTCATCGACTGAGAGGATGAGACAAGCTGCCTCTGATGCTGCTGTCAAAGCGTTGATTCGCACTACGGATGGCTCCCAGACAAAACTGGTGAAGTTGTCTGCAATGTCCTCATTGTTGATGTCCACGCCATACCACATACCGCCCTGAAGTTAGAGAGGACAAATTAATCAAACAGAAAAGCCACAAAAATGTGTACTTAGCGACACGTATCTCTCTCCAAGTGTTGGACAGGATTATGTGAGCATGTTTTCACATCCTACCTGCGCATGTTTTGCTCGCAGTTTGTTTAAGATGTTAGTGGCGTCAAAGCCAGCATTGTCACACAGCTGTCTGGGGATGACCTCCAGGGCCTTGGCGTATGCTCCAATCAACAGCTGCTGTTTTCCAGGGATGGTCCTGGAATAATCCCGCAGGTACTTTGACAGCTCCATCTCTATGGCACCTCCACCAGCTACAATGGAGTCATTCTGGACACAGGTTTAATAAAATTGCATTGTTGCACAATTTGTTTTTGACACCTCCCTGACTACTTAAGATAGTTGAATACAAAACTATAATAAATTTAGCACCGTCTTTTGTAGCACCACATATAGAGCAGCTGGGGGTCAACTAACCTTGATAGCTCTGCGCACAATCATGATGGCGTCATGCAGCGATCGCTCCGTCTCTTCTGTGAATTGCTCGGCTCCACCCCTCAGGATGATAGTGCAGGTCTGTGTCTTTGGGCAGCCTTTAAAGACGTTATACCTGCGGTCACAGACATGATGGGTGTGAGTTGCAAGTGGTAGTCATTTACTGTTTACCTTTGAAAGGATTCAAAATTTAACTCATGCCTCTAACCTTTCTCCCCCGACCTGGACCTCCTCAAAGAGTTCACATTGTCCCAGGACATCGTCTGTTAGTCCTCCAACTGATGTCTGAATGGAGCCGCCGCAGGCCTGGAGGGCCCATTACACAATCGGTCAGGAAGATGTACACATTCTCTTTAACTTCAACATTGAAGGATATGTGTAGCAATATTCAAGTTCCATTTTAAAAGTAAGTGACTTGTAAGACTTGTATTAATACACAAAAATATAGACACAATCTAAAAAGTAATCATGCTAAACAATCTTGCATGTCACAAACGCTACCTCTTTAAAAAAAATAAAGGAACAATAACAGTTAAAACTTATGTTACCAAATGCATAATTTAAAGTCCCTACAGCGTAATAGAGGGTCTATATCTGTACAAGTCATACCATCATGGTCCTCTTCAGGTCCTCCTCCTGCACTCTGCCAGCACAGAATAGATCTCTATCTGCGAAGTACTGGGTAGCCACATCACCGATTGGCAACTTCGACAAAACCACCTTGGCTCCTGACAGATAGATCTTCTCCAGTTTGTCGTACAAGATGCTCCATTCTGCATCCACAATGGCCTGGTAGTCCTACACATACAGGAGACAGAGAGGATAGATTGAAATATATAAAAACATACAAACATGCTGTTACATGGTTGTCTGTCTTCGTCATACCTCTACAGATTTCACACGAACTTCAGCATTATCCTTTTCAGCCTTCAGCTCCAGCTCCACATTAAGCAAAGCAATCTTAGGATTCTCATAGCGTTTAGGCTGCATCTCAAACCCTGCATAGGAGAAGGTCTTCTTGAAGGCAACCCCAGAGACCAACTGGGAATCCTGTTAAATTAAGTGTGATATAAAATATTTTTTAAAAAACCCCAAACAAACAGGAAAATACAACTATATTTTTACTGACTGTTTAAAATTTTGAGCCTTGCTGCTGAATGTTCTCATGAAGAAATATGAAAACATATTTGCAAATGCTGAACTCAAGACACAAACCTCAAGGGCTCCTCCCTGGACCTTTTTAATGCCAATCATCTTCAGGGACAGCAGCTCGTCCAGAGACATGACAGCATCCACCACCATCTTAGCGAAGAAATCCTTCTGACCAGCAATTAGCTTGGAGTTCAGGGCTGTGGCAGCACACTTCTCCAACAACTGTCTCTGCTCTCTGACAAGAAAAAGGTTTTCAAAGCTCTATTAACTGAAACTTTGGTATACATTGTTTGCATACTCCTAATATACTATATGACACTTACTCCTTATCATCTTTCTTCACAGAGACGGCAATCTCCTTGATCTTGTTAATGGCAAGGTTGGTGGCAGTGCGGAATGCTCTGATGATGGTCTGAGGGTGTAGGCCCTCCTCCACATACGACTTCAACTGCTTCAGGAATTCGGCGGCCAGGAGAGTGACGGAGGTGGTGCCGTCTCCGACCTGAAGATAATACAAAAGAAATATATGGTTATGGTGGTAATGGTGGTGAAATATTATTCCAACGATTTCAAGTCTGCGACAGATTGCAGATTTCAACACTACTTTAAAACACACGTGTCTACATTTCTAACCTCAGCATCCTGGGAGCGAGCAATGTCCACCAGGGTCTTGGCTGCAGGGTGAACCACTTCCAGTAGCTTCAGGATTGTGGCTCCATCGTTAGAGATGGTGGCTTTACCTTGAAACAGAATATCCACAGATTTATGATTGGTGTATTGTAATCCAATTAATCCTGTATTTCAGTCATTAAACAAACATCTCTTCCCACCTCGGCTGTCCACCATGAGTTTGTCCCTCCCTCTGGGACCCAGGGTGGTCCTGACAGCCTCAGCTACCACCTGAGTAGAAAACACATGGTAAACTGACAGAATTAAACATATGCACACAAAGAGATAGGATAACACACACATTCCTTGAGAAAAGGGTTGATTTTCTGACCTGGCAGGCATTTATATTACTGATGAGCTGGGGGATGCCCTGAGATGTGTCTGTCCCCTCCTTCAGCAGGATAACCGGTGTGGGCTAGAGGGGAGAAACAGATGCCAGGAAACAAAATGGAATGAAAAATGCATGAGGTAAAAAAAAAAAAGGGCTGAAAGACCTAGTAAGTTGAACCAGTTTTTTAACACGTACAGTCACTGACAAAAGTCTTGTTGATTATCCACAGTGTAGCACGTTTGCTTATTTATGTAAATGGGCCAAGACACAAAGGTTGCATCAGTGAGAATCAAACTATTTATACAAAGTTTACAATACTAATGAACTGAAAACTTAATTTCACAAAAGAAGATAAAGGACTATGTGCATGTGCTAATTTACAATTTATCATACCTGTCTTTCACTAAAATCATGCTTTAATGTAGTAAATACATTGTGATACATTTGTGACCTCACCTTGTAAAAAAGTGCTATTCAGATTTACACCAAAACTCAATTTTAGATAATAGAAACTAAATATTTAGTATTTTGCCATTAAGTGACGTTTCAGTCATGTTGCCCTTATATTATCTTAGCTCCGTCACTGTGATTCATTACAGCCAGCAGTAGATACACTTGCTGAGGATGATGCTTGGGACTACAAGAGTTTATACATTTGTAAACAGTCTTCTACATTCACTTCTCAATGTGGCTAGCTAATGGCAGTGACAGTTCATTAGCTTTTGTGTTAGGGCCTTTGTTTGTGACACAGCATCATCCCTGCTTCCGCAATATGATGCTGAATCTCGAGACAGCATGCTTAAAAGTCGCTAAAACAAGTAAAGTCAGATTACTTCAAGTTAACACGCTTTTCGGGGCAACACTTCAACAATCACATCAGTGTTTTAATGCAACCAATCAGACAATGGTCTTACAACACTAGGGCTAGCTCACTCGCAACCTTAACACTGCTACAATGATCGACCCAAATTTATATAATATAATAAAATATTCCTAACGTACCAGATTATACAATAACAAGCAAAGCACGCTGTATTTTATAGGCAGTACCTATTGACATGTTAGCTCGCATCACCGTTAGCATCGTCTACGCCCATTGACAGCCGGTAATGCGATGCTAACACACTCTTGCTAACAATTAAACATTTCTAAGCGTAGTTTACACAAAATAACCACATCCCGATACTGCCATCAGATACAGCTCTAAGCCGACGGTGATTCAGAGGCGAATGTTGGCGGACAAACTACAAGATGGACGTGGATTCTGACTTTCAGTTAGATGCATGAATGCTAGTCACTCACCATCATCTCTGCAGTTTCTTCGAGAAGCTTTACACCGGTTCCCTGGCCCACAATGCACTTCGAAAGCGACAGCCGATATGGTTGCGTTCAAGAGCATACAGCAATGTTTAATCAACGGTTTGAAATTTGGGTTTGAAGTATCAAAAAGGTAATTTCGAAAGGCTAGTATGGGGCGCTGGAATAATCCATATTAGACAAACATTTGATAACTAAACACTTTGTTATTGGAGCATTCGAAATTAACTAAAATTATTTTTTTCTAAATATGCATTGTTAGGTGACATCAACGACATTAAACGCCTCATTAAAGGAGCATTTCAACATCATCAAAGGAAATAAAATAAATGGCTATTGGCAGTTTCAATATGCCTTACGTCTTATGGGTATTTTCATGATATGTTTCTCAATTTAAGTTTCGTTGCGATTATTATGTTGGGTCTTTTTTATTTTATTTAAATCACTGTTCATACATACAAAGTCATGCTCAATTTTTCCTGTCAATTTGCAACAGGATAGATCAGGAGCAGTCGTCATTTTTGCATAATGTGCTGGAAAGAAAGCAAGGTTCATTTTGAAAATTTGCAATTCTTAAAATTGCAATGATCCATCGGTAGGCCTACTGTGAATTAAAGGAGAAAAGGCAACAGGAATTAGACATTGCACATTTCTAGTATCTAACATACTTCTATGATATGTTTAGTTCACAGACCCCTTTTTACTTTTATAGCATGAAACTAAAATGTTACCCTCCCCTATAAATTGGTGACTTTTCGATTTTTTTAATGTTACGTTTTGTTTAGTGTCCATGACTTTTTAAGGACATTAAAATAGCTGATACTATAGATGGGCCAATCACTGTGGACCTTCTACAGTATCTTAGGTTATTTCTGATTTCCTGTTTGGAATCCTGCCCAGTTTGTGCAGGTAGAGCAGAGGCTGCAGGTAACCACAACTACTTGCTGCAGCTAAAGCCATGGCCAGGTACTGGCACTTATAGACACGAGCAGGAACCAGTCCACTCAGAGGCAAACATATGATAAGGGGGAGGTAGTTGAAGGTTAGAACAGCCTGGATGATGACGATGGTAATGAAGGCCTTCCTCTTAATGGAATTCATTTCTCCGTTTCCTCTCGGCCTCCTCATCTTGCTTGTCCTGTCCCTTTCTGCCATCTCTCTGTCCCCTGGTGATGGTTTACGCAGTCTTCTGAGAACAGCCACGCTGCAGAATATGTCTATGACAAGAACAAGGAGGAACATGGAACACACGGCAATGAAAGCATGCTGAACGAAAACAGATGAAGACGCCAGGAAGTAAATGCCCCATGAGACGCCCAAACAGATCCATCTGTAGTGTTGTGCTTTGTACCTGAGGACGGAGGAGAGGAGAGAGTCACGTGTCATAGGCAAATTTATTTTCATTGTCATAACTGTGACTTGAAAGTTTATCCTTTCAAACCTCAGATCTATAGTGAGTCAAGTCACCTGTCTCCATTATGTCTGACTCTGAAGTGACAAATCTGACGTCTACTTTTACAGGCACAAGAAAGACATGGTGGGCATGCAGCTCCATGGGAGGTAGGTAAAATAAATAAAATGTTGTCTACATGTGTAAAGACATGAACATTGTATGTGGCTTTACCGTACATAGTCATGGGGTCGCACCACCGCCAAATACCTCAGCACACACACCAGACAGAGGAGCAGTGGCTTCATACTGACAATCGTGACGTTCACAAAGGTCACCGCCATCCACACTGTCTCACTCTGCCACAGGAAGTGATTGGTAATGGACAGAGGCAGCACCATGCAGAATGAGAGCTGGATGAGGGCCAGATGAAAGGGGAAGAAGTCCGCAGGCAAGACACCGGAAACCTTCGACCTTTAAATGTAATAAATAATAAAACAAGCTGTTACCACCATCATTATTGTAATAAAATGTTTTTAAAGGTTTGGGTTCTTTTTTTCTCTTTTTTTTTCTATTCTTTAATTAGATAATTTAAGTCAGGCTCAGTTATGGGATACATTTGTGGTTACACAACAACAAATAAATAAATATTTACATGTTCCGGAGGATCTTACAGATGAGCCAAATGTTTGACGGGATAGCAAGAAGAATTTCAGAAGAGTAGGTGGCAAAGAGGATGATGAGGCCCACTGATGCTCCTCCTAATGTATCATCATATGGGTCACACTCTTTCCAATAATAATCTGAAGTTGAGGAGGAAGAGTTTATAGCTGATCCATTCATACTGCAGGTGAGGAACAAAGGCTGCAGGGAGATAAGCAATAAAAGCATGGAGAAGAAGGGAAGGAAGGAAAGATAACCTGGATCTGCTCAAACCAGTAGAAACTCTATAACCTGCTATTTCACTCAACTAAAAAAACATAAACAGGTTTAAAAACATATTTTTCATAATCTATTAATAAATCATGAAGATATGATTTAGGAGCAGTAACTAACCTTTCAGTGTGCTGTATGTGTGGCGTGTGGAGAGGTTGATGCTGGGTCTATGTTTGGAAATCAGTCTGTCCTCAGAAACATTTACCTTGACAGGTGTTGGGTAGATTTGCATGAAATTGGTATAACCCAGCTGGATATTGGTCTCCATTTTTTTTCTTTTTTTTCTGTTGCTGCTGCACCTAAATGATTTGGGGTTTTTTGTTTGGAGTCATTAAAGAATATAGCCCTCTTGCAGATTGATTTTATAATCCAAATCTGAAACAGCTGCTTCTGAACCATTCTACCATTTGATTGTATGCCATATTGTACAAATATATAGAAAAGGTTTTCACTCACAGGAAGGCAATCTTTGGCAACAGGAGAAAGTGCTTTTACATTGGACAAAAGATAAAACACTAATAAATAAAAAATGAGAATTACGTTTCAAAAATAAAATTTGCTAACTTGAAAAAAACACAGGCATTTACAGAAAGACACTCGATATGAGTACAGTATATAGCACCAATACACGTGTCCTTAAACGCATCATATTGTGACGTCTCGCAGGCCCGTTGTATGGTTGGCTTATGAGCTGATGGAGGTTGCAGCCCACAGCTTGCTCGATATTTGGAACAGAATACGCCGTGCGGGCGGAGCTATCATTTGCTAGCTGGCTCCGTGTTCGACAGTGCACACTCCACCCAAGACTAAAGATACTCTCCACAACGAAACATGCGCACACGGTTTGTTCCCCAGAAGTCGCGCGGAGTTTAGAAAGTGTCCACACAGCGGTGGCGGGAGACGGTGAACAGTGAGTGGGCTCATATATCCGCTCGGTTTGATGTGTGGAGTAGCGTCAGAATAACGAGCGATAACACATACACACCTGACAGGAGTCTCTTTTACTGCGAGAGAGGCGAAGATGGTTGATTTCGGAGTTTATGCGGTTTTCGGATTAGACGCTCCGCCTCAAAAGCTGCTAAGGTAAAAACACCCGTAAATGAGCTAACGTTAGCTAGTTGTTTACCTCGAATCGTGATGTCTGTGGGAGCTTAATGCTTATGCACCGCTTTGTTAAATAACATGACGGTGGTCATTATCCTTTATATGTTGCTTCTCGTTGGCGCCTATTTAAAATAAAAGCCTTAAAAATAAAAAGGGCTCTATCGGTTAGGCTCTCTCTGATGCCAGTAAATGTTTTTTTTCCCGAGTAGAGCCTTGTGTTTGTAGGCAGCAAACGCTAATATTCCAGGGTTTTTTCTCTTGTTTTGTCTCGTCAGTGCTGATGGGTCGTGCAGGGTGTGTGTTGCGGTTCCACCCACTGTCCATCAGGTGGTGCTGTTCAGCAGCGGGCCGTGGGGGGAGAGGGTCTGCGTCAACGCGGAGCTCAACGACGCTGAGCGGATCCCCATCACTATAGGCAAGCTGACCCCTTACAACAGGTACACACAGGTCATCCCAGGTTCTTTCTCACATAGAGGCTGAGTGTGCAATGTTCAGTGCAGCTGCTGATGCTGCAGATCAGCTGGTGACCTGTCACTGACCGATGAGTCTGATCTGCTCCAGGTGTCTGTCATGGGAGCAGTGGGAAGAGGAGACATGGACAGACAGCGTCACACTGAACATCAGACTGGAGGGAGGGGACATGGTAAATATCAAGCAGACCAGGAGTTTGGAGTCTCTTCGAGGCTTGTTTCATGCACTGAGTCGTATTTATCATATATTCTTTCCTCAGACAAACACAGAACCTGAACTGATGCTGTCTGTGAAGGAATACACACCAAAGGTAAGATGATAAAAATGTGCTATTTACTAACAGTATCAGCCAGAAGTCATTTAGCCACACATCAGGAACTTAATCCCATCACAGGACACCACAGCTCCCCTCTCTGCCCGAGAGCTCAGTGGCAAGAGGAAAAGAGGTCGGATAGCAGAGGAAGATGGTGACGAGAAGGTGTTGGAGAGCGGTGAAGAAGAAAACACGTGTCCAAATGGCAACGCCGAGAGGACTACACCTGCACGAAAACCCAAAGGGCAAAGCAAAGGGGGGCAGAAGCTGTTCAGCGGTGGAAGAGATGGAACACAGATGAAAGGAACAGGTGGGAGACACTGTCTGCTGGTCAGTTTTATTTATAAGTGAGGTGTATGGCTTAAATGTGGCCATAAAGATGTCTCATTGCTGCGGCTGAAAGGGGACAATACATCACTTTCTTTTATCAAATTGTTTCTTTCATGTAATCTCCTTTCTGCAGCCGTTGGAGCAGGAGAGGTGCAGGGGATTGTGGGTAGGGCGCCTTCCCAGAGCGCAGTCAGAACAAAGTGTAGGCAGACCAAGACTCCCACACAAACTGGTGAGTTTGTCCATTAGCATTACAAACCATCTTAACTGTGCTGTTTGCCTAACTTATTAGGCCCTGGGTTTTGCAATGGAGATGCTTTTCTTTTTTATATATTTCAGATAATTAATTAGTTTGAGATAATTAATTAGATTAAGGCTGTGTACAAAATCTTTAACACTGTCAAATCTTTGGTTTTCCTGAAGCACCACTGTTGAGCCCATCAGGTCGATGGGGTCAAACTTTGTGTCCCGTTGATGCTCAGACAGCAATTCTAATAGGAGGACAGGGAGCCAGGATGCATTTCTGTAAGGATCCCATGTGGAAGCTCTGCACAGGTCAGTCTTCCAACAGAAGTGCACCAGAGCTCACATCAGAGACTGGAGTTTCCCACAGCTCCTTCTAACAGAGTTCTTTCCCCACAGAGGACATGTCCTGGATGGCAGCAGAGACTCTGGCCCAGGGTCCCACGCCTGAGGCACGGATTGGCCACACAGCCGTCTACGACCCCGACACAAAGAGGATCTTTGTCTTCGGTGGCTCGAAAAACAAGAAATGGTTCAACGATGTACACATCCTGGATACACAGAGCTGGAAGTGGACCATGGTGGAGGTGTGTGTGCAAGTGTGTGTGTTTTATACTTTGACAGTCTTTAAGGACATCTTGCTTCATCGTCTCCTCGTGTCCTCCTCCTCAGGCTCAAGGAAAGGTTCCACCTCTGGCATACCACAGCTGCAGTATGTTTCGGGGTGAGCTCTTCGTGCTGGGAGGAGTTTTTCCTCGTCCAAACCCAGAACCCGATGGCTGCAGTGACTCACTCTATATCTTCGATCCCCACCTCTCCATCTGGTACGAACCCATTGTGACGGGGGACAAACCCTCCCCTCGCTCAGGGTAAGTTGTCTTCATCCAAATCTCACTGATTCACATTATTTTGAGCACAGGCTTATTTTTACAGCTTTATTTTTTTCTTTCCTTATACGTTTCTTTCAGCCACTCTGCATGTTTGATGCAGGAAAGGAAGATCTATGTATTTGGTGGTTGGGACACTCCTGTCTGTTACAATGACATGTACATGTTGGACCTTGGTAAGACCCAAACAGCTGGATAATAAAGGAGACTCCTGGTTTTAAACCATATGATGATGTATACCTATCCGTACATACACACTAGCCACACAGTTGTAAAAACACTTCACTGCCTGCATAACTAAAATATTTTTGTGTATCTAAGGTCTAATGGAGTTTTCTGTTGTGAGAACGACTGGGAAAGCCCCCTCTCCTCGAAGGTACATAACATACAAATACTTTACATCTAGTTGAAATGAGAGCTCAGTAGTCAACATTACTGTGTGTTCAATTGCAAAAGTGATCAAATTGTGTGCGTGTGCATGTGTTTTCCAGCTGGCATGCCAGTGCCGTGCTTTCAGACACAAAGTTTCTGATCCATGGAGGTTACAACGGAAACAACGCTCTCAGTGACACCTTCGTCTTTGATATCGGTGAGCTGCATCTCACTGTCACTCGGACACATATGCAAAAACACCAGGCCATTTAGTTGTCTGGCTGTCATTAGTTGTGTCAATTTACATTGATATAAAGTATGTGATTTTTACAATCTGAGCGACACTATTGTATTTTACATTAAGAGAAGGAAAACTCTGTTTGTTTCATTGGTTCAGACACCAACTGCTGGACAAAAGTGACAGTCCCTCAGCTCTCTGTACCCAGGGCAGGGCACTGCCTCATCACCATGGATACTGCCAGTCGCCACAGTCTCTCAGAGGAAGATGAAGACATGGACACAGCCTCTGTCAGCAGGACTCTGTTGGTGTTTGGCGGTGGAGACAATGAGGGACACTTCTACTCTGATCTTATAACTGTTTCCTTGGAGCAACTGCTTGGTTTCTTGTAAAGAGAGAGAGTTAGAAGTTGACCCCTGACTTTATGTGACACACCCCCGCCCTCACAATATGCTCTTTACTGTTTGTTTTCCTATAGTTTGCGTTTTATTTCCTTCTCTCAGTTAGGTTTCAATGTTGGAATATGTACCTTATGGGCATTTCTTTGAATACAGATCTCAGAAGATATTTCAGCATGAAAAATATGAACAGTTGTTTTCTTGCAAAACAAGATGAAGACATTTGTTAATTTTTTTTTAAAACGTGGTAATTTTTAATCATACAAACAATGATCTTGGCATATTTTTATTTTGATAGGTTCAAAAAATGTGTTCTTATGAATGATAGAGGCTTCAATTGCGATTAATGATGTTCAGAGTTCATTACCTCCAAGCTATTGTGTGTGTGGTATAGTAGAAAATCTCTTCTCATGTTTCTGTGATGTTAAATTTTGCACTTGTTTTCTGTCTTTATTTAATAAAATTGCGAACATCTACTCTGACACTTTGATGCGTCATGCTATTGTGGGCATGTGTGATTTGTGACAAGAGGTTAAACAACAGAAGATCTGCAGTTGAATTTGTTCTACTTATCACACATCATGTGTTCTCGTTGGCAATGTAATTATAATAATTACACTACATCAGATGGCATACATAACACACTACACTGCAATACATTACTTTACCTGAGGTCATGGTACAGCACATTCCACACAAGACTCAATTCTCCCAGTTGCTTCAGTCTTCCAGCTCACTCCAGAGAAACATGTCCCTAGCAACAGTTGCTAGGCTGCTGTTACCATGGATGGGAAGGGCTTGCGTCAGTTATTCTGATGTCCTGTGATGTTCCTTTGATGTCCTTTAATCTGACTGTGATGAGTCCAGTGTTTGATCAAAGTTAGGAGTTCACACTTAAGTAGAGCATTCGCAGGACACAGATTCAGGAGATTGGAGAAGACAAGAGAAAGGCAAGTGCATAATGAGATTTTGATGCTTCACCAAAAGTCAGAATGAATGGAAGTGAAGGGACAAACATTATTCCCACATCACTGATCACGCTGGAAACTTTTTATCCAGTGATTCAGCCCTTTTTAGCAAGTTTGGCAGAGGAACATTGGCAGCAAATTCTATCCGGTGATCCTGACTGTGGCGTCAAAGCACTGCTGGCAGCAGTGGTTCTGGATATAATATCAGTCACTTCAGAAACCCTCTCACCGTTCATGGACCAATACGTCGTCCTGTCGAATCCACTTGTTAAGTTCACTATCGGCAACACACTCTTAAGTTGCTCTTCCGAGGTTCTGGGCGTTAGGGACACAGATCTGCCTGTCAACAAAGATCTGGCAGACATGATTGGGGTGGAGGTTGCAAATCTTCTCATGTTGTGCCCTGCTATAACAGACCCTAACTCCTCCTCTGTGCTCCTATGCACTACTATCCCCAATGAACTTCACAAAATGGTTAACGCTGTCTTTAACATGCTGAAATATTTGGCACCCAAGAGGATGGTTTTGTGCCACCCTCGCCGGAGATGGGTCAGCCCAGTAGACAGCATGAATCAAACAGGTCTCCAGAGAGTCATCGGACAGGAGGTGAAGCATCTCACAGATCCTCTCTTGGACAATGTGCCAGACTCTGAATATGCCCTGATACAATGGGTAACTTCTCAGGATATAAAAGCAGCCACAAAGGACATCAGTTTGTTCACTGCAGAGCTGAGCCATCGTCAGAAAACAAACATACAGAAGTGCTTTGTCAAAAGTTTGGCCAAAGCATTGATCCACCACATGTTGGCCCAACTAAGGAAGAAGTATCTTGAGGACACCACAGCGGAAGACAGTTTGCCATTTACGTCTTTCATGACCGGTGTCGACTCTCTGTTTAAGCGTAGCGCACAATTCGAATCCAGGAAAGACCTCTGCGATCTCATCTTCAATCACCTGAAAGACAATCACTCTGAGGAAACGTCTGTTTTTCTGTCCCATCGTAACCTGTATGCTGACATATGGAGCAGAGTGAGTTTTTTACAGGGAATGATAATATGGTGGGTGAAGACACAATCCAGTCCTCACATTGCCAGTAGGAAGAGAATTCTGGAAGGAGAGCAGACAGAAGACACAAAGAGACAATCGATCTTGTTTATTGTGAGGGGCTTTTTCATGATGCTTCTGAAAGTGGCGAAAAAGGAGAACTTTGACAGTTTTTGTCGTCAAAATGATGAGTACATCAAGCACATCATTCAGCATCTGGCCGACATAGCATGGAATGAAGTCAAAGACATGGATATCTCCCCAAGAAAGCACATTGCACGCCTGCAAACGTCTCTGCTCAATGACCTGTACAACAAGTGGGGTTCGGCAGACAGAGTTTTTTTTAGCTTTGCTATAAAGGATGCAAAGTTAGAATGTGTATTTGTCTCCTGTTTCAAAGAGCAGATCACACAAAAGTATTCTGTTTTTTGCAGACTCATCTGCTCCATCCTCTGTCATTTCAAACCTCCTCGCTTTACCGGTCTGTAATATCAGAAACTCTGATATTACTGACCGATTCAGAATTAGCTTTATTGGCCTACTGACAATAACAATATAAAGACAATGTACTTCTTATATTCAGGCAGGCCCAATATACAAGCAATATAAACTACAAACTATACAAAGACCAAAAATGATGGCAAATGTGTGATCTAGCTGGTTAATGCAGCAACATAATGTGCATGATGAAATTCATTAAAAATCAGAATAAAGTTTTGTGTACTTTTCACGACATGTATTATGATTATTTTTACACTGTGTAAATAATTGCATTGCAAAAAGCGAAGTCAGTGATACTGGGTCTCGTGTCTCAGTGCATTAAAATATTTTTTGCAGCAGTGTGAAATTTAGGATACTGTTGTAACTGGATAGATTTTGGATGATTGTTCTGTAATATATCCAGGCATCCTGCAGATGGCGACACTTGATAACACATACAATATTATCAATTGTTCAAGTTTCATATTATATATATATATATATGTGTGTGTGTGTGTGTGTGTGTGTGTGTGTGTGTGTGTGTGTGTGTGTGCGTGTGTGTGTGTGTGTGTGTGTGTGTGTGTGTGTCTATACAGCATTGTTCACCACCATTAAATTCCTCATGCTGCATTCAGCTTTAAAATATAGTGGAAACAATAATTTGCTGTGACCTGACAGATAAGTCAAAAGAAAGTCTTGGTGAGCCTCTTAATAATAGTAATGATTGTAAATCCACTGTTATGTTCTGAAAGCAGAGGGGCTGTCTCTGATAACAGTGTAAGTGGAGCACACCTTCCATCGTCGGGGATGTTTTTCCCTTGATTCATCAGGAAATCCTGCCAGTTGGATTCTCTCCCACTCATTTCTGATGGGCCTCTCATACCTCTTTATTTCCTGATTTCATTCTATTTTCTTCATAACATCCTCACATTGTGCAATAGGTGAATATTGGTGCAGTGGCCAGTCTTCACAGAGCCCCAGACCCAGAGTTCAGATATAACCGCTACCAGGAGCCGCCATATTTCCTTTTTCAGTCCATGTCTGTTGCTAAGAAACTTGAAGGTGTCTATACCAGTGTTTGTCAAACTTTTTTTGAGCCATGGCACATTTTTTACATTAAACAAAATCCCATGGCACACCAGCAATCAAAAAAGTTAGAAAATGTTACAAAAAGTTTCCAAAACAACACTTTCAATGTCTGCAGATATGTCATCAATACTTCTGGCAACATACAGCCCTGGCCCTCGGTCCATAACACAGGCAGAAACAATCATTTGGAATGACGAAATTTTTTTTTGACCAATTAAGTGAAACTGGACAATTTCCCATGGCACACCTGATGATCTCTCACGGCACACTGGTGTGCCACGGCACAGTGGTTGAAAATCACTGGTCTATACCACCAGCCAGAATCTTACTGTCACATTTAAAGATGGCAGGGGTACATATTTACAAATGACAAAAGTAACATTCATTCATGATTACCTTTTACTTTTCCTTCTGAGAAATATCTATTACATGGTCATCATGCTGGTTACTTCAGACATTATACATAAAAAATTAAGTAAAAGATTAAAAGTAATCGGTATATGGGTCCATATGCCTATGTATGTGGCAACCCCCGTCAAGTAACTGTACATCAACTGTCGGACTGCAGGAGTTTCCAAAGGGATACAGAGAGAGATAAAAGAATATATGTGCCTTGTAAAGAAAATATATTTAACAGACTTGCTTCCTGAACAAACATAGTTCTGGTGTCCCCTGGAGTCTGGGCTCTTCCCAGCTGTTGGCCCCTGGAATTAACACAATTTTTCACTACAATACTAAAAGCAATTGCAGGCCATGGCACTTCAATATGCACGTGTTAAGTATGGATTTTCAAGCAAATATACTAGAGGTTTGATTGCTTGTGATTATAGACATGGATTCACTTGTTTTGGGCTCCAGGGCAATGTTTAGATACAAGGCCCCTATACAAGACCACAGGATAAAGTAATAATACCTGATGTTATTTTTCGTTTATGTTATTACAAAAAGCAACTACCAAACAAGTCATTCCAGGGATTTGGGAGCCTCTGATTGTACAGTTCAAATAAGTTCCTGAAGAATATGTTTTGGAATTATGTAGTTGCTGTTAATTATTCCTGGTAAACGCGGAAACACTGGTGACACTGCACCTGCCATTTACCACGCTGGGAATGAGCCTATGTGAAGGCTCGGAAAACGTCGAGTACTGCCGAACACGGAACGAACCCCCACCCTCCCCGTCCTCGTCCTTCGGTTATGGTGCAAGCAGCCATGTTGCCGCGAGCTTGTTCCGGTATCAGGGTAGGATCGTGCGCATAGGCTGCGTTCGGGCGCAGCTCCTCGCCTCTACCCCTGTCGGCCGCGGCACACACCTCCAAACAAGAAAAACCTCATTTACTGATAATGGATTTTACAACTTGATGACCGTTCCTTTAATCGGCTGGCCACAGGCGCATTAGCGGTCGGTGTAACGACGGGACGAACTGATATATTGCCACACTGCAGTGCAGCAGCGGTGACCACCTTATTCCAATCACGCAACAGAAGGAAGAGAGCCGGTGATTTCCGTAGATTTGACTTTTGTGGGCTGCGCTGTGGCAGCCACCGTCGCTGCGGCCACTGGAGGATAAGCTAACTAGCTAGCTCTGCCTGGGAGGAAACGCCGTATTTGCTAGCTACATGGGCTAATATCGGCCAGCCGTTTAGGTAGCGCAACAAATTCACTCGTGTTTCTCATCTGCCATGTGACAATTTTACATTGTGCTGCTTTTATTTTTGTCCGGATACCATACCCTGGATATCGCTCTCTGGACATTTTCATATTTTGTTTTGTGTGAGTTGGGAAGGTCGAGACCTCACCGGGAATAACTTTGGCCTTAAAGTTTTTAAACCCCGGACCTGGCTTCATATCTGAAAGGAAACGTCACAACCACATAAATACCGAGATAGACGACGGAACTGTGTTTATGAAAACGAAACTGGGTTACATTTGTCGAAGATTTCGGTGGCAGTCGGGCTTTCTTGGACGTTTTTTAGTAACCTTACATGTTAGCATGTTAGCAACCTAATTGAACATTGTCTTGCTCAGTTCAGAACAACCGCTGCCCAACTTTTCCTTAAGCTAGCTCAAGTAGCTAGTTGACGAAAACGTCGCTGCATCAGATTGCTAGCTGACTAAAGACGCTGGTAGATGCTTATTTGGAACTGAATGTTTTCACAACAAAGTCTAAAGTGAAAAGGACAATTGCGATTTCCTGTTTTGTACTTGTTGACAAACATGGGACGCACGGTCGCTGCTAGCTAGTTTCTAGCTAGCTGGCTAACTCGGCTAGCCGCGGATGTGGGATTCAACTTGTTGATTCAGGGGTTATTTGTCGTGCTGCTAGCTGGCTAGCACTGGACATCTGTTGGAAATTTACCTCTACCATCAGCCACCCAAGTTTTAAATGCACAAGAGACATTGACGAAACGTTTCTTGTTTACTGCTCCTTTCCCCTTTTTGGCAAACTCAAGTCTTTCAAAAAATGTCAACAAGGCCCCCACTGGTGCAAGTCATTGAGAATTCGACAGGGCAGGTAAGATGTACATCTAAGCCAATGAATGTTGTTGTTAAAATACATACATAAAATACGTAATAATGAAATTTCAATCTGCTTTGGGGAGAGGCCGTCTTTGGCCATTCTTTGCTTTCCTCTGTCTCTGTTGTCTTTCCCACACAGCTATGATTCACGAGCTTGCCTACGCACTCACACTGGGTTTCCCACTCCTTCCAGAATATATGAACAAATTTAGGTGTTTGTTTAGTCTGTGTTGGGGCATGTCCTCTTCTGTGAATTTTATCAAGGATACCTATTGTAAAAAGGACAACACTATCAGCCAGACATAAATTTCATGTGTCAAGTGACACATTCTTTTGGTACCTTTTTAGCCTTTATAGAAAGAAAAGTGTGATGTTTGAGAACTTCTCTTTTTGTAAGGAAGTGAAGACAATTTGGAGACTTGATATATCGTGTTTCATGTATGTCAATATTCTTTTTCATCTTATGGTGTGCAAGCATGGACCTGGAGCTATTCACATGTTGCAGTGAAGATACTTGATGTGGCAGTTTGATCTCTAAAAGTATGGACTCATAGTTTTTATGTCAATGCAGATTGAAAAAGCAAATTATTGGTGGAAGATTAATTAAGACAATATACTTGAAGTGGTCCACAACACTCCAGGAACACATATGGACTTATAGTTGCTTATAGTTGAAAGTAATTTCAGAGAGTATAGTAATTACAATTACTTGACAGATTTAGGTTGACATCTGTCATTTTTGGGTTCAGGGGGCTCTATAAACTTTTGACCTCTTTCAAGAAGCTGTAGGGCTCTTTAGCAATCTGTTGCTTGTATTTTATCATCACGTATGACATTAAGCATTTTTAGAGCAGAACTTGAAGAAGAGTTACATGTTTTCAATCAGTATACTGAAATTGTTTAGTAGCATGCTGCTAAGTTTGAAAGACAAAGAACTCCCTGGGCTGTACACTGTAAATCATTATTCCAAGCCTGGAACACAGCCCCTTCTTTCAAGAATTCAGTATCTGTCTTAATCTGTTAGCATTTAGTCTGTAGATTCTCTTGTTATAAAGAAGCCACACGTGTGCATGGAAGCCATTATACTTCATGTACAGACCATGATTTACATGGGGAGCTGTTGACTAGCATCATGTGGTATGTGTCTTTTAAGATGTGAATCTTCTATGGGCACTTAGATAAGCACTTAAATAGGGGAAAAAAAATCTCTGAACGTGTGTGAAAAGCTTCACCCATTTCTATATTTGTGCTGCTTGAGTATGTTAAAGTTGCTGTGATGATTGTTTTTGCAGTTGGGCTATAGTTCTGATGAGGTGCAGCAACGTAATATTTGGCTAAAACATTGTTTAAAATAAGGTAATGGCTTTGGTTTTGTTAATGTAAATTTATGAAATGTATGAAGTGATAGAAAGAATGCGTTGTTAAATAGCACTTTGTTTTCAGCCTGCCAAGACAAGAGCTGCACATTTTGCCAAACATCTCTGTACCTGGAGCATTGCAATCCTAACTCAGTGTGTAAAGGGCAGTTGTAAAGCCAAACACTGCAGATCTGCTTTCACCACCCAATAAGGAAACAGCTTATAGTTGAGAACTCAAGGGTTCAAAGATTTTGTCTGTCAATGTTTCTTGTACAAAGGCTGACTAAAACTGTCTGTTGATACCATGATCTCACTGCACGTTTGTGCGCGCGTGTGTTTGTGTATTAAGGAAAGCAAATCAGGCTAAACTGGTATGTAGATGGATTTAAGCAAATAAATCCACACACAGTGACACATACAGTATGTTCTTGTATAGCAACACCCTTACCAGAAACACAACTCTTCTAGTTTGTGGTTCATTGACTATATTACTATCACACAACCTGAAACACATGAATAGTACCTTTTAATATGACTGGACTTCCTCATCAGATTCAATTAAACCCCTGTTTTGGCCTCTGCAGAGGCCTGTGGCAGATAAAAACAGAAGTTGATTGACTAAAGTTAAATATAGTACCTGCAACAGAACTTCACCAACCAATCAAATATTGCAGTGCTGCAATATTTGATTGGTTGGTGAAGTTAAATCGTTAGATTGTTAGATTACCTTGTTCAGTGTAAGCTATATAAAGTTGGAAGGGCCATATTCTCTGACTTAGTGATTAAGTGTGTCTGTCCCAACATACCTTTTGTGTTTGTTTATTTCTTTTTACTTGCTTTTGCTTGTCCCACAGCATCTAGCACAGCATCTAGGGAGGACTTAGTGGTGGAAGAATAAAGTTTGGGGTCATGTTAAAACCTTGAGTGGGTTTATAGGCAATAGGTCGTGGATGGACACCTCGTCACACAGTCTGTTTTACATTCCAAGTATAGAAGGCTGTTGGTGTCGGTTCTCACGATACATGACAAAATGGTACGGCACATTAGGATGGGCTGATTGCTGACTCGACTGCCTCTTTTCCTGTCAGACAAAGTGTATTTTTTTATTTCATTTGGTAAATGTGCTGTTAAGAAAAAAAATATTTTTATGTTCTCAAACTGTTGCTGCTGAAGTACTGTTTGATTGAAATGTATGTGCTTTCTCCTGCTTCATTTGTTACTTAAACCTCTCCTATTGTTTGGGTTGTTGCTCACTAACCAACCAAGCTGGATCCTCCCCATAGTAAGATATAATGGATTGAAACTAATTACTCCAAATTAAATGTCCCCTCACCTTACTGTTCATGTAGGAAAAACTACATTAAGGAATTGATTTTTATTTTTTAGTGGTTTTCCCAAGGACCTTGCATCCCTATAGTAAATAAACACAGTCATCCAACGGCTCATATGAACATATAGAAAGTGTCTCTTATCCACATTGTGTAATTTGATTACACCATCAACCTTAGTCCTGAAACAAAGACATGAAAAAGTTCCCCCATTTACGAAACAGAAAGTCAGATTTTCAGCCTACTCTGATTTATGTAACTTGCGCCAAGATTAAAGTTGTGATGGTTTTATACCTTAATTGCCATCAAGCAACACAGCAAACATGGTTTTAGAAAAAGGGAGTTTTGCTGAGCACAATTTGATATATTTCACCTGACACCGTAGGAGTGTGATTGCCTGGCGTCTTCCACCAAGGTAGTGCGCTTGAAATTCAATACAGATAAGATTGCAGCACTAAACGTGTGAGTGCGCTGACACAGGTATGTCGGTGAGGACGTGTTTATTATTCTAGTGTTCACCTTTTGCCTGTCCTTCAATCCCCCCCTCACCCCCATGAGTCATCTGTTAAACAATCTATAGCACTAATGCAGACACTCACACTGTACACGCTGCTGTTACGCCCAGGAAACCATAAATTATGCCTCTCTCCTTACCAGACCAGTCACTAGGCAGACGAACAGAAAGACATAGCTAGCCAGGGCCCTAGCAACAGAGAACCGGCTGCGCGCACGCCTGCCTGCACGCACACACACACACACACACACACAGACACACTAATAGTTCCTCTGATTTCCCTCACACACTGATGCTTGTAAATGAGCTGTTAACTGGATTGGAATCATATTGTGATTTAGTGGGTTCTGTTCACCACTGGTGTTCCGGTGGACAAATGAATATAGGACAAGCAAGTGTTTCCTAGGTGTTTGTCGGAGGGAGTAGGGTAGAACAGGCCTTTCCAGTTGAACTGAGTGGTAGGTGTGGCAGTTAACTGAAGACCTGCGATTGCAGGGGTTGACGTCATTTAGGTAAAGGAGTGTGGATTTCTCTCAATGCGTAGATGTAAATCTCACACAAACTAGTCACTTTTGTTCCCCGCACACGTGAGAGAATGATCCAAATAAATGTTGTTGCTTACTATGAATTTTTATTGTTGATGTGATTAAATGGTCCAACAAATGCATTATGCCATTCATTTCCAGGGCTTCAGCTGGAAAACTGCTTAGCTGACAGCTGGTACACCACTCAGACCCATGTGATCAGATAAATCAGTAAATAAGCCTAACCGCCCAAACAATTAACAAAGTCATTCAAGTAAACCATGGACATATAGTGACAAACCTAACAAACCTAGGTGTAGGTCCATCCTGAAATCAAATCCAAAATGGACCCACTTCTTTGTGATTCACACGTGGTGCTCACTAGCATAGCAGTGGGACTGAACAAATGCTAGAAGGCTGTGCAGTGTGTCCACACTATGATACTGAACAAAGCAGACAGGAGCCATGAATTAATTTGGCACACATGCCTTCAGAGTTAAGGTAATCCAGTTCAAGACATTACATTCACAGCAAACTGTGATCCAGTGTAACACGGCCTTGCTAAAATAAGGAGCCTCTCACAATATTATTTGTGTGTGTGTGGTGAGTGTTTGCATAGCTTGTATGCATATGTTGGCTATGCTTATATAGAACATTGTCCTTCCGCTTTAGAGAGCATTAGAGAGGATGACAAAAAAGCATAGAATCAAAAAGGTAGGTAAGTTAGAAAAAATTTTGCCATTCTATAATAAATTATTTTGTCTGTGGTCACTGACAGTGTAGTAACTGCAGTTTAATATATTATACCTGGGAGCACATGTCACAGTAAGTATGTTATTGGCAACCCCTTAGAGGCATTTTTCTCATTTTCATTACATATTTTTTTCCTGTGGCTTGTGCTTGGTCAAATTTAAAATGGAAGCGGGGCAGGACATCTGAGTGTCTTAGAATTCTTCATTGTATGTGTGTGTTGGCTGTAAAAAGTGCTGTATAGTGTATGTTCATTTTACTTCCTGCTTAGTCAAAAATATATTTATGCAACATTCTTTGCACCTTTGGCCTGTTAAACTGGCTTTTCATTATGTGCTCAATCGAAAGGAACTGTAAAACTGGTGCCTTAGCATTGCTTTCAGACATTTGACAGCTATTTAACACATGTCCTTTTAATTTCCCTCTCATTCGACTGGTTGTTTTACACAAGCTCTTCTCAAATTATTCCCTTATGGGCTTCGGTAATTAGCTAGCAGTTTCAGTTACCAGTTACCAGAGTCTGTGTTTTTATGTAAGAGTTTTATGTAAAACACTAACGCATTACAAGACAGAACTCCGTGGACCATATTCAGTTACACCACTGCTAAGTAAAATTAGGACACTGGCTACTGTCTGCTCCTCATTGAGGAAAGCAAAATGTCTGTCACTTATATTTTTGCTGGAAACTAATCTTGCTATTCAAGAGGAGTTTAAATAGAAACATAAACATATGAATAGCAGGGTAGGGGAAAAAAGTGATTGGAGGGGTAGAGAACAAGAGAAGTATAGATGAAAGAAATACAAACCAGCATTGAGATAGAGGGCAGAATTCAGCAAGCGACAAATCTCCATAGCAACACAGTCATCACGATCTGGAGTCAGAAAGTGTCCATGCCCGTGTCTGCCTGCCTGCCTGCCTGCCTGCCTGCCTGCCTGCCTGCCTGCCTGTCTGTCTGTCTGTCTGCCTGCCTGCCTGCCTGCCTGTCTGTCTGTCTGTCTGTCTGTCTGTCTGTCTGTCTGTCTGCCAACAAATCTAATGCAGTAGCTCTGTAAATGTTGGATTGAGCTAAAATGAGTCTGAGTACTGCAGCTTTAAATGTTATATAGTAAATAATGATCCAAATAATGATCCAACTCTTGTTATTTCCTAAGCTATGTAGGTGACACTGCCTTCGGCTTAGCAATTTTAAACAAATTAATAACAAGAATCATGCTCCTACTATGACCCGATTAGCAAAAACATTTCAGTCCTATCACTCTGTTGGTCAGTCAGCTGAATGTTTCCCCACAGACCGTTATGCTTTCAAAATAAAAAGATGTCAACAGTTTCTATTTCATCATCAATGCAGTCTTTACAGGCAGTGTTGCCAACGTAGTCTGTCTGTCACTTCATTTACTATGCACGCTAAAACTATGAATATGCTTTGAGCAACATCTAACAGTGTGAAAGCATTTTATTGTTAACAACAGATGTGCTTTCATAAGTCACTTTAAAAAACAAAAGCAAGAGACACACCAGCCACATATTATAATAGCAGCATCAGTCACCAAATTTTTCATAATAGTGGTTGTATTTTTATGTTGCAATCTGTGAAATTATACACCATATTTCAGAACATATAAGACATACACAAATGGTCTTGGAAAAAAGTAATGGTCTTACTTTTTTAAATTGGTCTCTTCCTTCAGTGTCTTCCTCTTAAAATGAATATCTCAGCTTCTCCAAGGTCCTGCACAGAAACAGTGGCAAACAAATGTGTCTTGGTTGAGACTGCTGGTTAAGACAGTGTAATCTGGTGTTTTTCAGTGGTGTGTTAGATAGTAGTGGATAGAACTAATTTCATGCGTGAGATCCCCCTTAAGGCTACTTAGTTAACTTGTACTTTACAAATCAAATGCCATCTGGTTGTATCTGAGTGGCTTCTGGCCAGAACTCAGAATAGTGAAGGTTAGTGATAATGAGGCCTTTATCAAAACACAGCCAATACAGCTAATACTGCCTTGGATTAACATTACTGCGGTGTGTGTGTGTGCGCGCGCGCGCGCGCGTGCGTGTGTGCGAGCGTGCATGCACTTGTGTGTGTGTTGGTCATGTGCTTTGCTTTTATTTTTTGCTGTGTGGCAGTAAATGGCTCTTTGCTGCAAGTATCTTGTCAGTAAATTTTCACTTTGTGTGTGTGTCTGTGTGTTTTGGGAGGGGGTCTGAATTGTTGGGCCGGATATAAACAGATACTAATGGTCCTTCCACATGGTAGCCAACAGATAAAAAAGCTCTGCCTCATTCTATAGGGTTGATACATGGCTATTGATGACACCCAGGTCCGGAGAAAATATCTTTTGCTTTATTGTGCTTGTGGATGATGTTTATTGTGGAAACTGGCCACAAATCAGGCCAGGAACCCAGAAATAGCATTTTGACAAAATGTTATTATAAGAAAAAAGCCAAATTAAAATTCATTTTGAACAGTTTTTACATGTAAAATCAGTTATTTAAGGTAGAAAGTTACAAAACATGCATGGCACATGCTAGTTTTGCTTCAATCTTACTCTTGGTTATGCTTACAGATTCATTCTGACTATCTGTACTTCAGGCTTTTATTTTTTAGCAACTTATATAATTCACATGTTACATATCTCTCTGTGCATGTTTGTAAAAAGAGCTTTTAATTTGTTCTGATTTCTGTGGAGTACAGTGGCGAACTGCAAGGTCATACGGACGTCCTCTTTTAACCTCATTTAACATCTTTGTCTTTTGAACAGTTGTTAATATTATTAACAAACCCTGTTAACTAGTCTACTTCAGTTTTATAGCTGTTTTTTATATGTCTCCTATAATTCATTTTGAGACGCACTGATTACTAAGTTACTCAGTTGTTTGCTTAGCTGCACACACTAGCAGTTCTAACACAACATTCATAAGTTACAAGTAGCATCAGGGAGTAATGTGAGAGCAAAACAATGATGTCACTTATTGTTCTATAACACGTCTATAATTATAAGGGGAGAGGTAGGCATGCATGCGTGTGTTGTAGGGGGAGGGGTTTCTGCTTGGCCTGCAGCTGCCTAAAAATGAAGGAAGAATCAGAAGACAGAAATAGTGTGACATGAAAGAGGATAGGAGAGAAGTTAGACGACTGTGGAAGAGTAAAATATGTCAGTGGAAATTCCCTTTAAATGAAACGTGCTGTATAATGTCTGTGGAATAAAGTATGTAGATGACTATGTAAGCAAACATTTAACAGTGTATATGTCTTATTCTGCTACCTGAGTACACATTTTGATATGTAACACTTATATTGAAGCTCTCATAACTGTAAATATTACATTAAGTATTGTTGACTTGATGATTTCTATTTATATTCCAAGTAACCAAGTAATTGTTGTCCGTGATTGATACCACTCTGTCGCAGTTTGTGCTGCAGATATCAATGAAGCACATAGCTCCCTAGTGTTCAGTGTTTAAAACATGTACATTGTAAACAAATTTACTGTGTTGCTACGTGCCTCTACGCAGGTTCCTTTTTGACTTAATTGTGTGAAGTTGTATTTTCGGGTCCTTTCTTTCAATGCTTATTATCTCACAGATGCCATTTAAACTGCATTAAAACAGACTGAATAGCATGCCGTATCACTTTCAGGAAGACCTTATATTACAGACAAATGTAAGGGGTAAAGTTTGACCTGCTTTATTTTGAACAGCAGTACCCTTGTGAGCTCAATGCAAGGTTAAGCGAGTGACAGCTACAGTAGATCACTTAGATCTGCTCTGTGAGGACAACCCAGCTAATCCAGGAATCAGACAGATACAGTCAGACTGGATCTTCTTGTCTTAGATAGTGTCCACGTATGACATATTTTCTGTCTACTGTTTTCCCACTACCAGATGATCCAAAAATAAAATCATTTGCTCCCCCCACCCCACACAAGTCTCATCCCCTGTCCACTGGGTTTAAAGTAACTCATTTGTTTTGTAATCCCAGTTTCCTGTCTGTTTTTAATCTAAATCTGACCTATTACACTATATGCATAGTTACAGGACCAAGAAACATACAAACACAATGTAGTAATCTTGGATGTACTTGTTTACAATGATACACGATATGTATCAGAGGGAGGATGATGGCGATAAAACGTCACAGTTAATGCCCTCAGATAGTCAGAGGGCATTAACTGTGAGTAATTTGTTAGACAGTGTGAGCTTCTAATTTGTTCAAGCAGGAGAGAGAAAATTCAGTGACTAACAGTGCTCTACCAGTGTTCTTATTGATCTTACAATTTTGAGATGCGTTGGATTTGTGATGCTGCGTATGTCCATGAGTGAATATGTACAATACCCTCTCCCTTTGGGTACGTAAGGGTCATTGTTGTATTTTTGCAGTACTGTTGCACATGCTACAGCTTGTGTGCGTGTCTGTGTGTGCGTTTGTGTCTCATCACCCTGGAGCCACTCGTCCTCTCCTCTGACCCTGATCCCTGTCACCTGTCTGCTCAGATCACACATACACAGACGCACGGACATAGACTCACTCACAATTGCTGTGACCCTTTCCTGGAGCTGAAACCCAATCGCTTTTGCTAGCCATCCAAAACCTGCCAGCACAGCAAGGTTTTGTTTTCTTTTTGTGGGCGTATGTATAACTTTAAAGACCCACTGTCTGCTGTAAGATGAACTGAAGCAAAGAGACTGTTAAAAATAACTTAATACATCTCTGGCCTTGGCTGGACTCATGCAAAGGACCACTTCACTGATGTATGTTCACTAGTAAGCTCAAGAGAACCTTCACAAATACAGATGAAGAAGCAGGGGCATATTAGGCAAAATATAATTTGATATTCACCAGGAACTATTTGACCATTCTTAAAACGCACACACATGTTCTCACACATGTACGGTATATTAGGGGAACATTCAGAATTGATACAATGGCTTTCCCCTTTTTAAATAATGACATTAGAAATGTCCTAAGTAATTTAACTAAAGATTTAACTCTTTATTACTCCCTGGCTTTAAGTCATCCTGTACTCACTTTTAATGTTCTTCCTTTTCGCTAACTAGGAGTCCAAGTCATCATCTGGCCGCTCCAGCATGCCGCGATGTCGGAACTCCGTTGCCACGACCACATCAGATGAGCAGCCGCATATTGGTAACTATAGGCTGCTGAAAACCATCGGCAAAGGCAACTTTGCCAAGGTCAAACTGGCCCGACACGTCCTCACTGGAAAAGAGGTAGGCATCTTAGTTATGCTTATAGATTCACTCTGACCATTCTTGAGAAATGCATTATTATGGATGACATTTCAAAAGCAAATGTCTCCTTACTGTTTGACTAACAAACACCAGAAATGCTAAGAGAGCTCTATTGATTCTAAATTGTTAGCATGTCACAAGTGAACTAGATTTACAGGACTGTTATAAAAATAACTCTTATATGTTTTATTTTGCCCAGATGGCAAATAGCATGAAAACATTATATGTTTAGTGGATGTCTAAATTATAATCTTCCTTCCTGGTTATTATGGATGGGCGGCTTCATGCTGTGATACACACTGGTTCTGGTCTGATCTGTGGCTTGCATGGCTTTGGAGACGTACATCGGCTGCAAGAGATTAGATCACCATTGTCAGCTGGAATAGAGAAGCCTAAATGTCTCTGGCTTACTGTGACTTCCAGATGTGATGTAACGTAGTGGCTTGTCCCTTTAAGAGAGACGCTGTGTCTACTGTGAGCCCATGCAGTGCTCTGTCTGAGGCCTTGTCAAGTCAACTCTCGGCCTGTGTGTTAGAGCGAGGGGTAGGCGGCCTCTGTCAATGTGTGACAGCCCTGTGCCTGACACTCTGATAACACTTCATGTGACTCGCTAGCGAGCGCACACGCACACACACACACACACACACTCAGAGAAAAACAAGGGATAGTCAGAGGGCATTAAAAAGTCAGACAGACTTGTACAACCAGAAAGAGGAGTGGAAGAAAGAAGGTAGTTGACGGTGAAAGATAGAAATGGAAACAAGAAGTAGACCTCCCTTTTCCTGTGTCCTTGTTGAGAGGTAATTTTTTGTTTCCTTGCTGTCATTCTTTACAGAGTTATGACATGGGTATAAACCATATAAACCATGCTTCAGCTCTGCTTGTCTCCATATTTTGCCATATAATAAAACTGCCTTTATTGTGAGTTTATTACTTCATGTTTCAAAATTGTAATGTCTATTTTTACGTGTTTATTTGTACACATATTTTGTTGGTTCTTTTTGACCCTTTTAATGAATACCGACCCTGTGGTCAGTCTTGTCTGAGTTGCAGTTTAAGGTTAGGAGTGCAGGTGGACTTGGAGTTAGGTTAAGGTAAGGATTAGGCAGTCCACAAAAAAAGGTAGCTGCATAGACTTAAAATAGATCAGATGATGTGAGTGATAGGCCTAGAACCACATAAACCTGCACAGCCAGGTTTGTGTGAGTAAGAGGTGTCAAACCCAATGAGTGAGTGGAATAAATGAATTAACAAAAGTCCCGTAATAAATGAGTGTGTTTTTGTCTTTCTTCTAGGTGGCTGTAAAGATCATTGATAAGACACAGCTCAACTCCTCCAGTTTGCAGAAGGTGTGTGTGTCTCTCTCTCTCTGACACACACACACACACACAGCGCAAAAGACACAACTCAGCCCGTCATCTTGTCCTTTTTTGCAGAAGTCATTTACACTCTTACTGCCCCATTCAGCTCTCTTTCTTTCTTTCTCTTCTCTCTTTCCTATTGAAGTGGTCTAGTTTTCAGAGAGAGTTTTAATTACAGGAAACAAGATGCAATTACTTCCTTTGATCATGGTAGGGTGGAGTCTGTCCAGTTACACGAACACTCTAACCATGCCTGCACACTGAACACACCAAACCTTCATGCTGCTGCAGACCCAAGTCACAGAATACACGCTTGTGTTAGTGTCACATGAAGAAATAGCAAAAACAGTCAAGGTTGGTGTTTTTGGCATAGCACCCATTTGTTGTAAAGTCCCTGTGCTTAAGCACATTGGTTTTTGGAGAGACAAAGCGAGACAACAAGCAAGAACTGAAGGAGTCTGCAGTGGAGGTTTGATGTGAGCAACAGGGCTCTTCTGTGAAGTTTCTTCAGTTTTTATCAGTGTGATACCAGAAAGGTTGTGAGATTACTGTCGATCTTAAGGTGGGAATAAGTAATGGCATGGCTGTATATTTGACGGCCACTAGCCTCCTCTCTAAAACAGCATCAATATAATAATAGAGAAACGCACATGTTTCCCCTCCCGAATCTTTGTCATCTCAGTGTTTGTTTTTGCTTCCCTTCTAGTAATTTGACACACATGTTCATAAACAGGAAGTGGATGTTTGTGTTTTAAGTTTAATGTTACCCAGTACAAATACTGAATGTAGAGTCTTTGAAACTATACAGAAATATGACACTGTAATACTGAACCTGAACAGAGTTAATTTATTTTTTAATTACTTACTTACTTAATTTCTTTCTTTTTCCCCCTCTGTATCCTCACGTGCACATGCACAGACAACAAATAACACTCTCTTCACATCTGACTCAAAACCAGACATGTAATGGTAAATTAACCTGTAGAAAATAAACATAGCGCACAACAATACAACTCAAATTTGATAGTGCTTGATAGTGTATTTGACATTGCACTGTTTGTGGCTTGTGTCTACCAGCTCTTCCGGGAAGTGAGGATCATGAAGCTTTTGAATCACCCCAACATAGGTGAGTCACACTGAAATGTGTCCTTTCCTCTCTGTTTTCACTCACTGAGGACCTAAATGGTTTTGTAAATTTTGTGTGTAAGGCAAATGGTGACAATCCTTCTGCTTAAATCTCTTTATTTTTTGCTTTCACTCTTTCTGTCTTCCTTTCTCTTCCTCCATCTCCGCTCAACTCCCCTCTTTCATCACCTTCAGTCAAGCTCTTTGAGGTCATAGAGACAGAGAAGACTCTGTACCTGGTAATGGAGTATGCCAGTGGAGGTAAGTGTGTGTTTCTGTGAAATAATTCCCCTCTGCACACTGGATGTTAGAATCAAGTGGTTCCCATCAAACAACAATGCCACCTCCTAAATGTACAGTCTCTGGAGTCTCATAAGTCATTTGTCCAAATTGTTGTTGCTATAATCCCAGTGTCCACGCTTGTTAATCACATTTGCTTGTGCTGTATTACGCTCTTGTCCACAGCACCTTGCTATACATATAGATTAAATAGAAATTTATGTAAAATAAAACCTGAAAATAACCAGCTGTTGCCTTCTCTGTAATTCTGTGATTAAACTTAAAAATAATTAGCTTTGCATTTTAGCTCAACGTGACAACACTTGGTTCAAGCCCCACTGACCCACTCTTCTAGCTTTAAGGACCTAGCTTGAGGACCACTATCAGGTTCCATCACTAAATCTTCTTTCTTCTTCCCTTTCACTCTCATCTCCCAGGAGAGGTCTTTGATTACTTGGTGGCCCATGGCAGGATGAAAGAAAAGGAAGCCCGTGCCAAATTCAGACAGGTGTGTGTGCTGGGAAAGAAAGCATATTTGTGTGTGTAATTTGATAGATAGGTTTGTACAGTGACGGTTCACTAACTGAATTAATATGCATCATCACTGTATGAACTGTTCATGAAGTCCTGATGTTTTGTATGTGTTTTTTTACTTAACTGTCTCCCACATTCTTGCCTTCATTTTGTCACACTCCAGATTGTGTCAGCAGTGCAGTATTGCCATCAGAAATGTATAGTACACAGAGACCTCAAGGTGAGAATACACATATGCATACACACACACACAAACGCACACTACTGAATTATCTCTCTGTATAGCTCTGCCTGTTAACATGAAGATGTTATAATGTGTTATAGACCTAACACACACTGATTCAGTGGTTACAGGTCATTTTGTTCAGAGTATTATGCAGAGTTGCAAATCCTCTTATTGTGCCAGCAGGAAAAACCTGTGGACAATACATTATCATGATTACTCTTACAGTGACCAGACAGGAAGCACTCATCTCGAAGCTGTTTTCTCACTCATGGGTATTGTTGGCTTTTTGAACACTGTTTTGTCCAAGCTCAAGAAAAATGTCTACACTCTAAGCAGTCAGTGATGACTAATGATTGTTGTCATTCATTAAAAAGGCAGCCTGGGAAACGACTTACTCAGTATTGTAATGTGCACCATCCTGCACAATATCCTAATCACTTCTGATGGGGGGGGGGGGCACAGTGTGAAATCCAGGACAGATTTAACTTTACTGGGCCCTGCAATGCAAAAGCAAATACTGATGAGTGTGCATTTCACAGCAAGTGTAAAATTATTATCTCTGGGTCTAAAGATGAAAGGTATTGTGGCTGTGATCATGTTCTGCTTAAGATTTACAGGCCTGTTGAAATTATGCCTCATTTTTCTTACAAAATATAATCTGAGAGTTTAATCTTGTTGTTTGGCCACCCTTATAAATTAATTTTAATGATGATGATTGAACCTTTTAACTAAACTAAGAAGCTAGTGTTTATTAGGTCAAAGCTGAGGGATGATGTCACTGTTTTTTATGTGCACACACACTTGCTCTCTCCATCTCCCTTTCTCTCTATTTCTCTCACTCATTCACTCACTCAGTCGCTCACTCATACAAAAACGCTTGCGTATTCAGAGCAAGTGAAAAGGAGAGCGCACCTGTTGCTAGGCAACCCCTGGTTCCTTGCTACTTGTTCACTATAGGTGCAGGGACATGCACACACACAGGAATACCTGTGGCACCTCACTTTGCCCACTTTGTGCTATTTGTAGACCCCCAAACCCCCTCCCACACCTAGGGCCCTTTCTTCTTCAAGAGAAAGGTGTATTTCAAACAGTGTGCGTTATCACTGATTTGCATATTTGAGAACATCTTTGTTTCAGTCACATTGAATGTCAGCATGGCCTATGAGTTCTTTTGCTAAAATATTTATATATCTCTTATATATTGCAAATATAAAGTGTTTGTTTCCTCTGTTGACACCTTATTTATACATTTTCATTATAATCTTTAAATAATCTTGTAGCTCTTTCTCCTCTTCGCTCCACCATCTTCCTGCTCTCTACATTGTAATTATGTCTTTGTTTTTGTCTCTTTCCTCTCTTGTCTGCAGGCGGAGAACTTGCTGTTGGACGCAGACATGAACATCAAGATAGCTGATTTTGGCTTCAGTAATGAGTTTACTTTGGGGAACAAGTTGGACACATTCTGTGGCTCCCCACCCTATGCAGCTCCAGAGCTCTTCCAGGGCAAGAAGTATGATGGACCAGAAGTGGATGTCTGGAGCCTGGGGGTCATCCTGTATACACTTGTCAGCGGATCGCTGCCTTTCGATGGACAGAACCTTAAGGTCAGGAGGAGGAGAGACAGATTTGTGTGTCCTATGCCACCTCAAAAATATAATCACATAACCACAGACATTTAATGTCTGGCTGTAACAATAGATAGTACGTAGAAACTTGTGTTACTGCAAACCTAGGTTGCTGCATACAGATGACACAAATATCAAACTGAAATATTATCAAGATCAGCAAATTTTGAAGAAGTGATGTAATTTTTCTCTTTCTTCATCTGTCTCTTCAAAAAAATCTAAAGTTGTGCCCTTTCCCATGTCTAGGAATTGAGAGAACGTGTGCTTCGGGGTAAATATAGGATTCCCTTCTACATGTCTACCGACTGTGAGAACTTACTCAAAAAGTTCCTCATCCTGAACCCCTTGAAAAGAGGAAGCCTTGAGGTACACAGTGCACTGATACACAAGGCACAAGATACTGACAGGGTACACAAATAACTAATTTCCTACATTGTTTAAACGCTAAGCATTGAACTATTGAAAATTATTTCTGTTTTTAAATGTCATTCTGCTTTGAGACTTATTGATTTTGGTAGACTGAAAGAAATGTAGACAAAATGTTCTGTCTGATCTTATATTGTAAATAATTCGTCTGTTCACTGTTATTATTGCAGTGCTACACTCTATACCTAGACTTGTTTTACCATCTGTATGTGACTTTGTTTCTAAAGTGTAAAGTGCTTTTTTAATACATAGTGAGGACTTGTTAGTGTGGGTTTATGAGTTACTGAATTCAGTTGTACTAAAGGTAGATGAGCGGTTAAATCACAACTTCGGAGCAGGAAAACAACAATCGTGTTTTCTGCTTTTCAGTTTAGTTGACATTCAGTAACATCCTGTAATGTTTGATAGGGTCCGTGTTTCCTTGACTTGCTTTATGCTGATGCAGCAATGTAAAACTACTGAGAGGAAAACTCAAGCTTTAGTGTTAGAGTTTAGTCCTTGGACCGTTCATTTACACCTGCTGTACAGTATGTGTGTTTAGTTTAAGAGACAGTCTCACTGACTGGGGTTAATTCCATTAACATCTGAATATACAAACATTCAAATCTACATAAAGCAGCATGTGGATAGATGGGCAAGTACAGTGCAGTTGCGCACAATATATAATTTGGTTTGATAAAATCAGATATTGTTTTTGAATGAAGAGAGTACCACTATAAGTATGCAATTCTGAAATGTTGCGTCACGGGTTGTTTGTAGCTTTAATGTTTGAAGGCTAGTGAATGCTTTCAAGGTACTGTATTGTCAGTCTTTGGTTAGTCCTGTTTAACTTGTAGGATTTTTTGAAGGCTGGTGTAACGTGTCCTGCTGCCAACAAGGAAATAAATTCACGAGTAAAAAACATGAGCTTGTTGTGTTGCAACATCGTCACTGCAGAGGTTAGCCAGAGAAAATCTATCAAACAGACTGCAGTAATTATGTCGTTATGTCAGTATTTATGTCATGGATGATGATTTCCAAAGATTCAGTGTGAAAAAAGTTATATGTCTGACAATATAAATACCCCAGAAACCTAAGTGAAAATGTTAGATGTAATAACAGCTAGTTCAGGTCCAAAGATTTTTTTTTGACAGTAAATACCTAACTGAGCTTAAATAAAAATGAAGGAAAATAAATTGGAGTAATTGTGTACTCTCCTTGTTTGCTAACCACTTGTCCCTTAATCTTACCTTCCACTGTCTTTGCTTCTCCCTCTTTTGTCCTCTGACATCTCATGTCTCCCCGTTTCTGTCTGCTTGGCTTTCTATCAGCAGCAGATAATGAGGGACCGGTGGATGAATGTGGGCTATGAAGAGGATGAACTCAAACCTTACATTGAACCCCAGCCAGATTATAAGGACCCCAGGAGGACAGGTAGGCTCAAAAGTACAGTGAAATAGTCTTCACACACTTTGGTACACTTGATTACAGATGTTCTTTTTTCCCCACACACACACAAGGATAATTTAACTCTTTGTGTGCCTTCAGACATCATGCTGCAGATGGGATTCTCTCAGGAGGAGATCCAGGACTCACTGGTGAACCAGAAGTACAATGATGTGATGGCTACATACCTGCTACTGGATTATAGGAACTCTGAGGTACACCGTTTTCCTCTCTTTGACAATATTCTTTTCTTATAACTGACAAAACTGATTTTGATGCTATAATAACAAAGTTACATATTGATTGGCACCTCTGCAGACCATAGCAGTTATGATTGGTTTGTTAATCCTGTGTTTTATAGAATAATGGGCATGTAATGCAAAAACACATTTAAACTGACCAACTGTGTATTAGAACTTTGACATCAGAATATAAAAAGGTGTCATCGTTGAATTTCACTGCATGTGTTTACGGTCAACATACTGTAGTTCATTTTTCTCTTCAACGGTGTGATGCATTGAAGTACTATTTATAGCCTTTTGTGTTTGTTGTATCCACAACACCCCTTTTCTGTGTCTGCTCTGGGTACACACTTTTTCAGAGATTTTTGTTTTCTTCTCAGCTGGATGAAGGTTGCATCAAGCCTCGGCCAGGAAGTGATGTAAGCAACATAAATGCCCCCTCCCCGCCTCACAAGGTATAATGAGAACACAGTCTTCTGCTACATGTAATGAGGTCTCAACTCCCGGCAGTGACACAGGCACTCTAGTTTGATCACATCACTAACACCCCAGGAGTCTACTTGAATGATATCTACTTTTTAGGCCAAATACAACAGCCACAGCATTTCAGGCCTCTTAAATTTGTCAGAGATTTTGCTTTAACAGTTGAACACCGATTTGAATTAGTGAAACGAGCTCCTGGTTCACATACTTGCACCTAGACTGTGTGCGTGTATGAGAGAGATTCAAAGGATGACTCCATAATCCTTTTTCATTTCGTCAGGTACAGCGCAGTGTGTCATCCAACCAGAAGCCTCAGAACCGCAGAACCACTGACCAGGGTGAGCTTGGTGTGTGTTAGAGGGGAAGGGGTGCCAAGTAAATGGAGATGGGGATCTGATTCTTTTTTAAATAATACCCAAGTTATTTTGTTGTGAGATAATGGGAGGGTGGGGAGTGAACAAAGACAAATAGGAAGAGTAATGTAGGACCAGCATTAGCTGATTTTGCATTGGAATAAAGGTCAAAATAAGAAATGTGTGCTAATTGGGTAGAATACAGGGTGACGTAAATGGGTGTCAGCAGGCTTGCAGATCACAGGTTTCAATAAAACACAACCTTTCTGATGCACTTTCTTCCTCTCCCTCCTTCTCTGTTCTCCCAGGCTCCTCCTACTCAAAGAGGGGGGGTCAAGCAGACAACCGGACTGCAGTTGAGGATTCTGGGAGGAAGGGTTCATCAGGCAGCTCCACGACCAAGGTGCCGGCCAGTCCTCTTGTCTCATCTGACCGCAAGAAGAGTGCCACACCCTCCACAGTGAGAACAAACACCTACACAGCAGACAGCAGAGATTTTTGTTTTCACGGTAGACATATTACTGGGCATAATAGTAAAAGCATAGTTGTTCCTAATAACATGTTCCTGTGAAACTGTCCAAGAATCTTTTTGCCTCTCATTCATATGCAAACAGATTTTTAGGTCACTAATATTTTTCCAAATACCTTTTAAGTTAAAGATTTTAAAATATTTGCTTTGTGTGTTTATATGTACACTTGTAAGATTACAAGACTGCTGTTCTGCCAGTAATCTTTTTAGATTAAGAAATGACAAATACATGATGTGTTTCTGACTGTGTGTTATACCACAAATTAGTGTCTCTTGCACATCTTACACTTCTACCAATAAATGCATTACAGAATGAAACTGGAAGGTTTAGAAAGTATTTTTGGGGCCTTCACAACCTGTGATGAACCACAGTTATTGTTTTAACTTTTTGGATTACATGTTATCTCAGGACTTGGTGTCTTGGTAACCTTCTCCTTTCCCCCCATTGCTCCTTTACAGAATAGCATCCTGTCCACCGGTACTGGTCGCAGCCGGAACTCTCCACTCACTGAGAGAGCCACACTGAGCCAGGGCATCCAGAACGGCAAGGACAGGTACACACTAACGAAGGAAAGATGTTTTCAAAAGACAAGGACAAGCACACATGCAAACAGACATTCTCACACACACACTTTGTTATTTGAAACCCAATTAGCTGCAATGGGGCAGCGTTGCCGCCTCACTAGCACACACTTAATAAATACACACTCACTATGGTTTGTGAATGAAGCAGTGTCACAGCTGTCTCAGTGACTGAAATCCAGACCTTGGCTGGTACTCTCCAGAGCTCTGCCAGCTGGCTCAGGGAGGCCCAAAGTCCAGGGTGGGGTGAGCCTGCCTGGATGAGGAAATCAGGCTCTCTTGGGTATTTAGGCCAAACCTCCTGTAGATTAAAGATTACCCAAGATGGTTTGATGGAGGCCTGCTAGTCAGAGCAGAGGAGGGTTCAGTGGACATACACAGAGATTCCTACATGCATAGGGTGACACAGAGTGGCTCTAATTTGGTCTTTAAACTTTAACCCTTCTTCTGTCCTCTTCTGTTGCCAACTTTTATTCTCTCTATTATAAGAAAAGATTACTTTGACTTGATCAGTATTAAACATTTAATATATTATTATGGGTGGTGTATAACAGCAGGTACAAAACGCCACCAAAGTCAAAACTGGTAATAACCAGTAAGTAATAAATAAAAAAGCAGGATATCTGTGTTTTTTTTAGAAAAAGAATTATGCTATTAGGTCAAACACTGGGTTTAGCCATAAATAGAGCCTTGTATTTTACTCTGTTCCTTCTCATAATTGATACTGCACAGCATGATATCCCCCTTTCACATTTTAGCTTTCTGAATAGTAATTCATCCTTCCAACTCGCCTTTCTTCTTCAACCAAGGCCTTTTGGCCACATTGGAGCTGCTTGATTTTGTATCTCCATTTAAGGATATAAAAACACAACCTCACATGTCAGCTGCCAATTGAAGGTGTCATTTTCATCAAATTTGTCGCCTGGGAGTTATAGCCTCTGTGGAATGCACCACATTTGCGTCCTTACATCAACCACCCACACATTGCTCATGCTTTAACCAGCCAAAAATCCATAATTCTTACTATGATGCATTGGTCATTGTCATTACTGCTTTATTACTTGTTCATGTATCAGTCTCAAATGACCCTCTCGTTCACACTACAGTGTCCCACCTAATGCAAAAGAACATTTTTGAATTGAATCCATTGTCAATCAAATTGTTTTGGAAGATTTCATTGTTAATTCCTGGGTACTGCGTGGTGGCAAAGTGGTCATTTGAGACAGCATTGCTTTTTTTAATACTGTGGGTCTGTTAGCCATGGTAGACTTAGCTAACTCAGTGGCATCTGCTTTGATTGTTAAAGTAACTTTATATGATCATCATTAATGCTTTGATGTTTGGGCTACTATACTTGTTAAACGTTAGACTCCCCACCCCACCCTGCTTTTTTTCAAATTGTCTTAATTTGGTCCTCTTATCTGCCTTCAAGCTCTTGTCTCTCTATATCTGAAGTACTCACTTTTTCCCTGCATTACTTTTCTTTTCACTTTACCAGCTTCTCGCTTAGTTTGTGTCTATAACAATCTCTTTTTTTCTCTCCTCCTCTTTCTAAGGAGATTATGAAGACTTGTGATGGAATATTAACTCTTGGTGGCATTATATAGTCCCTGTACTTGGGTTTTAATAGGCTTAAACATACACAGAAAGATCTACACACGTACACACACTGAGGCTCTACCCATACAAACTTATTGACACACACAGGCTTAAACATACATGTCACAGTGGCCACACACTGGGTTATCCAGTGAATGCTGTTATTTTTCCATCACTGGTCAATTTAATCCCTGTCAGAAAGACTGTTTTCCTCTTGGCTATGTGTTTGTATTCCTTGTAGTTAGCATCTGTTTGGCTTATTCCTCTGCTCTCTCTCTTTCAGTTATCTCACTGTCTCTCTGTGGTACCACTCTCCCCTGTCTCTTACTGTTAGTTTCCCTGTTTGAAAAAAGTCAATTCAGAGCAGTCAGTAATGTGCAGAGCTTTGTAGCCCATAGCAACCTTGCTGATTAAGAGAGGGATACTGTTTAGAATGTGCAACATAGAAAAGAACAGGGAGCATTGAAAAGGGGAAGATGCAAGACAGGTAAAATCCATGAACCTATAAATTCTGAGGTCAGATTAATAATCCTACAGCAGGACAGTGAGTAGAGCCTGATATCCATGGTTCACTCCATATAAAAGGCCGCAGATAACTTTTGCTGATCTGCAGCTATAGTATCTGCAGATAACAAAAAGTTGCTTATTAATTGCAACCTTTATGTCAATTAAATGTTACATGAAAATAAGTCATTCTTTTATTGCAGTTAATATGATATTGTGAAGCCATTATAAGGGAGTGTCAGCAGTAACAAAAAGAAAGAAAGAAAGAAACTTTCCTACTTAATTTGCATCCTCTTGCTCTGTGTGTTTTTGGGTTTCTGCTCCCTCATTTCCTTTACCTGTGTCTCTGCCCCCCCACCCCACCCTTAGTCTGTTTGAAGTGCTGCTTCTAACCATGCTCCACCTCACCTCTCCGCCCACCCACACACAAACCCCGCCCATGTTGTGATTGCCTTTTGTGTGTATGTTTTGTGCTGGTATGTATGTATATTTGCTGTGTCACTTGTGTGTTGTTGTGTATACATTTACGTGTGTGTGTATGTGTATGTGTGTGTCGGGCGGGGCACCCTTCCTCCCCCCTCCTCCCTCCCAGCCTAAACACTCCGGGCTCCCGCGCCTCTACTGCCTCAGCCGCTGCCGTCCTCTCGTCCTCCTCCTCCTCGCGTCCCCGCCATCACAAGTCCCTGTCTTCCTCCAATCATCCATGCCCCTCTGACCTGCACGCACCACGGCCCAGGCAAGTCTCTTACTTTCTCTCAATCACACCAACAGCCACACATACACACCCGCATAGCTCCCTCAGCTGCCTTCAGCCTGTACTACTTTACGCAGCACAGAGCCTCATCCTTCTTTCATTGGACAGAGGAGAAAGGAGAGCTGATGAAGTCATTTTTAGGCTCTGATGTTTTGTTCCACCTCTGCTTCAGAAGAAGAAAACAACTCTGATTACATTTTAATCACACAGTGGCAAAAGCTGCCACATAGTGCTGAGCTGGTTGCCAATATTTTCCTCATGAGACTGTAAAATTGATCAAAGAGGTTTATTTTTCTCCCCCTTGAATTTGTGTTTTATATAACACAAACTTATGTCCTTGCAACAGCCAACTCTCTTACTTGCACACACACACTCAAAGGCACACACATGTTCACAAACATGAAAATCAGTGTTACAACTTTAATAGTTGTGTATTTCATTTAGTTTGGGATAATTATATTTTGTATACATTTGACATAAATAATTTGCTGCAGCGAAAAGAAGAAATAGCAGGTTTAGAAAAACATGCAGTTGAATCCTCTTTTACCAGACAAAGTGAACGACTTATCATAAGCCAAAACCAGGAAGCAAAGTTTGCGTTAGTTTAGACAAAAAGGTATTACATAACACTATCTTATCTGAGAAGCTGTGAGGTATCTTCCTGTCCGTTCCACAAACAAAGAGGTACAGTACTGAGTTACTAAGCAACAGACGAGAAGTAGATGTTGAAGCTCAAAAAATTATACAGGCTTGTTGATGTAGTTAATCTTTGGCCATTTATCGTTGCTCACACCTTTTGTTTACTGATTGGACCATTATTGAACAGTCAGAGCTTGAGAACAAGATGATCCGGTTTGTCACCAAACTGTACCTCAGACAGACCAGAGGTATTGTTTTATGTTTCCTGGTATGGATTCCAGGCACAGAAGTCGCATTAGCTATATGTCTCTGATGTAGTGTGCTGTGTATCTAACTTGTTGGACATAAAACATCTCTATAAGACTAGTTGAATCAGTTGACATTTTCTGAAAATGTTAAGATTATCAGATGTTGTCAAAATTCTAAAAAGTATTCTTCCTTATTTTGTGCTTTAATACCACAGAAAGATCACACCGTAACAACTGTAGTTGTTCAGTGTAGATGCTCTGGAAAGACTCAAATTGAATGTGAATGCATATATGTATTGATTAATTGCACTGATTTTTGTTTCAGAGAAAATCCTTATAATGTGTTAAATCCTCTGTGTCGATAATAGTCCATCATTTGGTTTTCTGACATCTTGTTAGATGTTTGTTGACAAGGGTTTTCCAGAATTCAGTTACTTGCCCTCTCAACATGTTCTGTATTGCCTGAGAATACCCTGACTTCATATATGGTGAAGCATTTTCAATATAGTGATGAATCTCTATGAATGGATGAAGTGAGAACTTAAATGTGTCTTGTTGGTCATCTGTATGAACATAGTAGTGTGTGTTATATGTGTGTCTTTGTGCTTGGCTTGTATGTGTTGCTTTATTGGCTAATTCTTGTGCTTGACTGTTTTTGAAGGGCCACTTTGATCATTTTGAGTCATTGTTTTCTCCTCCCAGCAACTTCTGTCACATTACAGAATATGTACCTTGGCTACCTTAAACACTGTCTGAGGCTGATATGCCACTTGTTCAGACAGAGAACCCCACTCCCTCTTGTGACAGTTGTCTAGTAAAAAAAAAAACAGCTCACAAATGTCAAACTAAAATTCCAGCAGTGCAAATGTCAAGGTGGCCCCTGGCTATATGTGGTTTTGTCTGCTCTATGTTGAAGTCTTGTTCTGTTGCATGCGTCGTTCAGCAGTGAACTTGGGCTGTTCAGAACCTGGTTGGGAACGCTGGAGAGAAGGTACCGCTACAACACATAGACTGTTCTCCCAGTGAGGGATAGGCACCTTTTTTCAGCAAGTAGTCTGTGTCCTTAAGTTCCATTCATTCCTGTTTTACCCACCTGTCCACATGTACACTCACAGAAAACATTTCTTATACAGTTCTCATGAATTTATGTTTTTATTGCTCTAGTGTTCATTTGCCACAAACAGGCACCTCCACATTTGTGTAGAGGTGCTGTCTTCTATTGGAAAATCAAGTGTCCGAATGAAAATGAGCTAGCTATGCCACAAAGACCTGTCAACCTGCATCCGCTTCATAACACACCACAGCACTCTCTGCATTAAAACTGTGACAATGACAAATGTTTAATAAGTTGAAATAAGTTCACAGTTCTCTTCCACATTTCAGTTCAACCAGTCACCTTCATAACTAAATATCACACTGATCTCCACTAATCAGCCTTATCCAGCCTTTCTCTCCTCTCTGTTCTCTAACAGATGAATGTGTGTGTGTTTGTGTGTGTGTTTGTGCATGTTTATTTGTCTACTTGGAATCCTTCAAGGACAAATTAAGCATAATTGCACAGAAAGCCAAGCTACTGCATGCTTAATGTGTGCCTCATACAGCACCACTGGAGACTTATGTCTTTCTTTGTGTGTTGTGTGTATTAGAGGTCTGCGCAGGACTATTATTTTCATTAATTTGCAAACCCACGCATTAAGAGCAATGTGCAATACACATTTTACAGATGTCTCTGACACATTCGAAGATGTTAACATAGACATGTAAAACTGTTTGATAAAAACCTTAGGGATGAAACCAAATTAGAGTGGATGACAGATGTAAATGACCATGCACGTCCCTTGTTCCTTTGCAGCCCTCTACTTTAAATGGTCATTTTCTACAGTAAAGGATTTTTTTTATTCCTCTAATTTGTCTGTCTTGTCTTTGTGTGTTTTGTACAGTGCTGATATTAGGTGCAAGTGTGCTAGTTTCACATACTTGTTGCTAAACCAAAGAGGATCCGCTGTGTGTGTGTGTGTGTGCACGTGTGTGTTTGTGTGTGTATGCATTTTATTGACCTGATCTGTGTCAGCAACTGACATACAGTAGATAACTGTATGACTTTACACTGAAGTAAGTAGCTTAAGAAAATAAATGATGTAAATTGTCTTCCCTTATTGTTTTTTAACTGTTTCTCTGTATCACCCCCTCTCTCTTCCATTCTGTATATGCTTTCCTTCCTATTTCCCTGCTGCGCCTCCTACACCTCACTTATCATCCACAACTCGTATTCTTTTCCTTTCTAACTCCATCCTCCCCACCTCTCCTCATACTTTTTTCTTGCTTTCACTTCTCACATCTCTGTCACCCTGAATTGTTCATTTGCACCTCTTCTCTACCTTTCTTCTTTAACACCTTCCAACTTTCCATCACTCCAATTGTTTTTGCACCTTTCCTCCTCACCACATTCATCGCTCTGTTCCTCCGATCACTCCTCTCTGTCACCTTTGTTTTATCTTTCTTCCTCCAATTTTCCTCCTTTCTCTTTTCCCGCTTTCCTACATAGTGCTCCACCGCAGCGGGCGCCTGGTGCCTCCCCGTCTGCCCACAACATAAGCAGTGCTGCTGTTTCAGACCGCACCAACTTCTCCAGGGGGGTGGCCATACGCAGCACTTTCCACGCTGGCCAACAGCGGGGTGCCCGGGACCAGCAAGGCTCTGCCTACCCTGGTGGGCCAGCGTCCCCATCTCTGTCACATGGTAACAGCCAGGCCCGGAGGACACATGGTGCCACAGGAATTTTCAGCAAATTTACATCCAAGTTTGTACGCAGGTGAGTGATGGTTAAAAAGACGCACGATCATAGGGAAATGGGAAGGGGGAATAGCAGGAGAGGATATGGGGCAGTCGAAGAAACTTTGTAGTTTTGTAAGTGTTCAACAGTTGTTTTACTAACTGTTCTATTTATTATCCAGCTGCCTTATAGCTTAAGTACAGTGTGAAGCTTTTTCTGAGTGTTGTGGTTTCAGTTTGGAGCAGAAAATGACTAGGTTTACATTACAAGGCATTGCTTGTGCTCATTTCCTCTCAGGAATGTTGTACTGTATATCCATGTCATCACTGGTTTTCAGAGGGGGCTGATCCCATCTCATCGCTATCACTAAACCCGTGCTGATCTGTAACTGCAGGGAGTAGAAAGGGAGAGGAAGGGAACAGCTGGGTCTTCTCTATAATTTTGTTTGGAGCTGTGGTGACCGAGGAGTAATTTTGGTTTTAGTTCTATGTCTGGCCCGGTTTTCATCTCACTCCTTTAGTGCAGGTTGCAGCAGTTAACTACACTTATGTACGCACCAATTCATTGCAGTTTCCAGCTACCCTGATACAAGTTTATTTTTGCTATTGACGGATCGCTGCTAGTTTTCATTTAGTTAAGCAGACAAATGATGCTAAACAGAGCGTTAGTAACACATTTATTTGTATGCATTAAATATACTATCTGTATTGATAGTGATAATGCATTTCTTATAGGTAGTTTTATTATTGGAAATGCGAGTTTAAATGATTTAATGACAAAGCGTTTTTTTCCATATCTATCTTCACATCTGTAAAAGAAATTTGTCACATACTGTGCGTACACTTTTCACAGCAGACATTTTGACCTGTCACAGTAACTGAGGTCCAGGTGTTCCCAATAACTCTGTGACTTTTTAATTATTTACACCTGCACTTTTCCCACAGTGGCATGTCAGCACATCAGGGAAAAAAGATTAAATAATATACACCAGCTGTAGTGTGTAGCAAACATTACTCAAACAGGAGCAAGTGTTTGTGCATTTTGGGGATTTGCTTTCAGCTGCAGATTTAAAACATTTGGTGCTTTCATTAATAGATAGCGCAGCACAATGTTGTATGTGGGACTGACTCAAAGTACAGTGCATATGTGATGAGGAACAAACGGTGCGGTTCACTGATGTGTTTTTAAATGGTGCAACAATGGAGCTCTGTGGCACCAAAGAATTAGATATGAAATAGAATTAAACTTTATTTTGCCTTATGCAGAAAAATGGTCTTGTATTGACTTATCGTTCAACTTGTAAACGCTTGTCAGTGTTGAATCCAAATCTGATGTGAAATGATGATAAAGCCCTGCTGCAGCTGAGTCAGAGTGAGGTAGAGGTGGAGGAAAGTATATGATGGAAAGTTAGAATTTAAGCTGAGAGTATAGCTACAGCTGAGAGAAATGTCTTTGCCCCCATTTAACCAAGCCATCCTGAAGCTCTCTCTTTAATACACATTAATGCGATTCAATCGGGCTGTGTGCAAATCTGTGTGTATGTGTGTTAATAATTCAGTTAGATTTAAAAAAAAAAAAAAAGAAGAAAGATTGAGAATTATATATGTGTGTGTGTGAGTGCGTGCCAGCATTGTGCACAAGAGGTGGACATACAGGCACAGCCACTCTCCAGGCCACCTACTCAGAGATACTGTAGCTCTGTGGCGGTAGTATCCATGGTTACACCGGAGATATCACTTTTCCCTCAACTATAAATACCACTAGTGGGGACACCTTGACAAATGCATGCACACACATACTTGGCATGCTGGTTGTAGAGATGGTGGAGACGGAGAGAATCTATTCTCAGATTCTCATTTTTACAGTTTGACCAAACACACACACACAAAAGATGTGTTTTATTGTTAATCATATAACCTCAGCAGTGCACTTTTTCAGATGGTATATAGAGAGATGTTTCTCTGTACCTTGTATTTGTGTGTGTTTGTGTGTGTGGATTGTGTTTTAAAAATTAGGTTGCGTCATCTCAGTTTGTCTTTGTGTATAAAAAAGTGTGTTTATTTCTCTTTTTTGGTTCAACATTTCACCTTGAACACTTCTTTTCAGGATCGCCCAGGACTGATCTGTATGTGGAGGAGTGCTTTATTTCATGTTGGGCTTGACTGTGTTTAGATCTCATATTGCATTGTTCCTTCAGAGCCCATCAAATCTTTCTGTGGTGCATTTCATAATGTTCACACATTTACACCAACAATTCCCACATATTAACTCATGGAGAGGGTTGACTGCAGAGACACTGACTTTGTTTTTGTTGTTTGTTTTTTGTGCAGTTGTGTTGTGCTTGCTGCTTTATTCCCAATTCAGCCTTGTTCATGTTGGATGATGAGTTTGCTTTAAGGTTTGCTACTCAGAGGGCAGCTTGTGTTTTACAGGAAAGTCATAAGTACGTATGTTTTATACATTTTTGTTCTCTTTCTTTCTTTATCCCTCTTTTGTTTTTGTAGAAATCTCTCGTTCAGGTTTCCAAGAAGGTAGGCAATATCACCAACGTTAAATATAACCCCTTAATATATATACGCATACTCTCTTCATATATATTACATATATATTTATTTATTTTTCCTCCCCTTTTGGTGTTTTGTGCAGCTTTTGTTAGAATCTTCCTTTTGTGCCTTGAGTCTTAATCTTTTCTCCTATTTTTTTCTGTGGTTGGTCTTTTTTGAGCTCTCTGGATTTTAAGTGCCGTGTTTTGGCCGATGTATTATTATTTTTTTTATTTTTGGTACTAACCCCCACCCCACCCACTCACGCATTTAACACACTCACTCCATCATCATGCAGCACATTAATACCTTAGTCCTCCTCCTCTTTGTCCCTCCATTGCCCCTCCATTGCCCCACCCACCTCTCCCCGAACCACATTCCATTTTTCCCTGCCATTTATTTTTCAGGTAGAGTGTGTGAGCTGGTATCCCCCTGTAGCACCCCAGATTTAGGTCACATTGTAATGGTGCAATAGATCAACCAACCCCTTCCAGTTTTTAACCCTTTTCTTAGTTTCAGATGCAGGTGCTGTTCTCCTGTTAAGCCATTTAGAGAACTTTGACTCTAAAAGATTAAGAAGAGTTGAAGTAATGAAGATTGATTTCATTCCATTCCCCACACTGATATTATGACTGTTTTTACATTTTTAGAAGAATTTGAGGCGGAAATCCCAGTTAGGAGATTTGTTTTTAAAGTTACTGGTGATCAAGCCAAGTTGTTACATCACCCTGGATTATTTAATTATTGCTAACTATTATTCCTGCTAACACCTCCCACCAAACCATCACCCATCTCATCTTCTCTCATCAGTTTGATCAGCACAGAAATATATGGAGATTTTTTCTTTCCCCCCCATTTAAAAATCTTATTATTGTGAGAGTTTCTGTAGACCACACTGAGAAAGTAGCACATTGTGTAATAAGTTCCCTGCTGTGGCTGGTAGTTGTGGATGGATGGAGGTAGAGAGGAGGAGAGGACCCAGGAGGGATGGGGCTGCAGTGTTTCTCAGGCTACACACTTTTCTGGAGGCTGCACTCTTTCTCTCTCTCATTGCTCTGTACTCACTGTGGCAATGGCTCTCTAACAGCAGCAGCAACAGAACTGGATGGCTTTGACCTACTCTGGCATGAAAAGACATTCGTGCTTTGAAAACACACACACACACACACACACGTGGCACTCCATGCAGATATGTGTATTTGCACTGTCACACCCAGACATTTACCTAAACACACATAGTCTTTCATTCAGTGCTCATGCAGACATTTGCATTGTATGCAAATTGAAAACGCATATTGACATATTATATTTTTATATGTTCAAGCTGAGAACATGTTTCACAAGCCCATGTGCCACACACATTTCTTTACAAGTGTAGTGGCTGCTTTTTACCTGCAGGTAGAGCAGTGTCCTTGAATGTTGACCATTGTGCCATCTGGTGGTTGGAATTTGTACTACTAGTTTAATATGATAACATTATGAAACCTTTGATATTTAGTATTTCAGTTATAATGTAATTTGGGTTATTATGTAATATGAAAAATAAGAGAAAAAAAAGCTTTAATAAATATGGTACTAGTGTGTTACTATACAGCTTAGTAGAAAATACATAGTCATATCTATCATATGCACAAAATTTTGTGTGCACTTGAGGTACATTTGGAATCAGATAGTCACCAGCTGTGTGTGTCCTTAAAGTCATTACCCACTTTTGGTAGCTCTTTTATATCCCTTCATGTTATTTCACGACTGGGCATGCAAAATGGCACTTATGTGTTTACTCTTTACATTAATTTTTTTTTTTTTCAAGAATTTGTTAAAGTTATAATATGTTTCCCCTGTAGTCGTCATTTCCCATGTGCTCCATCTTTAACCATGTTTTTTTTTGCAGGAGATGTTTTACTCATTGTTTTCTGTTATTGTGAAAAAAAGAAACAGTTTTCTGATGTGTTTTCCCTCAACAGAATGAATTTCAGAACATAAGCTGTGCGTGTGTCCCTATCCATCCACTGTCTGCACTTGTTCTGCTCTTGTCTTGTTTCTTTGTTTGCTTGTCTCTTGTCATTTTGTGTCTGTGTTTGTGTCCACGTGTGTTTGTGTGTGTTTGTGTGTGTGTCATGTCTACTGGTATGAGAGAGTATTTGTCTTATGCTGTACTTGTGTTTTACAGGCTGCTGGTACAGTAAAGTTTAAGATAATGTTGTTCAGGATTTTAGGGATTGTGTGTGTATGTCCCCTCTTACTAATACAGTTTTCACCACAGTGGATTAACCACAAGACTTGCCCTCACCATGCCGACCATTCTGTTCCAAACCTTTCCATCCTGATCCAAAACACTCATCTCATTCCATTCTAAGCCATTTGTTGAAGTCATTTCACCTCGAAAATGAATTATTGTAGTCTGTGATTTGGACCAGTTCATTTTGCAAACTGCTCCAAACCGGTTCCATTTCTGTTCAGCTCTATTCACACTCGCTTCATGTTTACCCTGGAGCTGATTAAATGCCGCATAAGTCATGAGTTCACCTTTACAAAAAGAAAATGTGAAAAGAGTGTACCACACAAACTAGTTCTTGGCTTAATGGAGATAATTTGCCATGACTATTCCACACTTCAGTGGTTGGAGTGGAATGTGATTATTTGGATCAAGTCTTTAAGTGGTTGAATTGTAACCTTTAGTGAGGCATGGTGAGCAATGGGCCCATGTTTAGCTACCTGATATTACTATTTGTCTAAGAGTCTAGATGTTGACCATAGCCTACCAAAAAAGAGACTAAACTTGTGTTGATTTTTTTCGAGGAGTCCGTATGAGGGAGAGGGTCGGGATGAGGGGAGCAGGTGAGATACAGAACAGCCTGAAAAAAAAACCCCACAAACCTCCAGGCTCTACAAAAAAACCCTGCCTGCTAATCAATAGACTGGAGCCAATCAGTAGATGATCTCTGAGCTTGTTGTGAATGGCTGGGAGAGTGGGGGCTGAGTTGGGATGTACTTTATAATCAGTTGGTGATGGTGACAGCGGCTTAACCAATCAGGGGCGGGAGATAAGCGGTGAGTGGTAGCATTCCAGAGCGTTGTAGAGAGATGGTGTGGAGGTTGACCTGCATGGTGGTGTGTGTGTGTGTGTGTTTGTGTGAGGGGAAATCTGAGTCTCAGTACCTGGATGTGTGTTTGCGTGCAGGTAAACACCAAATATACTATATTTGATATAAGGTCTTTGTGATCTGAGATGCGCACACAAACACACAAAGAGGTCGTTGACAAATTTACTTTTGTCTTTCATTCATTTACACGTCGTCATCCTCTTCCTCTGTATCCTCACTCTCCTTTCCTCCCCCACTTTGAAAAATATTTCTCACACTTGTTGTTTTCTCCCTTTGCTCATGTTGTCTTCCCTCTTTTCATCCACCCTGACCCTTCCTTCTTTCCTGCACTCTCTATTTCTCTTTTTATCCATTCTTCCTATATTTTTCTTGCTCTCTCCTGTGGTCACCTCCTCCTCCACTCTCTCACCCTCCCTCCAGGTCCATGCTGAGCAGTACAGTGGACAAGTCAGAAAAGACGTCCGGTGGTGTTCTCTCCTCCTCTTCCAACAATGATGAGAACAACTCCTCACCAGGATCTGGTAACACTGGTAGGTTGAGTTTCTTCTCTGTTTTGTGTCAGAAACCTTAAGTTCTCACTCTTTCATATTTTTTCCACTAAAGTTGCACTTTTGTCCAACTGCTACTGTGCTTTTATATTCCTGGCTTAGTCACTGTCTTTATTTACTCTGCAGTCATCTTTTCTGTCCTCCAAACATTCTGCCTCACTCTTGGCTTTTCTTAATGCTTGTCTTCTATCGTCTCACCACTCTGATCCTCTCCTCTAGGTGGCACCGGTACCCCTCCAGCCATTGGCAGTCAGAAGGAGTCGGCCAAGCCGCGCTCACTGCGCTTCACCTGGTCCATGAAGACAACGTCATCCATGGAGCCCATGGAGATGATGCGCGAGATCCGCAAGGTACTCGACTCCAACAGCTGCGAGTACGAGCTGCGCGAGCGCTACATGCTGCTGTGCGTCTCGGGCAACCCAGCACACGACGACTTCGTCCAGTGGGAGATGGAAGTGTGCAAGCTGCCGCGTCTCTCACTCAACGGCGTGCGCTTCAAGCGAATCTCTGGCACATCCATCGCCTTCAAGAACATTGCCTCAAAGATTGCCAACGAGCTCAAACTGTGAGTGCGGAGGAGCAGTGAGGGGAGATGAGATGAAAGGGTGGAGATGGGGGGAAGGAGAAGAGTGTGATGAAGGTGATGCTGTAGGTGGGTTTGGGGCACTGCGGAGGTCAGGAGGTAAGCTAAGGGTGGGATCACTTTAAGAATAACACAATTGTCATGGAGACAACGGTCTGGAGTAGAGCAATTGGTTCTCTGAGACTAGAAAATCTTTCTTTTCTAGTAGTTTTGTCTCCTCCATTCTTGAGGCCCTGCGATCAGGAACTCTAAGCGGATTTCCTCTGAGTTGTGAAGTACTCACAGACCAAGGTCTCTCTCGCTGCCGCGTTTTTTTTTCTTTTGTCACCTTTACTTAGACGTTCCACTCTTCTGCATGTCCGATCTGCTCTCCGTTTTAAAGGAGTCACACTTTGACCACTCCTGTCACTTCTTCCTGCTATTCCATTTCCCTGCACGGTTCTGTGAGGTGGGGTGGGGCACCAGGTGAAAATGGGGGTTTGATTGTGAACGAAGAGGGTGGAGGAATGTTAAAAAAAAAATTGGACCTTCTCTCTGAATCTCTGAATGATAAACATAGTTTGGAGCCTTATTCTGCGGGAAACTCAAAGGAGTTTTGATTGAATTTGTTTTGATTGTCCTCCAAACCTGAATGGACTCCAACTGAGCCATGACACACACACACACACAGACACAGAGAGAGAGAGATACAGATACATGCGCGCGCACACACTCAGAGAGAGAGAGAGAGAGAGAAAGATACAAATACATGCGCGCACACACCTACAGACTATGGACTTTGGATTCACAAACTCTGCTCTCTGTCTGCCCAGACACACCTCCCCTCCCCACTCTGAATCTATCTCCCCACCACCTCCCTCCTCCCTTCACAGACACACACACACACACACACACACACCTTCACCTTCACCTCCCTCTCTTCCCTCTCTCCCTCTAATTAAAACTAAACACGGCACAAACACATCCATCTTTTCACCTCATCACTCCCTTTCTCTTTTTTTATTTTTATGCCACCATCGAGTCTGAGGAGGCCAGTTAGACTTACTGTCACCATCAGTCGTACAGGCTGCAACAAAGTCCGTACTTAATATTATTTTGTATTTAGTTTCTTTTTATTTTATGGCTTTTAAAGAGTTGTGCACTGGAAAAGAGGGGCATGTTGGCACCTGGGGAGGGAAAGACACTTGATAGATGAGGTTGTTGGTGGATTTTATGTTGCCTTTCTTTGAAGAATTCAATTTGGGGTCTTTATTTTTGTTGCATTTATCAGCACATAAATGTTCGAATGATTATGGATTTATGTGTATTGTTTTTTTTAAATGTTGGTATCATTTGGTTGGCGTCACGCCTTCATATCCAGAATGTCAACCCTGAACTGACACATTTCTTATCCCCCTTCTTTTCTTTTTTTCCCCCTCCCAGCCACACATATTCCCAAAGAGCAAACACACAACAAAGGTGTCATCAGAGTATGTAACAAACAGTATGCGTGTGTGTAAGTTAAATATCAAAGATCAGTGGGGAAAAAAAACAAACAAAAAAACAAACGACAACAAAGAATGGTGAATTATTTTCTTCTACTTTTAATTTGATAATATATTTTTTTTGTCGTTAAAAGTTTCGGGTTTGTATAGATAAGGACTTTTTTGGGAGGGAGGGTGGTTGGACTGGTTGTCAGATCACATCGTTGCTGCCTTTTCAGTGTAATGCACCTTTAACACATGCAAACACACACACACACTCTCTAAACAACTTGTAATGTATCAGTTTAAACAAAAAAATCCCCCACAAAGTGCATAAGTTAAAGATGTATTTAGTGATGGAGGTGGATGACTACTACTCGATCTTTTTTCAGTCTCCTGTTATTTTGTTGGATTATATGTTTTTTAAGGCATTATCGGTCCAAATGGCTTGAAGCAGAGACAGGAAGCAGGAAAGAAAGCAGATTCGCTTTCCAAAAAAACAACAACAAACCAGTAGAAGTCACTTCCCCTTCTTTTTCTCTTCCTGTGTGATTTTATTCAATAATTTGTCAAAGCAGAACAAAAAACACACGCGCGCACACACACACACACACACACACACACACACACACACATTCACACACAGGGGGGTTGGAGAAGAGGGACAATGCTAAAAAGTCCCTTCAGCTGGTTGTACCTAACTTAACACTTTTCTTTCTTTTTCTCACAACGACACACTGTCAGTTTTTTCTTTCAGTTTTTAATACGTCAGATTTTTTCTTTAAAAGTTGATCATTGTATTAAGGTGCTGGGTATTGGATTCTAATGATTATTCTGGCTGTTGCTGTTATATTATCTCTTTCAGGGTTGATTTTATTTTACATTTTTGTTTTACATTGCTGTAATTTACATTGATTTTAAATGTGTTTTGAGCAAACTGTAACTGTAGTGGTGGGATTTGGGGTTGGGAGGGTTGATCAACTCCTGAAAAATGTATTATTTGTTTGTTTTTTGTGCAAAGACAAAATGATGAAAAATTACAATGATAGTAATAAAAACAATGATATAATAATAGTTTGACTCTGGAATCCATAATGTGATAAGTGAGGCGTGGAGTTGACGACAGTTCTCCCCTCCGGGTCCATTTAGTAGCTGCTGTCTTATCACCTGATCGTCATCAGCAGACCACTGATCTGAGCTCATGAGCTCAGCATGTATACAATACTGTTTAATACAGTCAAATATTCAGCTCAGAGAACCTTTTGTTATATATGTCAAAAGAAGGTTTTTTATTTTCATGGATGTAGATTTGTATACATTTCAATTTTTGCTAATGGTCTTCTTTGTACCTGTCCTGGAGCTCTCAACGTATTAGTACATGTTCATCACCAGGTGGAGTTTGCTCAGGTGTCAGGTCCATATTTTCCACTGATGTTTACTCCAACCTAATCAGCAGATGGATGTCATGTGATATGCCTGAAAGCTCCAGAGCAGCTGCAGCTAAATTATTTTTTTTCCATTGTCCACAGACCAGATGATGTTTGCACATGCTGGAAACTTGTATGGGCATTTTAGGTTCAGTTTGTAATTGATGGTCAATTTGTCATGTGTATCAGCTGGTGCCTCAGGCTGCCACCAGGGGTCGTTTTGAGGCATGTTGAACTCATCAGGTCACGTTCAGGCCCGTAAGGATTATTTTGTAAGTAATGTTTTTTTCATTTTTTGTTAATGTGACTTACTGACCAACATTGTGTGGATTGATGCGTTTGAGCTTCTACTGACTCAGCAGTTAAATCCGTCTCATGAGCAACAGTTTTTGTTTGGGTCCCCTGAGTTGGAGCCGATGTGAGTTCTGTTTCATGTTTCTGTGTTCGCTGCTGATTCCACTGCACAGGAGAAGTCCAAGATGGTGCACGTGTCCACAGCCCTGTTCAGGAATGTGAAAGCTGCAGGTGGCTGAACGTGCTGCGAGTGAACCGATGTTGTTTGGGAACAGGTGATTTGCACATGCAGCACACACACTCAAGTTGAGCATGTGTTTCCTGTCAGTGTATACATGATTAAAATCACTCATGTCAGACTTTTCATTTCGTTAGCTTAGGTGATCAGACCCTACGGTTGTTTGTAACATTTAAAACAGTATCAGTGCTTTCATGTGAATAACCGACAAAAATATTATTTGGTCATTTCTTTATTCTAAAAAAAAACATTTTTTCAAACAGGAACAGTTGAGTTTCCACAATGTAAACAGCTTCTCAAGTACAGTACACAAGCAGTTTTGGAAACAAAGGAACACGCGGAAGAAAACAAAGTGAGAAGGCAAGCCACTTTAAAGCCAGATGTGGTGATGGGCTGCTTCCATCCCCATTCAGTGCTTCATTCAAGTCGATGCTGAAGGCTTCTGCTGATGCAAGAGCGGTTTATACAGGAAATCTGATGCCAGGTCTGCTATAGAGGGAAGGCAGTGATTCAACAGGCAACAGAAAAGTGAGGAGTAGTGTCCAGTCATCTGGTCAATCCTCCACAGGAAAGTAAAATGACCTGACATCCTCAAACGTCCACCTTGTGTCAAACATGGAGGTAAATCAACACTGTAGAACAGCAAAATCCTCCCTGAAGCTCATCAGCAAACCGAAGACATGGAAAAACAATTAAGGACGATGTGCTTTCCCAGCAATTACAGGACTTTGGCAGAACGTTCTCTCTTTGCTTGTTCAGTGTACACAAAAAGTCATCCCAGCAGAGATGAAACATCAGTCGCGTCGCAAACGTGTCACACAAGCTCGTGTCTTGTTCTGCTGCTCGTCAGGTTGACCAATGTTTGGGCTGACGACTGAAAATCTTCCTCATACAGCAGCGGCACTTCAACACTGGACCAGTGAAAATAAGCTGTGGCAAAATTGAACACAGTCCAGCCACATGTAATAAGACTCTCCTTCGTGCTCAGTCAATAATTATAATATTAATAATAAAGTAAACTATCTAAACTACATACAGTAACTAACTGCCAAACTAGGGCTCACCTTAAGTCTAGTCAAAAAAGAGGAAAACATCACTCCAGTTAATACTAGTAATACATGGCTATGAGAGAAGAGGGAGACCTGTGATCTCTTGCTATTCTTTTCTTTTTGCCAAAATCTGTTCCCAAAAACACCAATAACCCCACAGCCTTGATTACAAAATGTAGGATCTTTGAAAAAAAACGTATCTCATGGCTGTAACAAGTTTTAAAGCAAAGCTAAAATGGAAAAGACTTGATTCGTCACACCCCCCACCACCTCTTGAGGGGTGAGGGGGGGTGTTTGGCTCAGATGCGGACAACTCTTGGTTTGTCTCAGCTTTTCTTTCCCTCATTTATGTGTTTTGGTTTTCTGGACAGTGGTTTGGATGATTTGATGTTTGATACCTGCCCAGTAAAACCTATAGTGGGGATATTTATTTGAGTGTGTTCAAACACTCCCCCACAATACAGATGTTCAACAGTTGCCATGGAGACGAGCAGGTGGGTTTGCTCTCCGTGGTCATGGCTTCCACGGCTTGATAATCCAGTGTGTCTTTGTCAACTTCAGGGAGGTGTGTGCAAGTCCTGTTCATTTAGAATTCATTTGTGTGTGTGTGTGTTACATTAGAGAACTGTGACCTGGATGGAGGTAGGTGTGTGTCGGTACAGTAAAGGGGGTTCTTTGTCGTGTTTTAAAAGCTGAGACTTCTCCTCTGGGACCCGAGTTTGGTGTCTAATTAGACTATGTGGTCATGTGATGTATGATGGTCCCGTTTAGGCATTTTCTCTGAGGAAACAGAAAGCACTGTATTTCTGTGTTTACATGCTGATATTAATGTGTTTGAGTGTGTGGTTGTGTGTTTCTACTCCTACTGCTGTGAGTGGGTGTTATCAGTGCGAGTTGGATTGCTCCACTTTAAGCCCGACCAGCGATGGGGGCAACTGCCCTGCTGCAGCGGAGGAGGAGGAGCTGGGGGGAGAGGCCCTGAGGCTGGAGCCCCCAGAGGAGGAAGTGGTCACCGCTGGACGGATGAGCGGAGGTGGAGGGTGGTTGTGGGGCGCTCGGTTCTGGAGGGGGCGTGTCTGCAGGGGAGGTGGCTGGCGGAGGAGGCTCGGCGGAGCAGACGGAGGCGCGGGTCGCAGCAGCGGAGGAGGCTGGGAGAGAGAGGAGGGCGTCTGGGTGGAGGAGGGGGGAGAGGAGCTGCCAGCAGCATCGGACGGAGAGTCATCCATTTTGACCTGAGGGCAGGGAGGAGAGAGGTGAAGGAAAGGAAAACAGGAGGAGACAAACAAATCAGATAAAGTGAGATAAGGAGAAAGACAGTTGGACAGCCGTTGAGGGAAAACAAGACTCGAGGGTGTGGAGGAAAAACTGTATGAGGCTTCCCTGTGTGCAGCTGAGACTTAAACGCGTGTCTGTCATGTCTCATCCATCAGTCGTTCCCACGCGAGACGCTCACCTCGTCATCGTCTGCACCTCCATCTGTGGCTGCTGCAATCTCCTCACTGCTCCTCCTGGGGTCTCGCTGGTCTCGGTTGGTGGCCACCTGCTCGGCTGCCCACTCCCTCAGCACCTCGTCCAGGTTGAACCTGCGCCGGTAGCTTACGAAGAACGAGCTCACCTGAACGCACGGGGAAAGACGGGAGGAGTTAAAGAAGAACTGAGAGGCATGAGAGACAGTTGTGCTGCGTCTCACAGGACACGCAGGCTGACGGCCGGCTGACAAATGCAAGGAGGGATAATGGAAATTCTAATGGTCCTGTTAAGAAGGGGGAAAAAAGATTAGAAAAGGAGATTAGAAGCTGATGGGCAGCTGCCTGAGAGTGTGAGGCCGGACTGAAGTGATCTTTAAAGACCTCCATGACCTCAACATAGGACAAACCAGGGACTCACCTGTGCTGGTGTCTTGGTGCCTATCACCTCTGCGATGGCTGCAAAGTCTTTCCCATAACGACGGATAGCTGGAAAACAGACAGAGGCCTGGTCAGTGTTGCCTCAGTGCATCACTCAAATGCAGGTCCTCAAACCTTCATCTGACGTCTGCAGACTGACTGCACGTGCTCCCTCACACGCCTGACCTGCTCTACTCTCATAGCGTGACACACATTTGTTTCTTTCACTTTCTGCTGTCTCTCTCCCACCGCCGCCGCTGCACAGCTGCAGCTGACAGGGTTTGATGTGCTGTGCTCAGAGCTGCACTGATGCAGCTGCAACCAGGAGGCAGTTCCTGCCTGTGAGCGCGAGGACAGCTAACCTACACCAGACTCACCCTGCACAGCGAGGAGCTGCTCCTCCGTGGTCCAACGAGAGTTCATCTTTGCCGCAGGCTGGCAGAAAGAGAAGGGGAGAGATCAGAGAATGAGAGAGGTGAAGAGGTGGTGCACAGGAAGAAAGGAGAGGGAGGGGTGAAAGTGTTGCAGTGTTGTGGAGCAATGAGCAAGACTACGATTAATCTCAGTCCCACAAGAAGTTAAATTATATCTGGAGGTCGCTGGGGAAGTGCAGGGTTCAAATCTGAGAGAGGACACTGAGACAGAGTGAAGTGAATAAAGACAGGAAAGAAAAAGAGTGTAAGAATGTAGAGGGACAGGGGTGAAAGCGAAACCATTTACCTCCGTAGGTTTGTAACAATCAACACCTTCAGTCAGACTTTGTTTCAAACTGCTGTTGTTCTGTTTGATTGACTGAACCTGAGAGGGGGGGGGGGGGGGGGGGGGGGGGGGGGGGGGGGGGGGGGGGGGGCAGTGGTAAGTCACTGATGCCAGTCAACAAACATTGGAAAGAACAAATGAAAGAACGTTGGTTTCATTCAGACACTTATGCTTCATACTTGTCTCTTCAGTGACACCAGCTGTGTGTCCAGCTGCCGCACAGTCATCACCCCAGCATCGTGAGAAGCTGAGACGGACATGATGTCTCCCTGGTCAAGGTGCATGCCTTTCGGTGGCCTGCGGCGGGCTCTGAGTGGGTGGTGGCGGTACTGAGCCCCGATGTTCTCCTTCTTTATGGGCCCAGAGCGACTCGGGGTGGTCTTCTCAGAGCTGGTGCTGTTGGGGTTCTGCTTCACTGCCTATGTGGACAAGGAGATCAGAGAAACCAGAAGTGAGTCTCGGATATCTGCACACACGCGTACATTTCGATTTTTTTTTTGTTGTTCACCTCTTTCTTGTTGTCAATTTCAAAGTCACTGTCGCTGCCAGGGTCTCCTTCCTCTATCTCATCGTTGCTGCAACACAAAACAAAAAGAAAGAAATAAAACCGGCAACAGACGCCGTCAGCAGGAATCTGTCCCAATCAGAAACGTCCTCTCCTGACATTGTGTTTCTGCAGCAGGATCGTGAAGGTGAACAGGAGTCCGTCAATACCTGTCGTCTTTCTCTCTCTTGCTGACCAGCCTCCTGGCCTGTCGGTCCATCACCGAGGTCCTGGTTCTGGTCTTTTTCCAGCTGTAGTAGTACTTCACCAAGCTGGAGATGACCTTGTCTGGCAGCTACACATAAACACACAAACAAACTGACTGTTTGAATATTACAGTCACTCCTTGACTAAATATGCTGTCAGATCTGCCTTTTTCTGCCACTCTCTCACCATCTGTTGGATGCGGTGGAAGCTCTTGCCGTGGAAGCTGAAGGCCTGTTCGAACAGCACTTTATCCTCCACCGTCCACTCATCTGGGAAGGGGGTGAAGTTGGCGAGGTCAGCCAGGGAGCGCTCCACGTCGTGTTTGTGCCACAGCAGCATGCCCAGGGCCTGATGGAACCGTGAGGACAGAGCAAGTGTTACAGACTAAAAGGGTAAAGGGGTTATTTTTCTTTAATGTGGAAATATTGAACGGACCTGCTCCATGTTGTATCCGTGTTTTTCTTTAGCCATCAGGATGTACTCGTCCACTAAAGTAAAAAGACATAATTGTTTTTTTTAAAAATGGGGGGAAAATAGATAATGAAAATATGGATGTAGCGGTGTAGCGTTTGTTCAATCCAATTTTATTTATCCAATTCCACGTTCATCAGTTACAACAATTACCACTACTATTGTACAGCCTTCCTATACATCCATGTGGCTGTGAAGTGTATGAGGCCTCCACGACCCCAAAGGACAGTGTCACTTATTAAAGCCACATTATACATTGTCACCTTCAAAGGAAAACTATCCACTTGGCCAATATGGCTCCTACAAACAAACATTAAATCAGGGAAATGTATGGAAACCGTGACTGTAGCAGTGGTAGTGAGGGTCATTGTGTGTGTGTGTGTGTGTGGTGCAGCAGCTTACACATTGCATCAGAGAGCTGACTGTTGGGACACCACACCAACATGCTCCTCTGGTCCTTTTCATTGTAGCGGGTTGGACTGTCTGGAAATGAAAACAAAAGCAGACATTTTTTCAGACATTACAAAACTAAACAGCATGTTTTCTAGCTTTAACGGCGTCAAACTCATTTATTATAGGATACAATAGATATGGGGAAAAGGCATTGTTCTTGTGCTGATTACTGTTTTTAAAAAAACAAAAACAAAAAACAAATATTTTGCAACAAATACATAAATTTTGCAACGAATACATACATTTTGCATTATCTTTGCAGTTTGGTAACAGACTCGTTGCTGCCTGATTAACTGAGCATCCAATGTTAATGAATGCCTGTTTTGTGTACTGTTCCTTCAGTAAGTGGTATAATTTTCCCGGATTCCCCTCAATAACACTGGTGATTTGACCTTTGCCTCTCGTCATTTTGCATTCCCCTATTTTGTCCGTCTCAGTGTCCTTTGCCAACCCCTATGTCTCCTTCACACCCCAGAGCTCCTCCCTCTCTCATGTCGTCATCATCACCGTCATCTCCCTTTCCCCTTATCTGCCCTCTGTGTCGTCTCACCTGGTTTGAACTCTGGGATCTGGGCCTGGTAGTCTCCTCCTACTCTGATCATGCTGTCTGGAGAAAGAGACACAGGGCGAGCATGAGTTTCTCCTGAGTATTTTCAGAGACAGACAGACAGTGTCATAAAACACAGAGAGGAGGAAGTTCCCTTTAAGTTGCTGGACTGGATAGACGGGATTTAATGTGGACAGACAGTCAGGGAGACGGTCGGAGAAACATCTACCAGGCAACAAAACAAGCAACTGTGTATGAATTCTGTTTTTTATGTGCTTATCCAGGCTTTGCTATTGGTTTACCTCATCAAGGTTCGACTTTATCAGTATGTTCCAGTACGACACATGAACTTCCTGTGGCAACAGCTCAACTAAAGCAAGTTATAGAACCTCGCACACCTCTCATTGTTATTCATAGATGTAGTCATTAGTTGCCTTCGTCATTAAATGAGGATTTGCTGTGTAAAGCCGTGCCGCCTGATTAATTTCTTTAAAATGCGAAATTTTGAGCAGAGACGATTTATTTCAAGTAAGGTGGCAGAAACGTTTAAGGAGCCCCGAGGATATGTAATTACTTTAATGGTGCAAACTTGAACTTGAGAAACGAACCACTTGCAAACATTTCCAGGTCTAAGATAAGATATAAAACTCATGTGTGTGATCATCTTCACAAATACAAACTTCTTACAAATCAGAAATTCTAATTACAGCGTCTTCCTTGTATATTTGTCATCATTATATTATTATCCTCCATACGAGAGGAGGACGTGCAGTGGGGGGACAGTGTGACAATGGGATGGCAGACACTGATTAATTAGTGCTGTGGTGAAGCTACCAATAAATACTGTGGGAGAGAAAGTGAGATGGCTGAAAGCATGACGGAGAAAAGGAGGGTGAGAGAGATGCAGACTGTGAGGAGGAAGAGACAGATTACTGTATCCACAGGGACAGTGGACAGGAAGGGGGGAGAGGGGGTGATAGAAAGTGGAGTAGTTGGTTTGAAATGGGTGGGGAGAGGCAGGAAGAGGAACAGAAAAGAGGAAACAACTGATGGAAGGAAGGAAGGAGGAGTCAGGATATGAAACACTCGCCGAGAAACGGATTGAGAGAATTTGGACAAACTGATGATGAAGAGGAGGAGGAGATGACTGGAGGAGGTGGAGCTGGGGATGACTGTGGTGTTGACAATATTCTGGGTAGTAAAGTGTCTTTAAAACAATCTCAAACTACTTTCACTGTATTGTTGTGCCTGATCGAAACATGTGCCCGTTGTCCACGTGCACGCTGAGGTAATGTTCTAAATTTAAAGATCCACAGAAAGTGGTCTGGGAATGAGAAAACGGGGGGAGGAAAGATGTATGTGGGCAGAGAATGACAAGGATGGAGGAGTGTGGGAAGGGGGTGGAGGAGAAAAGGAGGGGGTGGTAGAGGAGAGCAGTGTGCAGGGACTAAAGCAGCTCTGCAGCACAGCAATGCATGCAATGGAATGGCAACCATGATGTAGCTGTACCATGGAAATCTCTGCTTTTTGTAACATGCTTCACGTTAGAATAGCAAAGGTCATATTTAGTAGCTGCATGTTCTTTACTGACTGAAATACTGGAACTTAGAAGTCAGCATGTGATATACTTCATGTAATATACTTCATGTAATATACTTCATGTAATATACTTCATTTTGATGTGTGTATGCGTGTCTACCATGAGCATGCTCTTCGTCGCTGCTCTCTTCCTCTGAGTGTGGTTGGCTGTTGCCATTGGTTACGGTCTTGGCTCTGCTCCTGGACAGGACCCCGGCACCCGAGCGCTCCATCACTGAGGGCATGGCTGCAAAAAACAAACCCTAAGCATCAAATATCCCAAACCATCATTCACCAATCTTTAGCAATTCCATTCCAAGTACGAGTCAATCGCCCATACATGTACCAGCTTTACTGACCAGTGTGTGTGTGTGTTTCCATTGGAAACCTAATCGACCTAATTCACACACGCCTGATGCAGACACTTTGAAAGTATCTCTCCAATCAAAACAATCTTCTCACTAGCAACGATTATGTGAAACATGAGGCAATGAAGATGCCTCTTTTTACTGTTTGGCCAAAACAGTGTGCATATTTATAAGTCACAAAAAAACTACAAGCCACAGTCTGTAACACACACTACCACACAATCCATAAAACATGAATGCCAGGTCTATCCGTACCAGGAAGTGGGCAGCATCTGACCAACAAAGTGGGAAAAGCATGCCATGGGTCACAGGGGAGGAGGGGGGCTCTAATAAACTTATCATCATCATCATCATCATGCAGTCAGTGCTGTGTTATCGCCGAGCCAATACCCCCTCCCTCCCTCCCTCCCACAGCTACACAAAAGCCGAGACGGTCAGTTGAGGACACAGCACAAAGTAAAAACGCCACAAACTCCTCTCCCTCCAACACAGGTGACCACAAACAAAGCCGTCGATCACACACACACACACACACACACACACACACACACACACACACACACACACGTGACTGATCGGCGCATTATCCCCAGCTCGGTTTCTCTTCCGTCATCCCATCAGCAACTTCACCTCCCGTTGACCAACTTGAACAAAGCAGGGGCGCGAGGCAACGTGACAAACGGCTTTAGTAGAAGCGCATAGTAAAACACGAGCAGCAACGCTTGTGTTTTTATGGGCAGACAGATGAAATCAACCCAAACAGCGGACAGACAATACAGGAGTCTGCGCCTCTCTGGGGGTCTTTGTCTGTCTCTGTCTCTGCTGCTGCTGCTGCTGCTGCCGGTGGCCCCTGGTACCACAACAGCTGCTGCTGCTTCTAACTTCACTGGATCATCGTCCGAACCCCGGCGTAGCTCGACCCACCTGGGTCTCTCTCGGTGTGAGGGAGTTCCAGATGCGGAGAAGCTGCATGAACCCGCCCCGGTTCACTTCCAGCCAGAGTTTCATGGAGCTGTGGTAGCCTCGCACACTGCGACGGTAGCCTCGATCGCCACTACAACAATTAACTTTTCGGAGCCGCACAGACTAATACTGCAATGCACGTCTGCCGAGCGGGTTAAGCCGGAAGTAGGAATTACTGATCCACAGTCCGCCTCTATTTGATGTTTTCATTTCCCCAGTGGAAAAGATGCGTGTCAACTTTCTCACACATGTTTACAAACATGTTAAATGATACACTTTGGTCCACAGAAACAGCGAGACACAGCTACTGCGCTATAACTCTAACATGTGATGTTCTGTCGTGTTTTCATTTGGAACACACCTCGGTACACCTCTCCTCTTTGAAGCATCAGCTTTGACTCACGATCGCAACCAGCACTGATACAACAATGGGCCTGGAGTGAGTCATAACATGGTCACAGGTCTCAGGGTAAAGTTAAGACTCACCTTACAGAAGCGTTTCGTATTCGGGTCAATGTAATATCACTATCATATTACGACTCGTTTTAAGCCTCCTGTTGTTGTTGTTGTTGTTGTTGTTGTTGTTGTATTACTCATTAGACGTTAGTCCATTATTAAACATGACCGCATGGATGAGGGGATGAGTTCGCACCTGGCGTTTGCTCTGAGTCAGGTTTGCTGTCTGGATGAATGGATGAGGAGGTTTCCTGAGCAGTGATCTGTCTGCTGTGTGTCACACTTACACGTTCTTTTGTTTTCACCACGCTCACGTTGCTGTTACTACTGACGCTGCTGTCTGCTGCTGACGCTGCTGTGTGCTGCTGCTGCTGCTGGAGCACAAACTCTCTCCCTGGCTTATTCTAACTGCACTCGGCGCTCTGTGTCGGGACGTGTTGGTCCAAACTGCCCCGCTGGGAAAACAATAAGTTATTCTTGACTCAAGAACAATTTAAAACAAAACGACAACCAGCATCTCTCCACCTTCACCAAAGTGCAATCCCAAGTCAAACCTAGTTGGCCGTTGGGATGCTAACGTTAGCTACTTAGCTTGCGGCTAGTACCCTGGCGTTACATTAGTAACGTTAACAGTTGGGAGTCGAGAGAGAGAGTCTTACTGTGTGTGTTTGTCGCGTCCCTCCGCTCTCACACACTCCAAACTTGTGTGTGCGGCTCCGGCTGAGGTGTGTGATCCCTGTGGCGGAGCTCCGAGAAGACTGCTGCTCACACAACGGCTCAGTCCCCGTCTAATTGATGCACACACTCAGTACAATGAAGTGAGCTGCGTGGAGAGAGATGGACGCAGCCGCCGGGAGCCCTGAGTGCCAGTGTGTGTGTGTGCGTGCGCGCGCGCGTGTGTATGTGTGCGCCTCAGCCGGGGAGACGGACAACACCCCATCAAAAGTGAGGTGGGCGTCCGCCGGGGTGCGTTCGCCTCTCCCAACCCGAGCAGCCGTTAGGATTGACAAAAAATAGTCCCACAAAACTATTGACAATAGTCCGTCGCGTGTTTCCTGTTCGCGGACATTTTATTTGCTCTTGTCCACCTCTGCTCAATGAAAGCTTTGTTTAAAAAAAAAATAAGATTTTGAATCTTCTTACCAACTCCTCACACTGTATTCATTAAAACTGTTGATCTAGTTTAAAAAGACGGATATTTGTGTTACGCCTGTATTTCATAGTGAGACTTGTGTGTCTTTTGTGATTCTTAATCTGCTGTCTATCAAAATCCCATAAATTAGGGACTACTTGCCAGTGTGTCGGCGGAGGGATTCGTCAGCTGTGCATCTCTGTGCTGAGCCAGGCTGTCCAGACTTGTACTGATGTATGCATGGTGGAGAGTGGGGTTCTAGTCTACCCTGTGTGTGTGTGTGTGTGTGTGTGTATATATGAGTGAATGTGCACGCGTGAGAGTGCACGTGTCTCCAAGAGCATGCGTGACTTTGGCCCTGGCCTGTCTCTGACTCTCTGATGAGTAGCCCTCATCTACTTTCCATGTTGATTAATCGATTGGTTTGTTTATTTTCGTTTAAAACATGGAGTTCTGTTCTGCCCCCGTGTGTGTGTTGGATGTGTGGATTACTCACACCTGATGCTGACAATAAAACACACACACACACACACACACACACACAGCATGCTGTTACCTTCACAAGTGCCTGCTGCTGACATGTAACAGCCTGTTACATGCTTTTTCTCTCACTACTTTCTCTTTGGTGTCTCCACACACACACACACACACACACACACACACGCACACACACACGCACGCACACACACACACACCTCCTCTTTGTCATCCCAGCTCTCTCTCATCTCCATCTCTCTCTTGCTTATCATCCACCTTCTTCTCTCAACACTCCGACTTCCATCTCCTCCTCGATGTGCCTTATGTTTCATCCCTTCATTCTTTCCAATACTTTCTCCCTCCCTCCCTCTCTCCCTCCCTCCCACCTCCTGAACATTTGCCCTAATTCTCCTCCTCCCCCCTCTTTCCTTCTCATTTCTCTGTGTGCTCCCCCGGTCTGATTTTCTTTTTGTTTCTCCTCTCTCTTCATCTCCTCTTGCCTCCCTTCTCTCTCCCCATCCATTTCCTGCGCCTCCTCCTCTTTCCCCCCCTCCTTGATATTTCTCCCCCTGTGTCCCCTGTCCCCTGCTCCTCCCCCCCCCCCCACCCCCACCCCCACTTCCTCTCTCCAGTCATGACTCCTCTCTCTCCTGTCTTTCCTGCCTCCTACCCATTCCTCCTCCTTCATCTCTGTCCTCACTCCTCCTACTCCTCTTCCTCCTTCCTGCCTGTGTCTCTCACGTTGCTCTCTGTTTCAACAGTGCATGTGTGTGTGTGTGTGTGTGTGCGTACGTGCAAATTCTTCCCTTCCCCTCCCCCCACTCTCCCCCTACAGTGACACAGTGAAGCAGTTTTCGCTTCGTTCACCTCCAGCCCCTCCATCCTCTGCTCTTCCTCCCCCCGTCCTCTTCCTCCCCTCCAGCCTCATTTTCACCCCTGCCACCTCCTCCCCTCCTCTCCTCTCCTCTGCCCTCGCCTCCTCTCATTAGTCAGTGTCCATGGAACTCACCAATTCCAGTCTCTCCTCTTGTTCAGTCCTCCAGACCCCAACACACATCCTCTCTAATGAACAACTGCTGTCCTCCCTCCCTCTCTCCCTCCCTCCCCCTTCATCTCTCAGCTCTTTCCTTTTCATCCTCCTCCTCTTCCTCGCTCTGTGCTTCCCTCTCCTCCTCCACTGTCACTCTCTCTCTCTCTCTCTCTCTCTCTCCCTTCTCTGTGCACTCGGTTTCACTTCGATCTTTCAGAACTCTGTATCCCTCCCTCTCTCCTTTTAGCTCACCCTTGTTTTCACTTCTTTCTTCAGCCCCCCCTCTCCACACCTGTCTCATCCCCTCTTCTGGGCTGTCTGACTGCTCCTCTCACTTGTCTCTCTCATCTGCTGTCTCATGTGCATCACTTCCCCATATTTTCTCCACATTTCCTCATAACTCCCCATTCTTCCTTTGCACCTCACCCTGACTCCGATCTCTCCATCCCTCCTCCTGTGAATTCTCTGACTTTCTCTGTTATCTCAGGAGATGCATGGTCTAGAATCAGATGTGATAGAATGAATTCATTCTGCTGCATTCATGGTTAGAAGACCATTGTGCATGTCTAAATGGCATTTATGAACAACATCAACCCAACAGGTGCAATGAAATGATACCTGCTGCCATTGCCAACTCACTGTTTTATATTTTTGCACACTGATTCATAAAAAAATACCTGAAAATCTTATGATTTTTCTTTTCTGTTTAACCGAGTGTCAGTTTTAGCAAATATGGGGCAACATACAACGAAATGTCCTAATTCCATACAATTCATTATTCCAATGCATATCTGAGTCTGTGGTGTGTTCAAGTTGGAAAAAAGACTAATTCAAACAAAACAATGAATCTATAAATTTGCACTGTGAACTCCCCAGAAAACAAACAATAACAAAAACTCTAGATATAAAACGACAACATCCCTGTGTGCTCTTTGGTGGGATTTCCGTGCTGTTCTGTACAATGACAAATTTGTGACATCACAGTAGAATAGCCTCGGCCTGTCGAGATGGTTTCCACTCTACATTGTATATTTCTGTGCTGCAGGGCTCTCTGTGTTGAGTGACGCCTCATCCTCATCCACCATCCTCCAGTGTCTTTCAACACTGCATCTATCTGTCTGTCTGTCTGTCTGTCTGTCTGTCTGTCTGTCTGTCTGTCTATCTATCTATCTATCTATCTATCTATCTATCTATCTATCTATCTATCTATCTATCTATCTATCTATCTATGCACTGCTTTGCTAAGATGAAGCACTATAGCATGTACATATGCATGCATGTGGCTCTGTGTGTGTGTGTGTTGTGTTCCAGTATATGTGTGAGCAGAGGTGGGAGGAGGCCAGCTTCATTATACGGCCCTGCGAGCACATGCACACTCCAGAGGACGTGCAGAAAAGTGTTCCATCTTTACATGTTTCAAAACAGATGCAAATATGACGACAAAGACGTGTCGACTGGAGAACGAGTCAGACGTTTGGCAGAATGTTTCAGCTTCAGATGCAAAAATAGAGACAGACAGACGGAACAGTGAGAATCAGGCCTCTGTCTCAACTCCCTGTCCCTCGCTGCGCCCCCTACCGACATAGGAAACAAACAGTTTTTCTACCAACAGCAAGAGACAGATTCCCTGAAGACAAAAGACTGTAGGCGGGGTTTAGAGACTGGGCCATCTGCGTGCTGGGGAGAGCTGCTGTGTGTGTGTGTGTGTGTGTGTGTGTGTGTGTGTGTGTGTGTGTGTGATAGAGAGGGTGAGAGAGAAAGGGAGCTAGAGAGAGAACCCCCCATACAAGGCCTTTATTTGCATTATGACAAAGTGGGTAGGCCTGTGAAGGTGGCCATCTCATATACATTGAACTCACAGTCATGGTCAATGATCTCTTGAGTACTATTCAATATTTATATGTACTAAATATGTTTATATGAAGAAAGTATTGTTCTTTTTGTTTACTGAAAGACCAGTCACAGTCTGTTGTCCCACATAATGATGTTATATCTACTGGTGATGTTATGATCTACTGATATGATGACATTTAGACATGTTTTACAGTGACTCTCTCTGTGGCTCTGAGGCCAAACTGTTTTCAAAATAAAGCAATTTTCAAAATAAAGTGTCAGCTTGGTAAAACAATGTCTGTGAGCTGTTTTAAAGGCATCTGGCAGTGCACAGTTCCCTCACTGAGACAATGTGTCTGTCAATGCGTGTTATTCTGTACACGATGCTTAAATGTAACACAATGTTATTTGTTTCTATGTTAATTGTATGTGTTGTTATGATAATCTGCATTGTGTTTTTCATATTGAAAATAATGTGTCCTTGGTGGTGCACTTGGTCACCAATTACCCTGTCATGCTTATGTTAGTGTCCTGATTTCATCATGTGCTGCAGAGTATCCCTATAGGGACCCATAATCTGATTTGGATAACGTATTCTTTTATTTTTTTTGTGTTTGTTTTTCACAAAGCAGGAAGGTGCAGCCATGGTATTATGAAGGGAGTTGGAAACATCATCAGCTCATTAAAAATTTGTTAGTAAACATTGGAGGGCAGTAAAATTTAAGGTACCAGACAATGTGTTATGTTGCATCCATTCATTTATCCTGTCTGAGGCTTAACTGAAGGGTTTGAAAAGGTAACGTGTAATTTCATAATCAACATTGCCACCTAATGGACACTATTGGTAGTACTGCCAGCTGCTGAATTCACCCACTGGGGGTTTTATCATTTGATACCATCAGGTAGTACATATATTGGTCCCTCCGTGACTATGGACCTGCATCAGAGAAAACTGAATAAAATGTGTCACATAACGTTTCTATTACAACCAGAGGGAGTGGGTGATGACAGAAAACAGACAGATACCTGCTATAGTGGTTCCCAAAACCCAACTTCATAAGCATTTTATGTATTATTCAGAATGAAGTGTTGAATATAACTACTTCTCCATTAAGATACAGAATACAAAGTGCAAAGAGATATGTTATACTCATTCATACATTTGTTTGGTCATTCAAAACTATATGATTTCATTCTTTTAATAATGCATCAGGTTTTATGAAAAGATTAATAATATAATTCTCCATGACAGTAATATAAAGTACTATATAGTAGTATATCAGAAATATATTACTCGACTCCTGTGGAGGCTGTGGTTTGGATCCTGTGGATGTCTTATCAGTCTGTGGTTGCCAGTGTGCTCTTTTACATCGTGGTGTGCTGGGGAGGGGGCACGACCAAGAAGGACACCCCCAGGTTGGACCAACTGATCAGGGAGAAAAGGACTATGTACAAACTGCTGAGCATCATGGACGATGCTAATCACCGTCTGCACACCGTCATCTGTAGCCAGAGGAGCCTGTTCAGTGACAGACCGCTCCTTCAGTAACAGTAGTTCTTCAGTAGTAGTTTTGAAGTGCAATATTATATTATATTATATTATATTATATTATATTATATTATATTATATTATATTATATTATATTATATTATATTAATTAGAATTCAATACAGCACACTTCATCATACATAACATTACTTGATCATACAGCAAATTTCTTGATTGACTCGCTTTTCTATTGTCTTATATTTTTATTTTAATACTTTTTATTTTTCTTCACTCAATTTTTCTTTTTCTGATTGTATTGATGCTGCTGGAAATCTTAATTTCCCTAAGGGAACCCTCCCAAGGGATCAATAAAGTTTCTATCTATCATCTCTATACACACACACACCCTTTGCACTGAGTCTTAGTCAAATAGGGTTTTCAGATGTCTGAGCTGCGTAGGACACACGTGAACGCAGCACGGCCAGAGAGCGGAGGAGAGAGAAGGGACCGGTGATCATTCAGTCTCGCGCTCTTGGCGCCAACCGGACTTAAAGAGAAACAAACTGCCCATTTTCACTGGTTGTTTGTAATTGGGTCTGAGCTGAGCCGCTGCACCCGTCGCAGACGTCGGTCGATGCTTTAGCCAGCTAGACTCGTCAGCAGACTGTCTGTCATTGTCACATTATAACCTGGCTCCTTCTACGTGTCTACGGTCCCGATAGTAATAACTCAGCAGCGAGGCACAGGGACAATAGAGGCGTGTTTCTCCCGAGACACCGAGAAGACACCGCGGCGAAATGGGGGTGAGTTTTCTCTGTGTGGCTCATGTCTCGACGCGACAATGGAAGGTGGACGCTTGGATGTGTGATGTTGTGTGGGGGGAGAAGAAAAGAAGGAAGCGAGGGAAAGATGGATGGATGTAGCTCAAGGTGTTTGTTAGCCATTTAGCTGCCTTCAGTTAGCAGCGGTACGCGTTAGCTGCTTGGAGACACTTAGCTTTGCGTGGCATTTGCAGCATTATTAGCACAACGTCCTCGCTGCTGTGCGCATTCAGCTTCCCCTAGTGTGGGTGTATGTTGTGACATTATTAGCATGCTAACTCTGTTAGCCACTTTGGAAGGCTATATCAGTGCCTAGCGATGTAGCAATCAATGCTAATCAGTGTACTGTATATGTGTGTACATGTTACTAAAAAGCCAGCGCGTGCTATGTTAGTCCACTTGGTTATTATGAACTCAGCACCAACCATGCCTTAGCTAATTTCCATAGGTTTGACTAGTCTCTGCAAGTACACTTGAGATTATCCTCCACTCTCACTCCCATAAACCAATCCACGTGTTTGCACAGTCCCAGCCGCCTGTAGCCTGGTACAGAGCTAATACTCTGAGCTACAGTTGGCAATCCATTGCATTCCTCCCATAACTGTTCCCTCTACTGCCCAGCTCTGGAACTAATGAAGGACTAATAGCTACTTCCCTCATGTCTGTCCCTGGCCATTGTTTGTTATGATGCATCAACCTAGCATTCCTGCACTGTGAGCATGGCCCTGACAACCTGACCAACATGTTGTGATTAGATGGGGTTTCCCACAATCAGTAATGCACTTTTTTTACGAATTGTTTTCTACCATCATGTAAAACGATCCCATCAGCAGTCTCACTGATCTTAGATTCTTTAAAAGTCAACAAACAATGCCAGTATGTGGAAAACCTCCCATGTAACACACTACAGGGAATCCTGCTGGACTCCATCATTATTAATATATGTATGCTGTGTTGAATGGTACGAAGCAGGTTCATTCACCAGCTGAACCACTGCCTACATCAACAAAGTGTTTTAGTCAAGTCTCTTGCTCCTTCAATTACACATGTCACTTGGTAAAGACAGTAATCACCATTTATGCTAGTTTATCATCCTGGTAGAAACACGTGTGTGTGCTCTCTGTTGCAAGGTGCAGACACAGTCATTGTATTTTGTGTGAATTATAACTACATGATTGCTGATACTAGCATAAGACATGAAGCCAGGTGCAGGGTAAATTATAGAGAATGTTTCCAACATTGTAATCCCACTACAAGAGCAATATGCTTCATTAGCAATTCAGTCAAAACACTCCACTGTTTCACACAGCACTGACAAGTGGTAGTGATAAAAGCTGCAGATGTGAGCATGAATCCTTTTGTAGCATACCATTGTTATCTCGCTGTTTTTATGGGATGTAAAGTGATGTTTATAATAGTTATAAGACATTGTTAAGAAATCTGTGTTGATCTGCATGACTGACCTTCATTTGTTGGTTTTGCTTTAATGCTTCTTGTTGTGCTTATTCTGAGGTTTGAGGTCTGTTGTGTTTTTGGGTCATTAAGTCTTTGTTGACACGTTGGTGTGTAACAAAATGGTGTTGCACAAAAAGAATAATATGTTACTGGAAATTTATATTTAGAGTGTGACAAATAAGTAAACAGCCACTAAATTTTTGTGTAACTACCGAGTTTTTACTCGGTCTCAAGGTCGCTCTTAGCATGCTGTCATTCATCAAAGCTTGAGGAGTGATTCTGCTGATCCTGACTCAGTGAATGCTATGAAGCATGGCCATAGCCAGGGAATCCCAAAACACTTTTAAAGCCCTAGAGTGGATATTTACATGGACAGGATTAGTTTCAATGTAGAATTGATCCAATCAAATAGAGTAGATGATCATGGAAGAAGATTAACGTGACATATACTAAGAAAATAGATGAATAGATTATGACAGTACTTCATCCCTGCAGACTCACATGTTTGGAGCACAGGCTCGACTATGTAGTTTCTGCACCCACAGGGGTGGCACCTGGAGCAGTGCATGTGTTGTGACATCTCATCATATGCCTCCATTCATCTCCTTTTTTTTCTTTGTTCAGAGGAAATCCAACAGAGCAAAGGAGAAGAAAGCTCGGCGCCTTGAGGAGAGGGCAGCTATGGACGCTGTCTGTGCCAAGGTGGATGCAGCCAATAAGGTAAATTCATTGCCAAGAGGCAGCTGCTATCAACCTGTAGAGCTTTTTAATTTATGTACTCTCTATGAAGAAAAAAAGAGGTTAGGGTGTAAGCTGCTTGCTAGGTGCGAAGATAATGTTAATAATGGCAGTACATCAAAATAAATAGCACTCTTTGTACTTCCAAATGCTTTCCATAAAAGCACCCACCACTTGGCTCTTTATACATGCTGTTTCAGAATTAAAACGTCTTCTGTGACCAGTGTGACCTCCGTGCCCTTAGTTCTCCAGTAACTGATACACACATGACAGGAAAAGCAGAGCACTGTGCCATATGTTTCTTTATGCATTATTAATAAGGTATATAAAATCCTGCCAGTCTAACAGCATACAGCTCCTACAGCTTTGAGGTGGGCTGGAGCATTAATAAACTGTGCTGAAGCCCGTAGGAGAACAATACTCCAACACTTTCTGATTCCTCTGTTCTGTGCAGGCCTCTCTAGGTGTACTACTTTTGTATGTCACTTTTTCTGAAAATGGGGCGCTTTGTTTCTCATGTTGTTCTCTCTATCCTGCCCCTGTGCAAATATCCAGATCCTACTGGGTTTCCCTTGGTCTTGAAATTAGGCAAAGGTATGGGTAGATCGCTGCACAGGATTGGGAATATCCCAATATATAAGACATTGTCATGTCGGGAGTGATATTTCTTTTGTTAGATTTCAATTCCTGCTTCTCCACACTCTGTCACCTGCTGTCCTGATTTCCCTGAAGGCATCTGGATTCAAGTAGACACATAATTACAGACAATGTTAGTATGAATCCAGCTCCATGGTCTTTTGTGGAAAACAAAAAGTATGAAACTTGTTTTTTGTACTGAATTTGTATGTGTCATTTAAGAATAGGGATAATGTTATTTTAAGAACATGTATTCTCTTAGGGCCAAGGAAAACATGACGTAGTGGATGCTTGTTAGACTGATAATGGAACTATAACACTAATAGCTTTGTGAAACAGAGTGGGACAATTAAGGCCCCAGAGTATACAGTGAGGGATTTTTTTCCCTTCATAAAGTAAATGAAGACTTTAATTTCTTTAATTTGAGGGTACACAAGAGTTGGATCAACTAATATTTGTTTCAAATGTTGTTTATAAATAAATGTTTATAAAATGTCTTGAAAAGGAGATTTTTCTGACCAGTTCAAAACCTAAATGTATTCTGACAGTATCAGTTATTGTATGGGCCCGACTGAATGAAGACTTTGATCTAGATGGGGAAAAAAGTGAAATTTGTATTTTGAAAGTCTGTGAATGTAATTTTGCCCCTCTCCTCACAGCTGGATGACCCACTGACGGCCTTTCCAGCTTTCAAAAAATACGACAGAAATGGGTACGCTTTGCATTGTACACTTGCAAAAGCCTCATTGAGGATATCATGAAATACATAATTGTTTCATTAGCTACACGGAGGGAAGAGTTAGTCTTCTGGTGGTATTTCTCTCTGTCTTTCTCCCACTTAGAGGACATTTGTCACATATTTTTTCCCCTGTTGTTTTCTCATTCAGGCTGAATCTGCAGATAGAGTGTAAGAGAGTGACCTCCCTCAACCCACTGTCTGTGGAGTGGGCCTTCGAACTCACCAGAGCCAACATGCAGACACTGTAAGAAGCCTGTTCGGTCCTGTTTGCTATGTAACGAGGTGAAGTTAAGAATCAACAGGTCCATCTATTCCAGAAACGAATAGACAAACACGCGTAGAAATACATGGTAGATTACAGCGGCAAAAAAGTGCAGACAAGCCAGCCATTTTTGGTGTGCAGCAGATATTTCTCAAGTCACATCAGAGGGGAACAATAAAACTACAAACCGCACAGAGACTGAGCATAGAGAGCAGAAGCAATGCTGACAGATATGAGATGGGGGAGATAAATTAGGACCCTTTTATCTCTGTCGCTTCCCCAAAAGTTTGACTTTTAAAAACAGAAATTGCATCTAACATAGAGTGGAGACTTTCTGATTAGCTTTGATTAGCAGCCTGATGGCACAGAGAAATTCATGGGTATAGGATGTTGTACGGGTCATGTCTGAGTCAGCCTCTTTCTGCCATGCTGCAGGTACGAGCAAAGTGAGTGGGGTTGGAAGGAGAGGGAAAAGAGGGAGGAGATGAACGATGAGAGGGCCTGGTACCTGCTAGCCCGTGACGCCGACTCCACCCCATTAGCCTTCTCTCACTTCAGATTTGATGTGGAGTGTGGGGAGGAGGTTTTATATTGGTAAGACAGTACCAACCCAGGATTTTGTCTTATTTCAAGACATGCCTCGCAGTACTTTATTTTTCTTTTCAATTTGAAAACTTATTTTATACCGTGGTTGCAACTCTCCAGCTATGAGGTACAGTTAGAAAGCAGAGTGCGGAGGAAAGGACTTGGCAAGTTCCTCATCCAGATACTACAGCTCATTGCTAACAGGTAAATAAATTACAGCTGCCATTACAGTGCTGACCACAAATCAGTTTGCCCTCAATAAAACCCCACAGATCATTTTTAAGGAAGAAACTTTGCTTGTATCCTTCGAATGTGTCAAAATTAAGGTAAATAATGTCTGTTTCCTTACTACTCTGTTGCTCCTGTCTAGTACGCAGATGAAGAAAGTGATGCTGACAGTTTTCAAACACAACCACGGGGCCTACCAGTTCTTCAGAGATGCTTTACAGTAAGTATACTGACTCTGCAAGACCAGTAGTTTAAATATTAAGTAAGTGATGAATCCTGATGTCATACACAGTGCTCATACGTAAAAAAAATGTACATCTTCAACCTCCCTCATTCCACCCCCTCTCATCACAACTTCAGGTTTGAGATTGATGAAACTTCACCAAGCATGTCCGGTTGTTGCGGCGATGACTGCTCTTACGAGATTCTGAGCCGGCGGACCAAACATGGCGAGGCTTCGGCGGGTCACACCCACGGCGGCGGGCACTGTGGCGGCTGCTGCCACTGAATTGACGTCTGTTGAATATGTTATGATTGGTTAAAAGCCAGCAACTTTCATGGCTGTGTGTGAAAGCTGCCTGCTACACTGTTAACATCATGAATTTGAGCGGTCATCTCTATGGATGTTCGCTGTGAACAGATGGTTGAATACCTGCCTGCAGATATCGCACCACATTATTGATTTCTGTGTGTTGTGTATTCCTGCTACAAATGCAGTATGCAGTGTCAGCTTTCACACAGAGCTCTTGTTTGTCGTTTCCTACTTCTTGTCCAAGCCGCCTTTTTTTCATTTTCCTACATCCCACTTGATGATTATTAGTAGGTCCCAGTCATCAGTTGCCACCACAGTCAGCTTCATTCCATTTCACTCTCATCTCTAGATGTGCTATACTATTGAATCATTCTGCTGTGCTCGCTAAGCAGAGGAATAATTTTTTAACTTCACTTACCACAGAGGTGGATCCAACTTTATAAGATTTCCTTGGGCTCTCACACTGAGACGACTAGCTAGTTTCACTGAAACAGCAGTCAGGTCAAGTTGAGGTCCCCTTGAAAATGGCCTCAGAAGCCCTGTTACATTGTAACATTACCTGTTGTAAAACAAATGGTATACGCACATGGCTTGTTACTTATTTTACAGCAGCTGCACTGTTTTGAACCACCTTTGCCCGTGATACTACTGTTCCATGATTACAGTACAGTATAAGCACTACCCACCTTCTCTCTTCAGGTAATAACTTATGTACAGATGTCTCCCCCGCTTTTATGTTTTTGTAAATTATGAGACAAGATGTACAAGTTTGCCCTTATTTTTAATCATGGCTTCTCCTTTCTCCCAGTGGACTTCAGTAAAAAAACTTTAAAACTTAATTTTTTTTCATCATTTGTTCTTGCTGTAAATCTGCATCGCAACTCAGAGAGTAAACCTTGTTTTAACTCTCTAATTTTTCAGAATCAGAGGTACATGTCTTGAGCTGAAACCTTTTCTGTTTCAATACAAATTATGCTCACGTTTTCATACTGTCTTTTCCCAGTTTCCATGCTTACACAAAAATAGATGAACTTACTGTTACTGTGAAAGTTATCGGGAAAGAGGCAAAGAGATGTTGACAGTGAGTCTCTGGTCCTTTACTTCCTCACTTCCAACAACAAACTATCCAATCAGGCCACCATATGAGCACCCAACCCCTTCTCACGTTGCCTAACTCCACACTCCTCGCCTCTCTGATCTGTTGTGGGAATTTGTGTCCCCTACAATGCCACATTTCCAATGCTTCAACCCTGTCAAGAAAAAAAATCCTGTTCTTTCTCCTGTTCATTGTGCCTCTGCATTCTCCCGCCACGTCTTAGAGGTGCTAACAGATGACTGCAGGCATATATAGGTTGCTCTGATCTTTTGTCACATATCTTACCATTTGCATTACTTTTGCTTGTCTCTTGGTGCACTTTGTTTCCAAAAGATAGTAATGATAAACAAGTTGATGCTGATGTTACTCATTGTTATATTTAAAAACTACTAAAACCATCCCTTCTCTGACATAACCTGTCAACATGAGGAAATCATTGTACTTTAACGTGGATCAAAATTGATAGAAACCGTTCAAAGGTGATGAATACTAGTACTTTGGTTGAAGGACACAGGTGGTTGAATGAGACAATGGACAACGGAAGTAAATACAAAGCACTGAAGGCGTTTTTAATGGCCGTTCATTTGACTTTTACCTCAGTCGTGACGTGTTTTCCCAGGCCACTGTCATTAGCTTGCATGACCAGGTTTAAAAACCAAAAGTCATTGTTAACATAGATTACACAATAGGGATGCTGCTTCTGAGCTGTTCGAATTTGTATCTGAAATCCTCATGTGGTTCTTTTGGCCTTACTTTAATATTTCACACAAATCTTCCAAACCCATCTGTGCATGTTAGAAGTATGTGAAAAGGGGGTTGCATGAAATTGAATGATAATGCTGGGGTTTGGTTTTTCTTAAAGAATCTTAGCACAAATTTTACTGTAAGGTTTGAGTAAAGTTTCATTGTACATCTGCTGCCCAAGAATAATCTTATTGCCAAGATGCATGTAGGAGTTCCACTGAGGATTTTAGATACCACTTGTCTATCTAGAAAGGCTGCTGTAGCCACCTCAACCGTGTTGTTTCCATATCTGTTTACTAAACCTTTACTGTAGGGTGTTTTTTTTCTGACACAAATATGGATGCAATATAGTGAGTTGTCTAATGTTGCAGACGCTTGAACTAGGTACGGTTTGAAATGTTTTTGATACGGTTCCTATCATTACAGCTTAGGGTTAGGGTTACATACAGATTATTGCCTGGTTTGTCTGTAAAAAAAAAGGGGAGACTGAAATAGAAATTAAGCGAATACTTTATTACAACCACTTAAATTAATGAAATTATCTGATACACACAAAAACCCTCTGTAGATTATTCAGTCTGGAAACTGGGGTGACAGTAAAATATAAAAAATTCAGTGGCTGTAGATGAGATATTGGTGTTTCATGCTTTTTTGGACTCAGAACAGAAACAATTAACATATTGCCTGTTTTAGTTGTAGACTGACTTCTGAAAAGTACAGTAAATAACTTTTTGTACTGCATAGATTAAAAAAAACAAACTGATGTGTATATATACTGGTAGTATATCAACCGACTGAAAGTCTCTCTCAGGTTAATCAAACGTAATCAGACCTCATCTGTTTTCCTCAGCAGCCATGTTGTCATAAGATGTTTGCTGGATTGAATTGGCTGCATCTCTGACCTTGAGTCAGTGTGTCATACCTTCATATTTTTCAAAACGTCTGATTTGTAAAACCATGTCTTAGTATTAACACAGTGAAGAAAGTGATAACATTAAAGGCGATGGTTTTAGTTTTTGTGTTGTGATTCAGTAAAATTAAAAGCTCAGTCCCTTGCAGATGTGAAATGGCTTAAAAGCAAATATGACACAAAGTTTGAACTGGGCTGTCAGGGCTCAGCGGTTACATTCAACCAAGATTGGTGGGATGTGTGTGTGTGGTTTTTTTTTAAAGCTCACTTGAACTAAAAATGCATTTGTGAAAATATCTTGTGTTGGTTAACAAGCCTAAAATCAACAAGTTTATTTAAAGTGGGCAAATTTATTTTAAAAAATGGTTACATTCTCACAAAATCAAAGATCCTTCTCGTGGTCCTTTTCTATGCGTGTATGTGTGTGTATATATACATATAATGTATACACACATAAGCTGTTGGGAATCCACATTCATTCTCATTTCTTGGCCTTTTCCAGGTAAAACACACTTTTATAAACATGTTTAAAAAAAACACATGTTTGAGTGTCTTGTCTATAAATGATAATGAAAGGGAAAACTAAGTCATTCTGCCTTGTCAGTGTTTTATTTGTATGTTTCAAATAAAGGAAAGTTGTTTGACTTTTCAGAAGATGTCTGTTGTGTTTTTTTTTTATTGGCGTACATGATGAATACACAACCCTGTTTCCTAAAGGAATATAGAAATAAAAATCGGAAATATATGAACTCACAATTACAGTCACAAAAGAATCAACATGCGTATGTTTTACAGTTATAAGAGACAGTCAAACTGTCAAGATTTCTGCTCAGTATAAATTACTATTAACGGAAAATACGTAAGTTATTTTTAAGTATTGGTTGTGGAGTAACGTGGAACGATTAGTGAGTGTGTACGTGCTACGGGGACCCTTTACTATGTTGCACCGCGACCGGAAGATGTTGGTACATTTGTGGTGGATGAAAATGCTCTCGCCCAGTTAAATGAATGGATGCGGTGATGCACTGAGATGCCTTTGCTTACATCTGTCCAGGATGACATGAACACTTAAGCTCAATATTCAGCCCTCTTCTGTCTTTCTCCTGTCTATCCCCGCCGCTGGTGAGTGCATGGAAAAGACTGCCGTTTTCTCTGCAAACAAAATGTCAGGCTAACATAGCTTAGCTGTGATGTAACATGAAGTTTGATGCAAATTCACATTAGTCCATCTTCTCAGGAACTGGGCAGTAAAACCCACATGTAGCTTCAATGATTTACACTCAGCCTCACAGGAAATATAAGGTTAATGTTGCTGAATGAGAAAGCTATCTCCTTTAGCCAGTTGGCTAGTTGTTAAGTTCCAGTCATGAAAAGAATTTCATTTCTTTAAAACACATATCTTAACATCGTTATGTCCTCTGTTGCAGTCATTACAGCAAAGATTAGCATCTGTTAAACGCAAAACACTGATAAAATGCGACTGGGGTTGTTTTACAGGTTTCATATTTTAATCCTTTCAGATAGTCACCATGGCAACACGGATGAAGCTTAAGACTGTGTTTGTGCTCTACTTCATGGTCTCTCTGCTAGGCCTCATCTATGCACTGATGCAGCTCGGTGAGTGGTCAGAAAACAGTCTCACACAGGACTTGATAACATACATGAGGTGACGTCAGTGTGTCAGGAGCAGGAAACTTTTGCAGGCTTAAATTCACATCATTACCTTTTGGTGAAAATAGTGTTGGACTTATTATGCATTGCCAATTACACTCCCATGCAGTCGGTTAGATTTTATAATGTAAGACGTTTGTTGTCAAAGAAACACCCTCAGCTTTGGGCCTTGTATTTTGTCTCTTTTGCCCCTGTTGCTTTGCAGATCATTGTTTTTTTATGGCAGACAACAGGGTGCATACTGCCCTATAACACATCACACCGTGGCTCTCTTACAAGTGCATTACTCTCTGCAGGTCAACGCTGTGACTGCACAGAGCATGATATGCCCAAGGACCGTACCATTTCACAGTTACGGGGGGAGCTGCACCGTCTTCAGGAGCAGATAAGGAAGTCGGAAGCAACCAAACAACCCCAGAAACAGGCAGTTAAGCCCTCTCTGCCCACCATTTTTGTCATCACCCCAACTTATGCAAGGTAGCCTTCGTTACCCCATCTCCTCCCTGTTCTGTTACTTTACGTTCCTCTTCGCACACAACACACACTCTTGCTGATTTCTGTCTGTTCAGGCTGGTGCAGAAGGCTGAGCTGACTCGCTTATCCCAGACGTTCCTCCATGTTCCTCAGCTCCACTGGATTGTGGTGGAAGACTCGCCTCATAAGACACCATTGGTGACTGACCTTCTGATGAAGAGTGGCCTGGCCTACACACACTTACACATGCCCACTGCTAAGGATCGCAAACTTCAGGAGGTGAATAGAGACACAAAAGCAATTTGTGGAGAAGAAAACATATCAGAATGTCAATATGTTGTCTTCTCATTCTCCACGGCAGGGTGATCCCAGCTGGCTGAAGCCTCGTGGAGTTGAGCAGAGGAATGAGGGTCTACGGTGGCTCAGAGAGGACAGAAGGGCTCAGCCAGGTGGAGACAACCAGCAGGGAGTGGTCTATTTCGCTGATGATGATAACACTTACAGCTTGCAGATATTTGAAGAGGTGAATTTTGCAAATGTGTTTATGATCCCCAGATGACACTTGTTATTGGTGATGTCAGTGTTATTGTCTATGAAACCATTCATTTTTCAGTGTCCTGTGATTAAACAAAAACAAATGTGCTCTTGTCTCAGATGAGGGGTACTCAGCGAGTGTCAGTGTGGCCAGTGGGGCTGGTTGGAGGGATGAAATATGAGAGGCCAGTAGTTGAAAGAGGAAAGGTAGGCGTTTTCTCTGTTATAGTATAGATATGATCCAGGGGTCGTACATCTGAAGAGCCAACATTGTGCTTCTTTGCAGAAAAACATGCATTTATTTCTTTTCAAATCCACTTGAACGGCATTATCAACAACAAGTTTCTTACTGTGTTCTTGATTATTTCCTTTCAGGTTGTTCGCTTCCATACGGGCTGGCGTCCCAGTCGCCCCTTTCCAATGGACATGGCTGGATTTGCTGTGTCCCTGAAACTGGTCCTGGCCAATCCAGAGGCTTGTTTTGATGGAGAGGCACCAATGGGCTTTCTAGAAAGCAGCTTTCTTCAAGGACTGGTTACCATGGATGAACTGGAGCCCAAAGCAGACAACTGCTCAAAAGTATGCATGCAACAAATTCTAAAACTTAGTTGAAAGATTGAAAGAGAAACGGGAAAACAATGTGTAATATTTCTCTGATTTCATGAGATTTATTGTGGACATATGTGTGTGTTTGTGTGTGTGCTTTGAAGGTGCTAGTGTGGCACACACGGACAGAGAAACCGAAGATGAAGAGAGAGGAGGCTCTGCAGGCTCAGGGAATGGGTTCAGACCCTGCTGTGGAGGTCTGAGTAACACATGTATACACACACACACACATATATATTTAAATCATATTCTGCTATTTAATGCAACATATGTAAGTCTGCCTTGTAAAATACTGTAAACCAGAAAAATATCTTTTCCTAGTGATATTTAAATGAATCTGCTGTTTTGTTGTATTGAGTAGTTAATATACATGTGTGTACATACTGAGTGAGTGGGTACTGTTGTAAATCTACTGTCTGTATGCGTCGTATGTATCAGGGGTTTCTTTTGTTTTTAGTGATGTAGTCCGTTATTAGTTGAGTTGCCAGATGATGGCGCCATTTTTAAATTTTACAAACATCTATTTGCACCATCAGTATTTTCTGCTTCAAGCTGGAGGAAGAAATCATCTTATTACAGCATATATGTTACATGTTGTGATCCGTGGTAATCCTGGAGTGTCACATGTTCCATGATGTCAGGCTTCATCTCCTGTCTGTTCCTGCTGCCAGCTGAATCTGATCTCTTCTCAGACTGCTTTTCTGACAGAGACGCAGTTATCTTGGTTTTTATTTAAATATTAAATGTATGTAGTGCTACAAGGCATTTATTTATCTCTAATCAATATTCATAACATCAACAGTGTTCACACAAAACAGGCAACAAACAAATCCTGTTTTGTTGCACTGTCTGTATGACACTCGCATACTCCTGCGTTACAAATACTGCTTAGCAACACTATACTGCAACATGAACAAAACAACTGCAGAGGTGCCACGTGCCACACCCATCATCGCTGCAGTGTTACAGCTGCTGTCATGTTATAGTGTCACAGCACAACACCTCGTTCTACAAAGTATTTCTATGTGTCTGCTGTTAGTGTGGATACAGTTTGTTGAATCCATTCAGAAGCTCTGAATAAGGGATCAGCACCACTGATGCTCATACTTTCTTTAAGCAATCACGTAATATGAAACCTGCCGTCCATGTTGCATTTCAACAGAGAAAAACACTTGACATGTACTGAAATAGAAAAGGTAATCCTTTGCATCTCAAACAATCTCTATTTTAAAACTATATATTAAAAAAAAACTTGGTTATGTCTGGACATCATCAGAAATGGAAGAATGTAGAGTAATATAGTTTCAAAGTTTAAAAAAAGTGCTCCTCTCCTACTGTTGTATGGTACTGTAAAAACAGCTTATGTATAATTAGTGCCTGTAAGTCAGTTCTCTATAATGTATTTATTCATGTGATATTCTTTATGGTGTAAACTGTGATCATGTCTGGCCCTGGTCTTCAAAATAAACGTAGTTGATATAAAACATTTTTTGTCCTTGTTTCTTTTCCAACACTTATGGTTCCGACTTTACTTCAAATTGTTGTTGAACTTTCTCTTTGACTGTTAGCAGGTGAAGTAGAGGAAAATCTGCGACTGCGTGGCCATGAAGCAGCTCCCACTAATCTGGTGAGTTTGCATTAAAGCTGTTGATTGTTTCAGACTGGAAGACTCAACCGTTTTGTATTCTGAGGCCAATATGTCTAAGAAATGCTGACTTGGCTGAGAAGTAAATGATCTGTCTTGTTTGAAAGCCAGCCAACAGCACACCTGTTCCCTGTCTGAGTGTGTCATTTATTTCAGTAGCCTGAGGCAGAGAAAGGATGTAACAGTGACACACGCGACCTCTCTCTTTCTCTCTGTCTGTCTGATTTTCTGCAGTTTCACCACCCATCTTCTCACTACAGCAACCGGAGAGTGTTATCTGTCCCTGCTCGACGGTGACTATGGCAACCAGCTGGCAGCATCTGATCCTGTTACCCACACAGGTGAGGATTCTCCACCCTCGACACAGTGGTTTTTATAGGCCTGTGTGATTGGCAGCTGTTGCACCCTCTCTGCAGGGAAGTCAGCGATCTGGTGACTATATATGGAGTGTTAGGGGGGTGTTATTCTTCCTCATCATGCAACACACACACACACAGGGCTTGTAAGATGAATGTGCAATGGGAGGTGACTAAGAGGTGAAGTCAGAGAGCGTCACGCGCCATCTTTGATTCACAATGATTCACTCACAGATGTAAAAATGCACCTGTGGACTAGACCTAACGCCAGACTTGTTCATTTCCTGTCTGCAACTTTTAGACTCTCACCTCCATTATCGTGCTCTAACACATAAACAACACATACGACACTCCATTAATGCGTATGTGTATGTTGTGTGCGTGTTCAGATGTGGGTGTGTTCTCACAACGGCACAGTATGCATGTGTGTGCATGTACAAGAAGGAGTGTGCGTGTGTGCAGTAGATCCTGATGCTGAGTTAAGTACAGTGAGGCATGAGGATAATAACCCAAACACACACACACACATCTTAGTAAATCCTACTCCCTGTCCCACCTAGACACAGTGTTTAACATCCAAACAGTGAGATAACATTCAGTGACCAAGTTCAGTCATTTCTTCTACATACACACACACACACACACACACACACACATGCATTTTTCCATTAGGATTGACCTGTTTATCTGTAAAGATTAGCACATTGGAAGATATGACAAGGAGGTAGTCAATTTGAACTTGGGTTATATACATACAAATATGCACTACTAAAGTCAGTGGCATTGAGTGAGTGAAGTTAATCAATTCACTTTCATTTCAAGGGGAAACAACAACCTGCTGACGACCTCAGGTCGACTGAATAGTTATGTTATCATGGCGTTTTGAGTGGGGGGGGTTGAATTTCAGTCATTCCCATGTGAACTGTGTGTGAAATGGTTTTGAACGCTCAGCCTCTGAGGTGCAATCTGAGTTGCTGGTAGAGTCATGACTTCAGCTGAGAGCTGAGGACGTTTATGGTTAATGACTGATAGCTGCTGATATCAGAATGAAATGTTTGCTTTAGGTGGTGTGATGGTATTTGTGAGTTACATTGTTGAGCACGCCTGTGTGTGTCGGCAGCAGGGGCGCCGCCAGGAATGCGCCAGGAATTTTGGGCCCCATGACAAAAAAATCAAATTGGGCCCCAATGAACATACAGTATACTCTCTAATTTTTTGGGGCCCTTGGAGTCGTCCTAACTTTCCCCCCTATACGGCGCCCCTGTCAAGCAGCAGTACTGTACGATGCCCTGCTTGTTTGTTTTACTGGTTTCAAAACCTTAAGTCTTTGTGCAGTTGAGAATGCAAAGAAGTGGTGAGTAAAGAGTCAGATAAAGGAATAGAGGCTGTAAAACTGAGAGTTGTTCACTGTGCATTTGTGTGTCTGTAGTGTGTGTGTGTGTGTGTGTGTGTGTGTGTTCATTCTGGTGACGACAGAAGTGCAGGTCCGGGCACAGTCGACTGGTGACGTTGTGTATTAGGGGAGTATCCCGAGCTCCCTGCTCTCAGTCATTCACTCAGACTCACACACTCAGTTGCACAGACACACACACACTCTCTGTGGGGAAGGAGACGAGAGCGAGACCTCAGGTAAGACATGTCCTTTGTATTTATCAACCTTCATTTTCTGCTGCACATTCTACAAAGAGGAAATGTCAAACTGGAGAAACTAGATTTCACTTTGCGTCCCCTTTTTCTTTTTTTACAATAAATGTCAGGATGTTTGTGTTATTTCTTATTGTTGCGTATGATGGAAGCTGTCTGGAGTGCCTGGTATGACGGATGCTGTTGTTCTTGTTTGTTTGATTGTCAGTGGATCGGAGTGAAAGTAGATGTGTGAGAGCGGGGCCATGTTTGTGCAGATTTGAAATGGCAGGTTTGTGGATGAAACGGCTTTAGCTTAATGTGTTTCTCTATCGTGACAACCACACTGATGATGTCACAGCGGGGGATTTGTCATGAACAGGTGGGAGAAGACACCTGCTGTGACATCACTGGTGCCACCTCTATTAATGTTCAGCCAACGTTTGTCTTTCAACCCCTCATGGTTTAAATTGTTTAATTTTTTTTCTCATTAATCTCAAGAGAGACAGTCATCAGGAAGTAGTTGACTCGGGCTTCTGTTCATGATGCGTGTGGTTTAGTTCAGTTGGTGTCGCATGTCTATGTTTATCTTCAGCCTTAAGTTCAACATGTCCTAATCTTTGACGTCCACTTATCATCCCAACCCTGAACAACCCAGAGAACACTGACTTTGGCCTTTGCTCACACACGCAAACACACACACGCACACACACACACGATCACATACACACAGATTCTGTGAAATAATGAAGGCTGTGTGTGTGAAACCCAAAAAGTCAGGGAGGGAACTTGCTTATGTGATAGGATGAAACTAATCTCACATCTCTTTCAGAGGAACTTGAAAAAAGTGCTGGAGATATTGGAGAAGACACAAGTACTGAAACCGAAACGAGACAAAGAGAAAAGATGGCAATCGGCAGAAACTCCAGGAGAAGCTCAACCAGGAGCTCCATCAGGGCCCCGAAATTTCTGGATAAATCCAGCGGCTTCTACGGCCGCCTTGATGAGCCTGACACCTCCAGAGACGGCGAGGAAGTGATGAGAAATGAAGTTGAGGAGAGAGGGAAAGGGATGGAAGAAGGGAGAGCCATCAGTCAGTCCCCATGTGTGGTGCAGAGTTCTGGTGCAGATGAGACAGAGGAGGCTGAGGCATTTCACTTCAGTGAGGGGATGATGGAAGATGATGGTGAGACTCTCCTGCGCAGGAAACCCAGCCGCCTCAGCAGCAGATGGAGGAGAAGCTCCAGGAGGAAGCAGAAGGAGGGGAGAACCGAGGAGGATCAAGCCCAGGATGAGACACCCAGCCTGGACATGGAGAGTGTGGCTGAGCCCCACGTCCCGGAGAGCACCAAGGTGATAATTGAGGTAGAGATGGAGAAACTGAAGAAGATGGAGGAAGTAAACGAGAAAGCGGGCAGAGTGAAGGAGCCTGCAGTTGTTCACTTTCCGATCAGGGAGGATGAGGACGACAAGGTCCTCGTCAGGGACAAGAAGAGGGGGAGAGAAGAGGAAGGGGAGGAGGAGAGGAGGATGGAGAGAGAGCAAGAGGAGGGGATGAAGGTGGTGAAGAGGGCCACCATGAAGAATTACCGCAAGGTGAGAGGAAACAGTAATAAACGCAACACACTGACTCTTGTGTTCTTTGTATAGTTGTGGCTCTTGTTTACTTCTGCCCTCTGGAGCCGACATTTCCATAAATTCCATGCTAAGCCTCACCCCACATGGTTAAACATTAATCCCCTGAAGCTTACATAACCAAGTCCTTAGATGAAACAAAGGGTAAAGTTCTCCCTCAACATCCTCCACATATAGCACACAGGACTGTTAATCGCTATGGGAACCATCATATCACCTTAATGATAGACTGACCCCAGGGTCATGGTCCAGCAGCCATTGGTGCATGTCACTAACATATTAAGTGACCTCCCCCAATAGGGTTTTTCCTTTACGTTATGTTTTATGACATGACAACAAATAAAACTAACAGCCATTTTGCTGTGTAATTCAACCATCAGCAGTGAACATATGCCCTTTGTACCTACACCTGATGCTCTGTCCCCACTGATAAACATACACCGAGGTGACATTCCTGTGCCTACTCTGGCACGTCCTTTGATCAGTGGAATGAAGTATGGCAACGGCGAATCAGCTCCATCCTCGGGCCTCCTGCTAGATTCCAAGACAATCACTGAGTTTGTCCTCAGACCGCCACTTTCCGTGTATAAGGGTGAGTGCAGATAGGAAACCTGTAAGTCACACTGAAACTGAAGATGCTCCAGATGGTTGCAGACCCATTTGTCTCTTACATTTGCAGAGCTAACACACCATAAACAACGCCTTCATCTTATATTCCTTTTTATTTGTGCAAGACTAAAACCATGCATGTGTTTTTCTGGTCGACCTAACAGCTGTACGTCTGACCTTGCTAACCTTTGCCCACGTCGTTCCAACAGGCCTTGGACCGTGCATTTCGTCGCGGCTGGGAGGCCTTCATCACCAACCTCTACAGTGTCACACTCACCCCTGCGACATCATCCTCGCCACCATCACCTTCATTAAAGAAGAAGGAGCTGCATAGTTCTGTGTTAGCTGAGTTTAGGTAGTACTCACACAGACAATAGAATCAGCCCCCTTTTAATCATTGTTTAAATCATGATTTTGTGAATATGTGGACAAACCTGGCTTCATGACTGTGTCGTCAGATGGGACTTTCATAGCCATGTGATGAGTCTGAGTCATGCTTTAGCACTATAGGCCTCAGAAACATTAATTATTTATGTAAGTAACTGAATCTTAATTACTCAGCATGTTTACTGCCTTTTCAAATGATGGCGCACACAAACACACAGGTTCAATTTGAATGTAGGAGCTGGTGGAGCCGAGTCGTTGATTATACAGTGAAGTCAATGGGACTGGTTTGAAATTTCCAGTTCCAGTCCTCATGTGACTGAGTTCAGCTGATTCTGGTTCCTCCCTCCTTCCAGTCAGTGCAGTCAGAATATCTTAACTTCTTACACACAGTCCACTGTTAAGAGCTCCAAGTAGAAATCATCTCTCCTTTTCCTTCAGTGTAACACTATGAAACTATTAAAGCGTTGATGTGTAAGCAAAGGGAATGGGAAATTTCTAAAGTAGCGATGAGTGATCAGTGGACCTTTGTTCTGATGATGTTCACATTTCAGTATGATAATCAGAGCCATTTACTGCCGTCTGGCAGCTAATCAGTTATCAGCTTTAATTCATGAGAGGAGGACATACAATGCATACACATTCTCACAGCTAGTCAGTCTTCAGCCGCTACAATTTTTCTGTGCAGAAATTGTTGTTTTTACCAACTTTATACCGTTTAACACAATGTTTTTGTCACATTCTTGTTTGCACAGCAATGGGTTAAGTCAGGTAGACAAGCTTGGCAGTGTTTGACCCTCTCATGAGATAAAGTTCATCCTTGTGTGTTCTGGTGAAGGGTATTTAACCTGATGGAGCAATGTGTGTTTGAGAAAGCCAGTTAGAACATAATATTTATTGTAGCCTGGTTAATATAAACAGCATCTACTGCTATTTGATTGGAAGTTGCATATTATGTCTTTAATAGAAACCACACCTGCCATGACAAACAGTGTTAATGAAGTGTCATTATACTGAATATTGTTGAACCTTATTTTAACTGTGCTGTAATTTAATTATGTATAATGAATTTATTTTATTGTATTACTGCAACTGTATTATTATCATGTTAATTGATGCTCTTAAAACATAATTAAGAAATAAATTATTTTTTATCCAATCAAAGACTGATGTCTTAAAGAGAGTAATTAAAGACCAAATTTATTCTTCTGGTTGAATTTTGATTTTTGACATGTTGATTTTGACATCATGAATATCAGCTGAACAGCCTTTAGTTTAACAAGCTAATGTCAAAGTTGTTTTTATATATAATTATATGGCTGAGTCAGAATGAATGAAATGTCAAACATGGCATCACACCATCTTTAGGCAACAGCACCATGGCAACTGCTGCTATTAAACTAAACTCAGCATCTAGAGGCAAATAGAAGAAATACACTAATCACATATAGATGTGAGTTTTATTCATTAAACTCTGAAGTCGAAGTTACACAGGCATTAATATGCTGTCAGTTTAATCAAATCAGTTACCGAAGCATGGTAAATGAACCATGTAAATATTACGCAAACGTAAATATTACGAGATATTGCACATTAGAATACCAACATTAATTTCCACAGTATTTGCGGACAAATATGAAACGATTTTTCATATTATAAAAACTTATGATTTTGAGCAGTCTATGATTTTGAGGCAGGGCCGCACCATGGCTGCCATCTTGAGGATGTGAAAAATACTGCATCTACCTAACGGAAATGACGCTAAAAAGAAACTTTTTACGTTCTCTTCAATTTGGACTTAAGAAAGATGTTTTCGGTCTGTAAAATATAAGTTTGATAAATATAAACGCGTTTTGTAAAATCTGAACTTAATTTAAGGTTCTGTGTTAACAGTGGAAATGTAAACGTGGTTTTCACCCTGGTGTTTCGGGTGGGAGGAGTCCGTCAGGCGGGACATAAATAGCTGACGGACCGGTTTCCTCTTCCACTTCCTTCAATGTTCCAGGCGAGGTAAGGTTCTGTACATTTAACTTAACACGCATTCAAGTAAAGTTTTTTTTTCACTTTATGAGACCATGTGCAATTTTGTATAAATTTGATAATAGTTTATATTCGAAATGTAAATTATTTAAAGCTTTCTCTGTTACTGTGCCTTCATAACTAGCATCTTGGGCGCGGAACTTTGGTCCTGCATCGTCTCTAACTGAGCTCAATCTTTACCCATCCGTTGATTAAACTTATCTATATTGTCTGATAAACTTTATTTACATAAATTACACCATGTTTTGTAATTGTTGCTTTTAATATTATTTATGTAAAACCACAGTATGTCGTGTAAAATGGATTAAAGGCCGCAGCTCATTTAGCACCATTGCTCTGAGTGTCTCACAGTGATGATACTTTTCACAGACCTGTACTGAATGACTGTGATTGCACCTTTTTATGTTTCTGATGCGAGACGCTTTGTACAGTGTGTGCATTTTAACTGAACACGCTGCCTTGTGCGGTCACGTGTTGGCCCGTCAGGTTGTACGTGCTAGATGCTAACGCTGTTTCTACTCCCTCTGTTCCAGATGGAGTCAGATCCAGGAACTACCTGCTGCAAAGGTGATTTTTCTCATTTTCCCTCATTAATACTGTTGGATTGGACCCTTCTTACCCTTTTTAAAGTACATGTAGTTTGAATGGCATGGTATTGATGCCTCATGCTACAGTGATGTCCTACTTGAACTCTCTCACTGAATATTATTGAGGAAACTTAAATCTCTCAAACTGCTGAGTAGCATTAAGCTGCACAATATAAATGTGCACATATGAAGGTGTGTTCTGACCACATGAATTATTGTTTTCCCCTTCTCAGGTCTGTGTAAAGCATGGCAGGACTATGAAGAACCTAAATTGGGTAATTTTGATAAGTTGATCAGAAACTTGTGATAAATCCATTAAATGGCTCTGTTGCTGTAAGGAGCTCTGTGTGCTGCAATGATGAATCCCTGAACTCTCTCTTACTGAATCAGCTTTTGAAGAAAACTCTTTACCAGATTCTGAGTAGCTTATGGGCTCCAATATGAAGACACAACTACTTATTCTGGTAGATTGGGTGGTGAACATGACTCAAGTTGAAGATGAGCTTGATAGACGGAAGCTAAAAGTATCTGGCAAATTCTTAAAGGGCAGAAAGATCCTGAGGTCTTAATCTGAATAATCTTGCATGTTGTTAAAGCCTAAATTGGTCCATTAATGAGTGACCTGATCCACTTTGTAGGTTGGTCTGCAGTGTCACCAATATGGGCTGGAATACACAGGGGTGAGTTGATTTGATACTTGTATTTTTTTATCTATATATAATGTGCACACACACGATGGGTCTATTATGATGATTTTTTTAATGACAAGCATATGCCTGATTAAAGTGATGTCAGCCTTTTACCTGATGACCCATGGTTCAACCAAAGAATTGCATTTCCAAGTACATGACTTGGGGTAACTTGGTATTTCTGTGCTCTGCAGGCATTAAATGAAAAAGGATAGAGTGGACGCTCCCTTGACATCACAGTGTGTAAGTCATTACATGAATATTGCTGATGTGTAATCAGAAAACCCTTTCCTGCATCACCCTGATCTTCAAAAAAAAAAAGACAGCTTTATTTGGTCATTGTTAGAGAACACTATACAACAACATATGGTCTCTGCTTTTAACCCATCACACACGAGCAGTGGGCTGCTGCAGTACATACAGTACAAGTGCCTGGGGAGTAGTTGGGGTTAAAGGCCATTAATCAAGGGCCCAGGGTGGTGCTGAGAGTGGGATTAGAATCCCGGCCCTTTTGGTTTCAAGCCCACCGCTCTAACCGTTAGGCTACCGCACCACTAATTTAGCACCATTGCCATCGAGTGTCTCTCAATGATGATACTTTTCACAGACCTGTACTGAATGACTGTGATTGCACCTTATGTTTCTGATGTGAGACGCTTTGTACATGTGTGCATTTTAACTGAATCAGCTTTTGAAGAAAACTCTTAACCAGATTCTGAGTAGCTTATGGGCTCCAATATGAAGACACAACTACTTATTCTGGTAGATTGTGTGGTGAACATGACTCAAGTTGACGATGAGCTTGATAGACGGAAGCTAAAAGTATCTGGCAAATTCTTAAAGGGCAGAAAGATCCCAAGGTCTTAATCTGAATAATCTTGCATGTTGTTAAAGCCTAAATTGGTCCATTAATGAGTGACCTTATCTACTTTGTAGGTTGGTCTGCAGTGTCACCAAAATGGGCTGGAAAACACAGGGGTGAGTTGATTTGATACTTGTATTTTTATATATATAATGTGCACTCACACACAATGGGTCTATTATGATGATTTTTTTAATGACAAGCATATGCCTGATTAAAGTGATGTCAGCCTTTTACCTGATGACCCATGGTTCAGCCAAAGAATTGCATTTCCATTTCTTATGTTTCTGATGTGAGACGCTTTGTACATGTGTGCATTTTAACTGTACAGGCTGCATTGAGGTCACGTGTTGGCCTGTCAGGTTGTATGTGCTGGCAGCTAACTCTGTTTCTGCTCCCTCTGTTCTACATGGTCACAGATCTGGGAACTACCTGCCACAAAGGTGATTTTCCTCTGCATTAATTGACAATGTTATGGGCAGACCTCAAAACAATGGAAAACTTGGAACACCAGCATTAATATGCTTGTTGTTAACAAACCAAAAAAAAGTCTGTGGAAAGGTTTTTTTGATTGTTTGAAAGGATGAAATGGGTTAAGACCCATCAACACTTGGACGACTAATGTCGCATGGCAATTTTGTCACCAAAGCCCTGATCAAACATTTAGGTTTGCCTGTCAGAAAAGGCTGTGGTTAACGGCTATTAAAGATCCACTTTCTCTTACAGGACTGTTTGTTCTAGAATACTTGAAGAGAAATGGACCATTGACGCCCCAAGGTATTGATTTGTTGTTCCCATGCTACATCTGCTTGTGAATCATAGATAATGCAGTTCCAATGATGATGATACTTAGCTCACTTTGATCCTATGTGAAACGACAGGAACATCTGAGCAACTGCATCTTTTTACACTTGTGCTTTAACTTAACTTCATTTTGTAACATGCCAACATAAGTGTAACATTATCTTCGGCGCTAATCTGTACATGTTTATACTGACTGCATAATGTAATAATTGAACACCATCTCTCGACAGATGACTCATTGACCACTTCCGCATCATGATTTGGTGCCTTCTAGTGCAAGGTAAGATGGTCTTGATGCCATGGATGTGAAAACGGTTAATAGCTCCCAACTCAGACCTGCTGAAAATGATGATAGATATCTGGAATCTCGTTCGTCTGAACTGCTGTTGAGAAATTGAATCTCTGACGTCTCAAGGTCCATTGTTTGTGGGATGACACCTGCTTTTTTGTGGGGGGCCTTACGTTACTGTTTTCTGTTGTAGGCATTTGGCTAGCTTATTCAGTGTGCCATCTCCTCGCCAGAGAGGTTGAACCAGGTGAGTTAATCCTTGACACTGGCAGATCTTTTAATTTGCATCAAACCTTTTTGTTAAATTACATTTGTGAGCAGCTTATAATGCTGTCAGTTAACCAATGAGTGAAATGAACTGAATCAACTAGTTACTGCGGTATCCAGCTTCCTTAATGATGACACCCGCACGCGTCTTACGCCTTGTGTCAATGCCAGACCTGAAAAGGTGAACCCACTGGTGTTGCCTTGGCAAAAAGGGGAAAGACCCGTTGGGGTTACCAACAGTCTGAATGGAAATTTAATGCAGGGCTTCTAAACTGTCCAGTCAGAATGATTGATTAAAAAATATATATATATATATATATACAGGGAGTCCTCGAGTTACGTTGGTCGCGAATTACGTTGTTTTCGTAGTTACGACAATCTCCCGTGAACTTCCTTGTTTCGCTTTAAGCTGTTTGCCCCGTAAATACGTCAGACTTCACACGGGAAGTAGTTGTCGGCGGAAGTAAACATTGTCACGTGTTGCTACAGTGGACGCCATTTTGGGGTGTTTTGCTCCATTCAACAGAGGAAAAAACGCAGAAACCTCCAGGAGACACTCATGTGAGGGATCCCACTCCCAGGGATGGACAGAAGTGCAATAGATGCCACATGTACACAACAACATGACTTATAATTATTAATTATACGGGTAGAATAATATAATATAATATAATAATGCTATGTAATTGTTCTATCTTTGTTTATTACTGTTTGAATTGTAATAAAAAAAAAA